>QLTV01001717.1:104155-120939 GCA_003457575.1 Thermophis baileyi
GGAAATGTAAATTATATCTTTTAAATCAAGCAGAGGTTTCTGTTTCTCAGGTAGTTAGGCAATACTGTTTACTACATTGATTTCTACCTTGAAAAACACATGGTGTGCTGGCACAGGAATGAATATTCATTTTCAAAAAAGGGAAAAAACCAAGACAGGAAATTACAGACCAGTCAGTCTAACAACAATACTTTGAAGATCCTGGAAAAGATAATCAAGCAACGGATCTACAAACACTTAGAAGTAAGCAAAGTTATAACCAGAACTCAACACAGGGTGCTCAAAAACAGATCATGCCAAACAAATCCTATTTCATTCTTTGACAAAGTGTCTAAACTAGTGGACCAGCAAAATTTTGTGGACAGAGTATACCTAGATTTCAATAAGGCACTTGATAAAGTAGACCACAACTTATTTCTTGATAAGTTAGAAAAATGTGGGATAGACAACATCACCACCAGATGGATTTGTAACTGGCTGATAAACCACACTCAACATGTAGTCCTTAATGGAACCACATTCTACATGGAGGAAAATAAGCAGTGGGGTATCCAATGTTCTGTCTTAGGCCCAGTACTCTTCAATATCTTCATAAATGATTAAGAAGAGGGAATAGAAGGGGAACTCAACAAATTTGCAGATGACACTAAGCTGGCAGGAACAGCCAACACCCCAGAAGACAAGCTCAGGATCCAAAAAGATCTTGATAAACTTGAACAATGGGTCCTATTCAACAAAATGAAATTTAATGTGGAGAAAAGCAAAGTTTTACACCTGGGCAGAAAAAAACCAAAGGTACAAGTACAGATTAGTTGAAACCTGGCTCCAAAACAGTAACCGTGAGAGGGACCTTGGAGTCTTAGTGGACGATCACTTTAAACATGAGTCAGCAGTATGCGGCAGCAGCCCAAAAAGCTAATACAATCCTCGGTTGTATAAACAGAGGCATAGAACCAAAATCACGTGAAGTATTAGTACCACTTTATAAAGCCTTGGTAAGACCACACCTGGAATATTGCTTCCAGTTTTGGTCACCACATTTCCAAAAAGATGCTGAGACTTTGAGGGGGGGGGAAAGTGCAAAGAAGAGCAACTAAGATGATTAAGGGCTTGGAGAGTAAAACATATAAAGAACAGTTGCAGAAATTGGGTTTGGCTAGTCTAGAGAAAAGAAAGACTAGGGGGGATATGATAACAGTGTTCCAGTATCTGAGGGGCTACCACAAAGAAGAGGGGGTCAACTTATTTTCCAAAGCACCAGAAGGCAAGACAAGAAACAACTCACCAGTTGTAAGGTTTTGACAAATCCAAAGTGTCCAGCCATTTTGGAATCGTGGCTTCTCTGCAGGACCAAAGTCCTCTGGCTTGCGGGTACATAGAGCTTGGACCCAATCCAGGCAAGTCCATCATGCAGGGTGAGGTTGGTTTTGTGGTGTGCGAACCAATTGTCCCTGGTCAGGGCCGCTCTTAGCATTTGAGCGAGATTTTCAGTTACCTTGGTTTCTGCTTTGGTCTGTGCCCTGGTGATGGTGGGAGCAGCTATTTGATTGGACGGGATGATGGAGTTTACAGTCTCCTCTCTGGTGCTGTTATATTGAGGTAGTCTAGAGAGTGCATCTGCCAGGAAATTCTTCCCTCCAAGCAAGTAACAGAGTGAAATTGAAATGATTGAAGTACTGCGCCCACCTCACTTGCTTAGGAGACAGCTTTCGGGGAGTCTTCAGCACTTCCAGGTTCTTGTGGTCTGTCCACACCTTGAAAGGAGTGATACTGCCTTCCAAGAAATGTCTCCAGGTGAGTAGTGCCCATCGCACCACATAGGCTTCTTTCTCCCATACTGCCCACTGGCATTCTGCTTCAGAGAATTTTTGGCAGGTGTAGGCTCGTGGTTGTAGGAGTCCTTGGTTCTTTTGAAGGAGGACAGCATCCACAGCAACATCACTGGCGCCTGCTTGGATGACAAATGGTTCATCGGGATCGGGATGTTTAAGGATGGGTTCAACAGCTAACAGTTGCTTAAGTTTTTCAAAGGGTGCCTGGCATTCCATGGACCATTTGAGCAGTTGTCCCGGTCTTGGTTTTCTCTGCCCTTTGGTCTTGAGCAGGTTGGTGATTGGCAGTGCGATTTGTGCAAATGCCGGAATGAACTGCTGGTAGAAGTTTGCGAAGCCGAGGAAGCTTTGCAGCTACTTTCATGTGTGGAGCGCTTCCCATTCAAGCATGGCCTGTACTTTTTCTGGGTCCATTTCCACCCCCTTGTGGGAGATGCGGTAGTAGTCCAATTTGGTTTTGTGAAACTTGCATTTGGAAAGTTTTGCGTACAATTGAGCGGCACAGAGTTTTTCTAGGACTGCCTTCAATAATTTCACATGTTCATCCATGGTCTCTGTATAAATTATAATGTCATTCAGGTAAACCAGGAGGCTTTTATACAAATGTTCATGTAGCACCTCATTGATCAGTTGCATAAATACGGCAGGTGCCCCTTGCAAGCCAAATGGGAGGACCCAGAACTGGAAACTGCCCAGCGGGCAATTGAAGGTGGTTTTCCACTCGTCTCCCTCTCTGATTCGTACTCAGTAATAAGCCTCCCTCAAGTCCAGTTTGGGCAAAAGTTTCCCCTTTGCTAGGTGGTTCAGCATGTCTTTCATCAGCAGCAGGGGGTACACATTCTCCACACAAATGGCACTGAGCATGTGGTAATCAACACATAATCTAAGGCAGCCATCTTTCTTTTCCAGGAACAATACAGGGGATACCATGCGTGACTTCACTGGTTGGGTGAATCCTCTGGCTAGATTTTTATCAATGAAAGCCCTGAGCTCTTCTAACTCTCTTGGCGTCATCAAATAAATTTTAGATTTTGGCAGTTTAACCCCAGGCAATATTTCAGTGGCACAGTCTGTTGGCCAATGGGGTGGAAGTATATCCACTTCTCATTCACTAAAAACCTCCTCTAGACCCCAGTATTCTTGTGGTATAAGACCTGCTAAAAGAATGCAAATAAGTCCTTCCATTCAACACCATCCAGTCAGAGCTGAAGAAGCTTCCTGGATGAGAAGCGAAACGTCTTCAAAGAAAAACCAGAAAGTCCAGTTGCCTCTTGAAAAAGCACCTTTGGGACAACCATGACATGGATGACTGAGAATCTCCATAGACATATAAGACACACTGTTTCATCCTGCTCATGGGTTGACCCCGCGCCTTCTCCTTTCACTTTTTTAACAAGCGGCGCGAGGCTACTTAGTTTTGCTTTCACTGCAGCTTTTTTCTCAGGGCTTTCCCACCAGACTTTCAGAATTTTTTTCTTCCAATCAATGGAGAGATTCCACTTCTCTAGCCAAGTGAGACCCAGTAACATAGGGTGGTCCATATCAGGGGCTACAATGAAGCTGATGGTCTCTTCATGGGGCCCCATTTTCAACTCTACCGGTTCTGTTGTAAATGTGGTGGGGCCTCCCCCTGCTAGTATGCCATCTAATTGGGAGAACGCTATCGGGGTCTTTGGCTCCATGAGACGCATCCCCAGATTCTCTACCACGCCATGAGTAACTAGGCATCTGGTACACCCAGAGTCTAGCAAAGCTGTCATTATGCCCTTGCACCCTGAGGAAGCCACCATCAATTCTACTTGGACTATCATTGGTATTATGGTGCCACTTATCAGCACGTCATTATCTCCTCTGCTGCCGCTTTCCAGAGTTGGCGTCGGGTCCTTGATCGGAGTTCCCTCACCACCACTAGACGATGGGGTGAACTCTATGACCTCAAACCCTTTGTGCACGCCCTCCTTAGGTTTGGGCCCATTTTGCCTCTCTTTGAGGGTTCCCATGGGGTAATCAACACCAGCCATGGAGGAGGGCAGTTGGCCACTCGATGGTCATCTTTGTCACATTGGTAACATCCCATTGAGCATTGTCTGGGGCTGGGTCCCCTTTTCCCCATCTTATGAGGGTCTCTCTTCTTTGGAGCGTAGGGGTGTCAAGACTGACTAGCACTTTCACCTACATTTTTTGCTTCACTCGCAGCTTGACAATAACAGAGGGGCGGCGCGGCGCTGGATGGACTGCAAGGGTGGGAGAATGGTATCCAAGCAACCATCACCTTCCATTAGACATTGATGGCATCTCAAGGAAACACTGAGCAGATGTCCCGGTGTGGCTGGCTGTTTCCCATAACAAAATTAACAGAAGTGATAGGTGGACATATTGGATGGTATTGGCTGCCCTGGAGACACCGAGGGGCCGGCCCCCACCACCTCAGCCCCGGCCCACCCCAGCCCAGCCAGGCTCTCCCCCTGGGCGTGTGCACAGGAGGTGGTGAGCGCGCAGGGGCTGACGTCCCCAGTGACCGTTTTGTTCCGCAGGCTAAGCACGTTCTGAGCACTTCCCTTTCACCAGGGACGCCAGCCCCTGTGCGCTTGCCGCCTCCTGTGCACACACCCAGGGGGAGCGCCTGGCCAGGCAGGGTTGGGCTGGGGCCAAGGTGGCGGGGGCTGGGCCCTCGCTGTCTCCAGGGCGGCCCCGCAGGCCAGATCTAAGGATGACCCGGGTGACCGCCATGAAGTTGTTGTAGATCAGCACATAGTAGAGCTCCAGCAGCAGCAGCATGCCCGCCATCAGCGCCTCTGCCGCCTCCATGGCCTGCCCGCCAGCCCAGCCTCACACGCTGGCCCCACAGCCTGCGAAGTGCTTTCCTTTCACCGGGACAGCCCCCATCCTGCTTGGGAAATCCAAGGCCGCCAGCAGCGCTGCCACCCTCTCCCTATCCCCTTGTCCCTTCCTGGGCATGTAGAAGGGAGGGAGGGAGGGAGGGAGGGAGGGAGGGAGGAAGGAAGGAAGGAAGGAAGGAAGGAAGGAAGGAAGGAAGGAAGGAAGGAAGGAGATGGGAATGAGGAGGGAGGCAGGCACCAGCAGCCCTGCTGCCCTTTCGCCATCCCCTTGGCCCCTCCTCCTGGCCTCTCTTGGTGGTCTCCCATCCTATCGCTCAGGATTCTTTGCTTACAAAGCTGGATCTCCTTGCATGGAGAGGGAGTGGGCCTCCCTCTGACCCATGCACTTTGTCCTCCTGCACCCACCATGAGCAACCTGGCCAAAGAGAGTGAGCACAGCAGCAGCAGCCTTGAGGAGGAGGTAAGTGCGTCTGGGTACCCTCTCGGAGAAGTGGAGCTGGGCTGGGCTGTGGGGTCCCGGTGCCCTTGGGCCAGGATGGGCGCTTGCCCCCCGCTGCCCACGGCTCCGGGTAGCCCGTGCCACCATCCGAGGGTCTTCCACGTGGCCTGAGAGGGACAGCAAGGCTCCTCTGGTGCCCGAGGCTTTGGCGCTCGCCCTGGTCTCGCCTTCCTCCTTTGGAGACCACTGGATCCCACCTCCCAGCCTTGCCTGGCCCCCCACAGGAGACGGAGGATGACCCTGCTGCATGTGGAAGCACAGAGGAGAGTTTGCAGGAAGAAGTTTCCTCTGAGTCCAACTTCTGCCTTGACAGATCTTGGGAGAGGAGGAGGGGGTGGCAGGGGAGCTGCATGAGGGAAGGCTGCCCCAAGAAGCCAGCATCCTTACCATACACGATTGGAAATGGGGATTCCATTTCAAGAAGGGCCAGCCTCCCTCGTACAGGACCAGGGAGTGCTGCTCCCTTGCCTCCTCCTCTTGCTCTCCAGAGATCTGTCAAGGCTTTCTACAGTCAATAGCCTACCCAGCTAATCTGTGGGAGGAGATATCCATGGACTTTATCATGGAGTTGCCTGAGAGTGCTGGGAATACAGTAATCTGGACTGTCATCGACCTGTTTTCAAAGCAAACACACTTTGTGACATATCTGAAGGTTCCTACAGCCCAGGCCCTAGCCAAGATGTTTGTGCAACACATCTACTGACTACATGGGGTCCCAAAGCGCATTATCTTGGGCAGTGGGGTGCAATTCATTGCAAAGTTTTGATGGGAATTTTTGAGTACTGCTAACTCTAATGTTTCATTAGTATTAAATTAAACCCAGTGGAATCTATGCTATAAACATATAACTCTAAAACCTTTAACCTTAAAACTTAAATTTTGAAATTTTAAACCTAAAGATTTAAAATTTAAACTTTAGCAATGGCCACTCAAAAGAAGACAGAAAAGCTGGAAAGATTATCAGGAGATATAGAGCTTTTAAGGCCCTTTATGGATGAATATATGGCTAAGACACATGAGTTGGTTCAAACTGTGGGAATAAAGCTTGAAGCCAAGTTCGATGTGTCAGCAAGGGAACTCCAGGAAGAAATCCAATGTTTGAATGGAGATATGAAACAGGTGAAAGGTAGAGTGGATCTTATGGAACATAAATTGGAGAAGACAAATTCTCTATGTGAAGCTGAATTTCTGGAAGCTTGGATTAAAGAATTCCAATTAAGATTTCGAGGAATTCCTGAACAACCAGTAGAAGATATTAGACTAAGGATGGTGAAGGCTTTGGCTCAGTTAATTAATAAAGAGGAAAAAGATTTCGATGAAGATATGGACAAGGTATACAGAGTAAACTCCAGATTTGCCGCCACGAGAAAGTTACCAAGGGACGTTGTAGTCCATTTCGCAAGAAGAATAATAAGGGACCAGGTTCTGGATTGCCATTTTAAATATAAGCTGAGAATGGAGAATGCTGATATTATTGTTCTGAAGGAAATTCCAGTTAGAATTTTGAGAAAACTGATATTTTGAAGCAGACTTTTTTTTTTTATTCTGTTGGGATAAATTGGAAGGGGTGATACTTACCTACCATGAGCAAAGATTTAGGCTGAACTCTATAGAGAAAGCTAAGGATTTTTTGATTAGACATAAATTAATTTCAGATCCACGTGAAGAAATGGGTACAGAAAAGAAGCTAATGGTGGAGCAAGCTCAAAAAGGTGGCATTGAAGAAGAAGACATGGCCAAGATAGTTGTACAGGAATCTATTACTTCGCCTAAAGATGGAGATTAAGTGTATTACATGGAATATTAATGGGGCAAATGCCCCATCTAAGCGTAAAATATTATTTCATTACCTGAGGAAACTTAATGTTGATATAGCCTGTCTTCAAGAAACACATATTAAGAAACAAGATAAGAAATATTTGATAAATAAACGACTAGGGGAGGAATTTATATCTGCTGGTGTAAAAAAGATGAATGGAGTTGTCTTATATATAAAACCCCAATTTAAACCTAAGCTACTTATATCAGATGAATATGGTAGATTTGTAGTAGTGGAAATTGAACTTAATGGAATAAAATCAATAGTGGTGGGCGTGTATAGGCCAAATGATGATAAAAGCAATTTTTTTATTATTTAGTGGATCAGCTAATGCCTTTTTCATACGAAAACTGGCTTATGTTGGGGATAGAACATCTACCAAGGGAATTAAACTCTCACAGGGTAAATTACCAAAGACTTTCTTTGAGATGATGGACAATCTAGTATTAATAGATTCATGGAGATATAAAAGTGGTGATGCTAGAGAATATACCCTTTTCTCAGAAAGACATAAATCCTTTTCAAGGATTGACATGATATGGATATCTAAAAATCTCACAAATAAAATTTTGAAAGTGGATATTCTACCTAAATCCTTTTCTGATCATAATCCTGTGCTTTTGGTTTTAAGAGGAAAGATTTCGAGTTTCAGATGGAGATTAAATGAATCTATTATGCAAAAGGAAAGGATCATAAAAGACTGTAGGTTATTTAGGTTATTTAGGTTAGGACAAGCTTAAAGACAGTATGGGATGCTAGTAAAGCGGTTATGAGCGGCTATTTTATACAAGTACAACCGTTTAGAGAAGAAAAAATCCCAGGAAAAGACGCAAAGAATATTGGATGGAATTACACAGAAAGAAATTGAATTGCAAAAGACAACTATGGGTCCTAAAATTTTATGTCATATTAAACTGTTACGGCAACAACTATGTCAGGGGTGTCAAACTGGATTTCTTTGAGGGCTGGATCAGCATTGTAGTTCTCCACGGGCCGGCAACGGGGAGCGTGGGGGGGAGACGTGACGGATGCCTCCTGCAGCACCCTGCCAGCCAAAACGGGGTGTGGGGGGCCACACGTGCCCCCGCGCCTCATTTTCACCCTCCATGGCCTCCTGCAGCACTCTGCCAGCCGAAAACGGGCCTCCCGAGGCTCCCGCGTGGCCCGTTTTTGGGCACCAGAGTGCTGCAGGAAGCCGTAAAGACCGAAAACGGGCGGTGCAGGCTAGATTTGGCTAGATTTTTATCAATGTGTTGTGGCCCACCAGCTGCCAGCGGAGCTGGCTCGGGAAGCAAAACAAACGTGGACAGACTGGCCCCTCCCTGGCTGGGGAATAAATAGGAGGAAAAGGGAGGGGTAGCAGACAACCGTTCACATTTCTAGAAAGTTTGCTCCTTGTGTGTTTTGTGCGACAAAGATTGCCTTGCCAGAACTGAGGTTTGTCTATTTCTCTGACTTAATTTGCAGGCTTCCGGCTGGGAGCTCACGACTTTGCATTTATCATAACGAGCTGATAAGGACTATTGCTTCAGTTAACTCCTTGCGGGACTCTTTCCTGGACTTTCTGTTGGTGAATGCAGTTAATTCCCAATGTGTAATTAAAGAGGGGTTTTTCTTTGCGGAGAGTCTGTTTCTTGCTTCTGCGAAGGCCGGGTCAGAACAGTTTATCTGCTACCCCAACAACCCTCTACTAATATGGAGCAGCTCCGTGGAGAGAACGCCCAGCTCACCCAACAGGTGGCCTTGCTGGCAGCACAAGTTGCGCAGCTTCAAGCTCATGCTGCTCCACCTCCCCGAAGGAAATGCCCAGTGGTGGTGCCTGGTAAATTTGATGGCAACCAAGCTACCCTGTTTCCCCCAAAATAAGACATCCCCTGATAATAAGCCCAATCGGGCTTTTGAGTGCATGGCAATAAGGCCAAGCGCTTATTTCAGGATTCAAAAAAATATAAGACAGGGTCTTATTTTCGGGGAAACACGGTATGTTTCCAGTGTTTTGGGACAATGCCAGCTCTTTATCAGCCTGAGAGCTGAGGACTTCCCCACTGACTGGGATAAAGTGGGGTTTATGATTACCCTTCTCTCTGGCGCTGCAGCCCGCTGGGCCATGCCACTGCTGTTCCAGGCTAGCCCTTTGCTGGATGATTTCCGGGGGTTTTGTGACCACCTCAGGCTGATGTACGAGGACCCCATTAAGACTTAGACTGCTACCCGACGCCTGAAAACCCTGAAGCAGGGCTGGCGCCCTCTACAGGAGTATATAAGCGAGTTTAGGCTGCTTAGCCAAGATTCGGCCTGGAACGAGGCTGCCCTCATGGACGCTTTCCAAGATGGGTTGTCAGAGGAGTTGCAGGATGAGCTGGTCGGTGTTGACGTATCTCCGAACCGCAACACGCTGGTCCATCTTTGTCTCTGGATTGACACTAGGTTGCAGCGGCGGGGGAGTTGCCGTGCCCCCTGGTCGTGCACGAGACCATGGCTCCTTGGGGGAACCCCATGGAATTAGGTGCAGCCAGGCCCCACCTGCCGGTGACCGAGAAGAACCGACGGTGCTTGGGGGGTTTGTGTTTCTACTGCGGGGAACCTGGGCACTCTTGCCCCAAGAAGTGACGAGGGGCAACGGCTACTGGGTCTGCCCCACGGCCACAGAACATCATGTCGGGAAATGCCCCGAGCCCGACCTAGTGGATGCTCTGGGTCAGGCGCTCACCAACACAGAGCCACGCCCATCGGACGTAGCCCCCGGACCCCCCCAGCAAGTGATCCTGGCGGCACAAGTGTTTCTGCCCGGTAGTCCACAGGGGATTGTGGTACACACCCTGGTCGACTCCAGGGCCACCACAAACTTTATGGATGCAGCGTTTGTGGCCAAATGTGCTGCTCCTCACTGCCCGGTGGACCCACCTCTGCTCGTGGAGACCATTGATGGCCGGTTGCTTCTGTCTGGGCCAATTAAGGCCACCGCCTTCACAAAACTGGACTTGAGGGGAGCCTACAATCTAGTTCGGATCCGGCCTGGTGATGAATGGAAGACCGTGTTTGGCACCAGGTATGGACACTTCGAGTACACCGTCATGCCATTTGGGCTGACCAATGCCCCCGCCGTCTTCCAACATTTCATGAATGACATATTCCAGGGCGTGTTGGATCAGTTTGTCGTGATCTACCTGGACGACATCCTGATCTACCTGGACGACATCCTGATCTACTCTCCCTCATGGGAGAGCCACCAACAGCACCTACGCCTGGTCCTGCAACGGCTCCGGGAGAACCGCTTATATGCTAAACTGGAGAAATGCCAGTTTTTTCAATCCACCATCGATTTCCTGGGACACCGCATTTCTCCTGAGGGCATTGCTATGGAGCCGAGCAAGGTCAAGTCCCTGCGCAGTTGGCAACCTCCTTGGCGAGTTAAGGATGTCCAGTGACTCCTCGGGTTCGCCAACTACTATCGGACATTTATCCCCGGCTTTGCTTCCCTGACCGCGCCCCTCACTCAGCTCCTTCAGAAAAAGATCCCGTTTTGATGGAGTACCCCCGAGCAGCAAGCGTTCCAAGCCTTGAAGCAAGCGTTCATGCAAGAGCCCATCTTGAAACACCCTGACCCACACTGTCTGTTTGTCATGGAAGTGGATGTGTCCGATGTTGCCATCGGAGCGGTGCTACTCCAGGCTCAAGCGCCCAGCGGTACCCTCTTCCCTTGCGCGTACTACTCGCAGAAACTGAACTCCGCTGAGGGCAACTACACCATCTGGGAGCAGGAGCTACTGGCCATTAAGGTGGCGTTTAAGGTGTGGAGACATCATTTGGAGGGGGCCTGGCATCAACTCGAAGTCCGGACGGACCACAAAAACCTCAAGTTCCTGCAGACCGCCCAGAAATTGAACCAACGTGAGATTCGGTGGTCCCTCTTCTTTGCCAGGTTCCATTTCTGCGTCACCTACATCCCAAGCTGTCACAATCAAAGGGTGAACACACTCTCGCGGAAACCAGAGTACTCCAGCGCCAAAGACCAGCTCCCGCCCAGGACGGTTCTGCCTGTAGAGTCCTTCTCCACAGTTCGGGAGCCACTAGACTTACGGGCTCAGATACAGGAGGCACAGTGGCACGACGCTTGGGTGGAGCAACGGAAGAAAGAGGTGGGGCTTGCCTCTCCGTGGACGTTCAATGAGGAACTCTTGAGGTATCGAGACAGGCTATATGTGCCGGTGGGGCCGCTCCGGGGACTTATCCTCTCGCAATGCCATGACAATCCTGCGGTGGGGCATTTTGGCCTCTTCAAGACCTTGCACCTGCTTTCCTGTACCTTCTGGTGGCCCCGATTACGACATCACATCCAAGCCTACGTCATGTCTTGTGTACGGTGCCGGCAAGCCAAGCCAAGCCCCAGGGCTGCTCCAGCCATTGCCGATGCCTGAGAGACCCTGGGGTGCCATTTCCATGGACTTCTTGATGGATTTGCCTCCGTCTTCCGGATTTACGACCGTGTTCATGGTGGTAAACATGCTGATGAAGATGGCACATTTCATTCCTTGTCGTGGTTTACCGACGGCCTGCACCACCGCCCGCATGTTCATCCAACATGTCTTCCGGCTGCACGGCCTACCTGATAGGGCCGTTTCAGACAGAGGGGCTCAGTTTACAGCCCAGTTCTGGAAAGGGCTGATGACGTCCTTGGACGTGAAAATCTGTCTGTCATCGGCACATCATCCAGAAACCAACAGCGGGACAGAGAAAGTGATTGGGATCCTGGAGCAATACCTGCACTGCTTCGTGAACCAGAAGCAGGAGAATTGGGCAGATTATCTAGCAGTTGCGGAGTTTGCATTCAACAACTCGCAGCACACCTCCATGCACATGACACCTTTCTTGACCAATGTGTTGTGGCCCACCAGCGTCCCGTGCCGGTGCTCATGGATCCCGAGGACGATGAGGCGGTTGTGGCACGGTACCATCGGCCCGTGCACCTGGCGCCTGAGTCAGAGAGCGAGCAGGACGATGAGGCGGTTGTGGCGAGGTATCATCGGCCCATGTACCTGGCACCCGAGTCAGAGAGTGAGGAGGCTGAGAGTCAAGCAGGGCCTTCTGTACCTCCTGAGGAGCCCATCAGGGCCAAAGAAGAAGAGGAGGAGCCTCTTCTTCTCAATGCTCGGGTACGCGGAGCCTTGTTGCAGGAAACAACGTTTGATATCACTCTTGCTCTTTGTGACTCCAGTCTGCTTGTGTACTTGTTCCAGTACGGGTCTTATTTCCTGCATTTCTAGTTCTGGGAGTATTGCCAAATACAGTCAGACCTGCTCATAGTATCTCTTGGACTCCGGCCAGCTGTTAAAGATTAGATATTTACCAGCGGAGAGTTGGAACTCTCTATTCTGCCTTTATTTTGTTTTCAAATTATTATGTTGCTCCTAAGAAGTTATTAGGAGACATTTATTAGTAAAAGAACAGTGTTTTGCAGTTTGTGTGTGCGTATTATTGGTGGCTCGTCGCTGGGGGCAGAACACAATGTGGGATATCATCCTCGGTTCTTTCTCCTCACGCAACTCGACTCACCGGTTCCAGCGGCGAACAACTATCTGGCTGAGTTACAGGCTGTCCATCAATTGGTGCAACGGTACCTGGATAAAGCCAAGGCAGATTACAAGAAAGTTGCGGACCGGTCCGGGGAGAGATGCTGGCGTTGGCTGTGGGGGATCGGGTATGGCTGTCCACCAGGCACCTTCCGTCAGACCAGCCGGTCAAGAAGTTAGACCACCAGTACCTTGGCCTGTTCCCCATCGAAGTGGTCATCAACCCGGTCGCCTACCACCTGACATTGCCACGCACGCTTCAAGTCCATCCGGTCTTTCATCGATCCCTCCTTGTTCCAGAACGGCCAGCCTGTCCACTCCGCCGACCAGACCATCCCCCGCCCGAATCACGTGATGGAGATGGGCCGCCCGAATATGAGGTCGCCAGCATTCAAGACTCCCAGTGGCTGAAAGGATGGTTCCAGTACCTGATCGAGTGGAAGGTTTATGGGCCGGAGGACTTCACATGGGAGGATGCGACCTCCGTGCATGCTCCTGCTCTGGTGCAGGCCTTCCATGACCAATTCCCGTCACGGCCACACCCGGATCATCGGACCTGGGGGAAGGGCCCTGCGGTGAGGGATAGTGTTGTGGCCCGCCAGCTGCCAGCGGAGCTGGTGGCAGACTCGGATGATGAGGAGGTTGGGGAAGAACTTGGGCCAGTTCTGGAGCCTGGGGAAGGCTCTGATGGATGCTCAGCGTCGGACGCAGAGATAGAGCAAGGGCCGTCTGGCATTTCCCAACCAGAGAGGAAGCTGCCTTTGGAGTCAGAGATGAGTGAGGAGGAGGAACAGCTGGGGCCTGTTCCAGATGCGCGTATCCGCAGAGCAGATAGGAGAGGTGAACAACGGAGGACAATGAGCTGGCTCTGGAAGCAAAACAAACGTGGACGCTGACTGGCCCCTCCCTGGCTGGGGAATAAATAGTAGGAAAAGGGAGGGGTGGTTGTAGCAGACAACCGTTTGCATTTCTAGTAAGTTTGCTCCTTGTGTGTTTTGTGCAACAAAGACTGCCTTGCCAGAACTGAGGTTTGTCTATTTCTCTGACTTAATTTGCAGGCTTCCGGCTGGGAGCTCACGACTTTGCATTTATCATAACGAGCTGATAAGGACTATTGCTTCAGTTAACTCCTTGCAGGACTCTTTCCTGGACTTTCTGTTGGTGAATGCAGTTAATTCCCAATGTGTAATTAAAGAGGGGTTTTTCTTTGTGGGGAGTCTGTTTCTTGCTTCTGCAAAGGCTGGGTCAGAACACAATGAAAGCCCTGAGCTCTTCTAACTCTCTTGGCATCATGAAATAAATTCTAGATTTTGGCAGTTTAACCCCAGGCAATATTTCAGTGGCACAGTCTGTTGGCCAATGGGGTGGAAGTATATCCACTTCTCATTCACTAAAAACCTCCTCTAGACCCCAGTATTCTTGTGGTATAAGACACACTGTCCCAAAGGTGCTTTTTCAAGAGGCAACTGGACTTTCTGGTTTTTTCTTTGAAGACGTTTCGCTTCTCATCCAGGAAGCTTCTTCAGCTCTGACTGCAACAAGAAAACTGAATACATTTCAAAAAGAAATGCAGACAATGTTTCAATCGATACAAGAGGCTATAGCAAAAAACCATAATGAGATGAAAAATGAGATGGGAGAGATGAAGGAAAAAATATAAAATATGGTTTAAAAATTAGGGAATTTTCAGCAAATGATAGTAAAAAATGAAGAAAGGATTCTGACAATAGAAGAGAAATCAGAACAAGCAGAGAAAAAAGTAGATGAGATAAATCAAAGATTGAGACAGGCAAACAAGGAGCTAGAGGAAACCGTGATAACGTTGGAAATGGAGAAGGCTGCTTATTTCCTGAGATTCCAGAATATTAAAGAGGAAAAAGGGGTAGATCTTCCTGACATGATGACAGAGTTGTTGGCAGATGTTTAAAGATAAACAAGCAGGAGATGCAGGCAGAGATGGATGAAGTATTTAGAATACATACAAGCTATGCGAGAAAACATAAACTCCCAAGAGAAATACATGTGAAGTTTGTTAAAAAGACGATAAGAGCTGAAATACTTAAAAAAGCAAGAGATGAACCATTGCAATACAAAGGGAAAGAAATTATGGTCCTGAAACAGGTCCCCAGAAGAGTAAGAGATTTACGGAAACAATATCAATTGCTGACAGGACAGTTGATTAAATACAATGTAAACTTCAGATGGTTGACACCGGAGGGAATATTAGTCACTTGGAATGATAAAAGATATAGATTAGATTCATTAGACCCGTGATGGCGAACCTATGGCACGCGTACCAGAAGTGGCACACAGAGCCATCTCTCCGGGCACGCTAGCCATCACTCGTTGCTCTTTTGGGTTCTGGCGCGCACATGCGCACCAGCCAGCTGGACTTCGTGTGCGCGCGAGTGCCAAAAACCTGAAGAGGAGCTCCCTGACGCGCATGCGCATGCCGGGAAGCTGAGCTTCTGGTTTCCGGCGCACGCATGCGTGCCGGCCAGGTGGTCTTTGCGCGCATGCGTGCCAGAAACTGGAAGACAAGGTGACCAGCGCACATGCGCATGCCGGAAACCAGAAGCTCAGCTTCCCGGTGCACGCATGCGCACCAGGGAACTGCTCTTCTGGTTTCCGGTGCTCCCCTGCGCGCACGCACGCGCGCTCCCGTTTTGGCACTCAGTGCCGAAAAGGTTCGCCAACACTGCAGTAGACAAAGCATATGAATTTTATGATCATCACTTCAGTACAAATGAGGAACAGGAAAGAGGAGAGGAAGTAGAATGTAAAAGACAAGAGGAACCAGCAAGAGGAAAAAAACATGCAACAAGAAGGAAGCGAAGCCGAGAAAATAGAACGAGCAGAGCGAGAAGGAGCAAGAGCAAAGGAACAGAGAGAAATAAGGTCAACTAGGACAACAAGATCCATATACAAGTGAAATGATGGAAGAAGAATTAAAGATGTTGTCAGTTAACATAAACGGACTGAATTCCCCCATGAAAAGGAAAAAAAACTTTTACAAAACTAGAAAAATTAAAATTAGATTTAATTTGTCTACAAGAAGTTCACATTAAAAAACAACATAGTAAATTACTGGAATACCCCAAAATTGGGAAATTATATTTTTCATTAGCACAACAAAAGAAAAGGGGGGTGGTTTTATATATTAAGGAAACAATAAATGCCAGACAAATCTACATAGATGAAGAAGGGAGAATATTGATGGTGGAGGTAATAATAAATCAGAAACAGATACTCTTGATAGCAATATATGCACTAAATAATAAACAAGAAGAATTTTATGAAAAACTTCATAAGAAAATAATTGAAATGGATTATGAAAATATTTGTGTGGTAGGAGAATTTAATGCAATTGTAGATGCAAAACTTGATTATAGTAGTAGTAAAGCAGGCAAAAAGGCAAGAAAGACTCTCCCAAGGACTTTCTTTAAAATGGCAGAAGAAATATGTATTCAAGATATATGGAGAGAAATAAACCCAAAGAAAAATCAATATACATTTTATTCAAATAGACACCAATCTTGGTCAAGAATAGATATGATATGGATGTCGCCGGAATTAAGAGCAAATGTACAAGAGATAGAAATAGAAATGAACATATGGGCGGACCACAATCCAATAAAAGTTAAATGGAAGGGACAAAAGAAAAAATTGAGATGGACGTTGAATCAATCTATATTAAAGGATAGAGCATTTATAAAAACAATGGAAAAAGAAATGGATTTCTTTTTTAAAGAGAATAGAAAAGAAGAGACTTCACTACAAAATGTATGGGATACAGCTAAGGCATACTGTATATCTGAGGACTAGCCATAACTTATATAGCAAAAAAAGGAAAAAGAAACAATATCAAAAGACACTAGAACAGCGGTTCTCAACCTGTGGGTCGCGACCCCTTTGTGGGTCGGACGACCCTTTCACAGGGGTCGCCTAAGCGCGCGCTAGCCCGCCATCTTGGTGCCACGCCCCCTTTGTCAATTAATTGCGCGCGGGGAGGGGGTGGATCTGAGGACTAGCCATAACTTATATAGCAAAAAAAGGAAAAAGAAACAATATCAAAAGACACTAGAACAGCGGTTCTCAACCTGTGGGTCGCGACCCCTTTGTGGGTCGGACGACCCTTTCACAGGGGTCGCCTAAGCGCGCGCTAGCCCGCCATCTTGGTGCCACGCCCCCTTTGTCAATTAATTGCGCGCGGGGAGGGGGTGG
>QLTV01001718.1:0-21278 GCA_003457575.1 Thermophis baileyi
GGGGCTAAACCCTCTAGTAAAAATGGTATGTACTTCTTACTACTAGTATAAATTTAATTTCAATTTTTAAAGTGAAATAAAACAAACAAAACTACATCCCAAATGTTTTTACAGGAGATCTGGGTGGAAAGGAAAACATTAACAATTACCTAAAAGATGTAACTGTAAAAAAAAAAAAAAAAGCAGGAGGGTGAGCATTCCAAGGATCTCCGGGGTAACTAATGCTGATGTAGGATGAAGCTCAAAATTTGAAAGCTTGGATGAATAGGTAAAATATTAAATAGCTAGAATCCACACAGAGAGGGGAAAAGAACTATACAAATCAAGCAGACTATATATGGAAATTCAGCATTCACAATAATAAATCAAGATGGCATCATAAGAATGGTGTGCATAAAAAGAGCTCTGCCAATTGTAGCCATAAACAGCAATGCTACGTCTGCCTGGGCCATTGATTTCTGGCCCTCTAACCTTACTCATGAATGAGCAAGGATCCATGGATAATACATTTAAATGTAAGCAGGTAGTCTGCAATGTGCACAACATTGCACTGAACGGAAATCAAGGAAGACAGCCTCTCCTCTGAATAGGCTAATCTGAACAAAATATTTTCCCATTGCTTTTTAAAGCACTTGATAGAGGACGTTGACATATAAATCAGTGCAGAAATATATAATTACTGGCTACTTCTCAACTTACAAAATGTCTACAAAAATATTATGCAAGAATTGCAGGTAGATTGCATCTGATGATTGCGCACATGGATATAATTGTACCACGTGTATACAAACGCAATTCAACCTTGGTTTTCTTGAGGACAAAGGTTATAACATGCCTTCATTAAATGTCTGCGTATGCGCTGCTTATTAGAAATGGGACCTGCAACAAAAGGTTGTAGTGAAATTCTCCTTTATCAAGGTTTTAGCAAATCAGGTACCTATTCTATTCTCTATGCTCCTCTACCTGTAGAGCATGGAATAAATTATCCTGGTTAGCTGAAACTCTGAAAAAAGTTTGTATCTCAACAAAAGTTGTGTATCTGAATAGTCAATCAATATTTTCAAATCCTGTTATCTAACTTTTAAAGCTAAATTACTAAAAACGCTTATTTAAAATTTGGAATCCATATTGTTGGCATATCACATCCATATTGGTAGCAAAGCACCTTTCCCATCATATTTTTTTCCAATTAACAGTAAGTGTAACTCCCAAGAAACAGACATCATTTCTACTTTTAAAAAGTCTCTTTGCTCTATCCCTCTAGCTCCAGTTCTTCATCAATTTTGAAGCAGGTCTATTTGTGGGATCAGTGAAGAATAGAGCTCTTCAAGCTGTCAAAGAAAATAGATAGTCAGTGACATCTTTCACAACAGTTCCGGACTATTAGCATTGCAGATATGCTACACCAGTACTGCACCACTACTGCAGGTAACACTAATATTATCTTATAGCCACTTTATATATTTTATGTGATTTTTTAAATCTTTCATTCCTAATCTGACTTGAAAATTTCAGATACCTATAATTCATAGCTGTACCTTTCCTTAAAGTGGGAAGCTATAGGTATGTCAATGACTACTTCAGCTTCAACCACAACAATACACGAGCACACAATAGATACAAACTTAATGTAAACCGCTCCAAACTCAACTGCAGAAAATATGACTTCAGCAACAGAGTGATCAATGCCTGGAATTCACTACCTGATTCTGTGGTTTCTTCCCCAAACCCCAAAAACTTTAACCTTAGACTGTCTACTGTAGACCTCACCCCATTCCTAAGAGGTCTATAAGGGGTGTGCATAAGCGCACCAGCGTGCCTACCGTCCCTGTCCTACTGTCCTATTGTCCTCATCTATCTGTATTCACTTTATGTTTATGTTTATACCTATACCTGCTATCTTGTACATGTTTGACAAATAAATAAAATAAATAAAAATAAATAGTCCAGGTTCTCCTTCCCATTTCCCAAAATATCCTAGACTGGCCTGGGGGAAAAGCCTCTATACCACGGGTGTCAAACTCGTCGCGTCACGTTGCCATCACATGATGTTTCACGATGTTTTTCCCATTCATGGAGCTGGGGTGGGCGTGGCTTGCACGTGATGCATCCGGCCCGCGGGCCACCAGTTTGACATCCCTGCACTGTGCCACACATGGGTTCTGTATCAACATGGACATCACTGAAGGCTACTCAAGGTTAAAGCCTCTAGATATCTGAACATGTCCAACAGATTTGAACTACTTCATTTTCCCAATAATCAAGGCCAGCTCTTCAGTTCTTGTGAGTTGAGATTTAATTCTGAGATCATAATCCATATCAGCATGACAAGCAGACTGCAGATTAGGACGCATTCAAGAATTGTGAGACATCAGAGAATACATATTTTATCCTTTTCCTAAAGATAATATGATAGTAATTGGCAGATTAATTAGTGTTGAACTGGCACTGGGGAGACCCAGGAAACACACCTGATGAGTTTGGATGAGTCACTCTCTGTAATCCAATTTACTTTGCAGGGTTGTTCTCCAGATTTTTGGAGAAGAGTGGGAATGCTATGTACATTAGCTTAAGCCTCTGAATGAAAGGTGGGATATAAATCTAAATTATCTTTAAAAAAAGGCTGTTAAATTTGCTTCAGAAGGATCAACTAGCCCTTACCCCACCACAAAATATCTAGATCTGTTGGTGAAGGAGATGATGTGAAAAAGTAGCACTTCAGAATATTTATTATTTTTAGACATGATCCCTTGGTGTTCCCAAGGATTCTCAGAACCTTGTCCTGACAAACAAAATATATTTAGGTGAGGTTGTGTTCCTCTTGACAACGGATAACAGTACTCATTTATTTATTTTTATTTATTTATTTGTTTGTCAAACATGTACAAGATAGCAGGTATAGGTATAAACATAAACATAATCAAAGTGAATACAGATAGATGAGGACAATAGGACAGTAGGACAGGGACGGTAGGCACGCTGGTGCGCTTATGCACGCCCCTTACAGACCTCTTAGGAATGGGGTGAGGTCGACAGTAGACAGTCTAAGGTTAAAGTTTTTGGGGTTTGGGGAAGAAACCACAGAGTCAGGTAGTGAATTCCAGGCATTGATCACTCTGTTGCTGAAGTCATATTTTCTGCAGTCGAGTTTGGAGCGGTTTACATTAAGTTACTTTACTCAACTTTCCTAATATCTAAGGTTTCTAAAGATAACTGATAATTCTTCTTTTAAAAAGAAAAATAAATTAACCCCACTGCTGATATTCAGTTTTGACATCAGTAGAATTGTGCAAAATAAGCAAAACAATTTGTCAGCCCTGGAGGCCATCTTTTTCTTTGGATCTTCAGGGCTGCCACACTTGGTGGATGGGCATGCTGTGGGAACTGGGAGGGGGGGTTGGACAGCGACGGGGGTGAGATGGATAGCCATAACAACATTCTTTCCCTGGGAGTCAAGGACGTTCGGCCTGTACCTGGAGTGGCGTGACTGGGAGGCATCTCCAGTTGGGATGGTGCATTGATTGGACCATGTGATGGACATGTGGGTGCAGGGGAAGGGACTTTGATTTTCCTTTGGGTGGGGAAAACCTGGAAGCTTCAGATTCAGGTTTTCCCAGATGTGCCAATATGACATCTCTAATAAAATGGAACTTTGAGGAAATGCCTGCCTTGGAGTCTTGCTTGGTTGGGGGTGTTACTTGGAACCCTGACACAATTCACTTGTTTTGATGGACATAATCTAGAACATCCTCTTATCTAAAACAAATTTAGCGCAGAGTAAATTACAGATTTTATCATGCCCTTTACCTGGTTCTGTCTTTGGCTACCGAATTGCAGTTTTTATTCTTTCCAAAGCAACAGAAAGTGAGAAGGAAATTATGTGAAGTACACCGAGGACATCAGCAGGATAACTTTCTCAAACCAGAATGGAACGACACCAATTTTGGTGTAGCAAAAGAAAGACTGAGATTTGGAAGCCAGAAGAAAGACTGAGGTAAAAAAAAAATAGTCTGGATTAGGCGGAGGGCTGAAGAGAATAACACTCCAGGAAGAATTTCCCAAGTGCACCTCTGTGGGAGTGGCAATTTGGATAAGCAGCTCAAAATCCTTCCAGCTGCTCCATTTTAAGCCTCTCATCATCATGTGACTAAAGTGGAGCATCTGCAACCAGCCCTGTGCCTTCTAGTGCACGGCTGCAGAGAGAGACATACGCACACACACCCAATGCAAAGCAATATAAACTGAAGGTAGAAGCAGAAATACATTTGCAGGCAGGAAATGTATGTTATTTAGTTGTGCAGGAAAAATAGATGCCTCCCATGATCATTGCTGGTAAATAGGTTGGAAAGAATTCCAGAAGCCTTGCCCTGCGCACTTTCTCTATTTTGTCACTTGGTTGGTCGTTTTCCCCTAAGAAAAAATGGTTTTGTTTCATTTTTATTAGAAACATAATAAAAGGCCAATGGAATCTTCAGTGTGTGTGTGTGTGTGTGTGTGTGTGTGTGTGTAACAAACACTGTACAATGACAGAAAAAAGGCAGAGAAAGAGGGCGTGCATGTCTGTGCAGCCCTTCATACAATTCAGAGCATTGGAGGGTGGGGGTAGAAATGTCAAGTTTATCTGCAACTCCTTAAAGCAACAATGCCAATTCTCTGGATCACAAATACACACACAAACATGGTAAAGAATCTCATTTTTCTTGATAAGAGAATTGGGTTTAAAGAGCAGGCTATATAAGTTTGCATCAGCATTCATGTAATATCATGGTAACCAACATCAACTTCATTATTTATATTTACATTCAACTAGCTCTCCATAAACTAACATCAAAATATAGATTTAATACTTATAAATGATTATGTGCCATCAAGTCATTATCAATTCTTAGTGACCACATAGACTTTCTCTATGATGATCTGACCCTCATCTCATCTTTCAGGTCTTCTGATAGTGATACTTAGTCCACCGAACCTCCCTCCCCAAAAGTCTTGCTATGCTGCCTCATCATGGCGGGGAACTTCTGGGACAGATAAGCAAGGAATACTGGGAATCTGTGCAAAGTGTATATATATTTCCAGTAGGATCCCCCAAGCGCTAAAGGTTATCGCAGGTGCCTAGCTAAAGCATGGAGGCACCTGTATGGAGCGATATAGGAAGATGATGGAGACAGACAATCACTTTAGTGACAATGGCAAAGGTATCCCATTTATTCTGCATGGGAGAAGGCAATGGTAAGCCATTCCTGCATTTTTACCAAGAAACCCACATAGATAGAAAATACAAAATGATACCTCATTACCTTCTATAAATAGACACATTTCCAGAGTTATGGAAGACAGCTTTATTTTGTTTTTCTAAACTGTTGCAAGAAGACATGGAAATTTACACACTTTATGTATCCAGGACTTTGCAAACTCTTTAAAGGAACAGCTTTTTAGAGACTCATTGGGAGCATCAGCGCTATTCTGGACTTTACATAGTACACAAAAAATAAAAGATAAGCCTATGGAACTCACAAACAGGGGAGAGGGAGAGAAACCATGAATCCATAGATTGGAATTAAACTTTGTTAAGTTGCACATACAGCACAAAGACATTGTATGGATCATACATTGATGGATCAAGCTTCTCTGCAGACTTGTGAAAAAGCAGAATGGAAAGAGGAGTTTGAAAAAGTGACTCAGGATGCACATCCATATTCTGTGTAAAAACAACGCCACAATTTACATGTATTTTAAAAGAAGAATAAAAAAGAAGAGAGCAAGTCATTCAACCAAATTATGTTCTAGAAAGAAAGACAAATCCATATTTCCAAAATACATATATCTAAAATAAATGATATTTCAAAATAAGTATCAACATGCTGAGGCAAAGAAGGAAGTTACAAAAGAAACAGTCAATGCACACCTTAAGCAGTGTACTCTATACAAACCATCCTTCCTCTCTGAGGAAAACAATCCTAGCACAACTGCAAAGTTCAGAACGTTTTATTTTAAAAAAATGCGTGTCAAAAGGGTTTTTTTTTTAAGATTCATGGAAGTAAATTTTATCATTTGTTATATTTCGCTATAAATAATGTTGTCAAATGGATTTCAGGTTAATTGTAAAATGGGGCCAGTACTCTATTTCATGGAGGGAATTTAATTTCTAGAATTTGTTCTAATTTGCTGTTTCACTGGTATCTTTCCCTTCCCCAAGCTATAGTCATTTCACCAAAATGTCTTATTTAATGTACAAGGAACATGCAACAGAAACCCACGTAGATAAGAGCACTAGCAGTTCTACAGCACCTGTGTCCCATTCCAAGGAATCCTTATATTCAACTTAGCCTCAGTTGGGGAAAAAGATAATATTTCTGGACGTGGTCCCTCTGGCTCTATCTTAAAGTTGGATTCTTTATCCTCATCGCTATATTCACCACTATCTGAATTTTAGCAGTCTGGCATTGGATATAAACCACATGCCAAGAACCACAGATTTTTGTTAACTGTAATATCAAAAAAATTGAGAATGTGCAGATACTGGCTCCAAGTTTCTCATTTCTTAATTTTGAAATGAAAGGAAACAACAAACAATATGCCCGCATTAAAGTCCTTTCTCAAGGAGCTTAATTTAGTGAAAGTCTTGACATTGTGGTTGTAAAATAAGCTAATTTGAAAATCATGACCATTATAAGAGAGAAAATGCAAGAAAGAAGAAATGTAGAAACTGGTAAAAGATTAGAAATCTATTGCTTTACAGGAAAAAAGGCAGGGGGGAAAATCACAGCAGTTAGGCACAATCACAGTTTCAAGGTTTTCATTTCCACCCATTAAGGTACGTCAAGGCTTTGCTTGTGTTCTCAAATCTGCCCACAAGTAGCAGGTAGTTCCAGGATGATCAAGTTTCTCACAGTGGTCTGAAGGATCCTGAGCATCTCTCCGAGGGCACTGTATCTGCCTCCTCTCCTTTCTGCTTCAAGGGTATAATGTAGTTATCCATGTACTGCCAATTTCCTCGAAATTGTGTCTCTCTCTCTCTCTCTCTCTCTCTCTCTTCTCCCCCTCTCTCTCTCTCTCTCTCTCTCTCTTTTTTTTTTTTTTTTTGCACTGATAATTTTTCTACTTTATTTAAAATGAGCATAGTGCCCTGATGAACAGAAGTGGTCATCACAATTAGACTGCTGGATAAGATGTCCACAATACAAGCTCTATTTAAGTGTTACAATGTATTGGTCATGCATACATCCCTACAGAATCCTGGCAAGCAGGCATTTCAACATGAATAGTTGATATGAGGTCAGGTTGCTAATCAACTAATTGTTGGAAGGACAGTTGTACATTTTCAAATTGGCGACAATTTCAGCACCACACCTGGTGAACTTCCAACAGCCAGAGAGAGTCAGTGGTCATCTACTTTAGCTCTTTTGGCTTTCAGAGAAAGATGCTGTAATGAAAAAAAAAAGATAGTATCTTTTAAAATTTATATTCTCATAAATGCTCTAATGAACCAACTCTTCATCAAAGAGTTAATCAAAACTAGCAGCCTACCAGCATCAAATTGAATGCTGTTTTTACAGCTTTCCTGAAACTCCATTTTGCCATCCGGCCAAAAGCATTAAAACGTACAACCATTTGCGAATACAGAAATACAGGTAGTCCTCGACTTACAACCACAATTGAGCCCAAAATTTATGTTGCTAAGCGAGACGGTTGTTAAGTAACCTTTGTCCCATTTTATGACCTTTCTTGCCACAGTTGTTAAGTGAATCACTGCAATTGTTAAATTAGTAACATGATTGCTAAGTGCATCTGGCTTCTTCATTATAGCAATAGCAATAGCACTTAGACTTATATACCGCTTTACAGTGCTTTACAGCCCTCTCTAAGCGGTTTACAGAGTTAGCATATTGCCCCCAACAATCTGGGTCCTCATTTTACCCACCTCAGAAGGATGGAAGGCTGAGTCAACCTTGAGCCTGGTGAGATTTGAACCGCCGAACTGCAGCTAGCAGTCAGCTGAAGTAGCCTGCAGTGCTGCACTCTAACCACTGCGCCACCTCGGCTCTTCATTGACTTTGCTTGTCAGAAAGTGACCACATGACTCTGGAACACTACAATTATCATAAAGATGAGTTAGCTGCCAAGCGTCTGAATTTTGGCCAGGGACATGTTGCAACGATCGTAAGTCTTAAAAATGATCATAAGACACTTTTTTCAGTGCCGTTGTAACTTTGAACAGTCATTAAATGAATTTTTGTAAGTAGAGGACTACCTGTAATTGCTATTTTGAAGTTGTAAAAATGTGGGCGCCTGGTAATACAAAATAAATAAAATGAGGAAAACACATCTTGCAAAAGTTGCAGACTTTTGTAATTTCTTCATCAATAGAATTTATATTATAATGAAGCATTCCACTGTTAATCAGATGGAGTAATATAGTCATTCCAAGTAGAGTTGCATAACATACTCGTTTCTCTCTTGATGTGACAGATGGTGGTGAAGAATAATTCACAGGGCTAACTGCAATTGGTTTTTTCCCCTCCTTTCTACTTGTCTCCTAAAGAAAATATATGCCTTGCTCATTGATACTAAGCTGACATCATCTCTGCTTTACATTTAAAAATCTAAGGGATCAACCTATTCATAGAACACCATTTTGTTAACAATGGTCCCTCTCTCTTCCAAAGATTTGCTAGTTCCTACTGCTTCCTGAAATAAGACTTCATTGTAATTAATGGGATTTCAAGAATGTGGGTTTTCATTTTGTGTTGACTTTTTAGAAACACAGCCACTCTTTATTTAACAACTATCTCATTAAGCAACCAATTTAAACCTTGAAGTATATTATAATCTAATAAACACTTTAAAAGTGAAATATGAAACACAAGAAAATACAATAAGAGCTGCCAATACAGCAGTGATACCGTTTGGAGTCCATGTCGAGCCCGTACCGTTCCTTGCTGATAGAAATGAGGAGCCAGTTCCAATAACCAAGCAGATTTAATAGCTGTAACATCTCGCATGTAATACTTTGAAGTCTGTATAACTTCATTGTACACTACCCTAAAGATAAAAGATAAAATAAAAATAAACTATATAGTGTATGAGACTTGACATCTCAGCTAAGTAGCAAGTTAATTATCTTCCAATATTTTACCCTCAGTATAACTTCTTGGCATGACATGGCATGGCGTAAGATTCACAGACATACTTTGGCCAGATTAGAAGCTTAACTGCAGACAAGCATAAAGCCACATGAACAACAAACAGGTGAGTTTTCATTTCAATGCAAAGGTTTTATGGACTTCTATATATTTTCAAGGGTTTAACGTCAAGGTTTTTTCCTCCCACTCATTCTTGCCTCGAAGTCTGGTGGTTGTGTTACTGTAATAGGTTTCCCCAGATTTAGGAAAGAGAACAGCAGTTTGGAAATCTTATAAACACAGAACATAAACACATTCTTCCTTGCGCAGACAAAATACAGGCAGTCTTTGACTTACGACCACAATTAAGCCCAGTTTTTATGTTGCTAGATGTTTGTTAAGTGAGTTTTGCCCCATTTTACAACTTTTCTTGCCACAGTTGTTAAGTGAATCACTACACCTCTTAAATTAGTGACAGGGTCGTTAAGTGAATCCAGTTTCCCCATTGACTTTGCTTGTCGGAAAGTCACAAAAGGGGATCGCATGATCCAGGGACACTGCAACGGTCATAAATATGAGCCAGTTGCCAAGCATCTGAATGTAAATCATGTGATCCTGGGGATGGTGCAAAGGTCTTAAGTGTTTAAAATGGTCATAAACCACTTTTTTCAGTGCTGTTGTAACTTCGAACAGTCATTAAATGAACTGTTGTAAGTTGAGGACTACCTGTATTAACCAACTTCTTTCATGAATCAAAGGAAAGCTAGAAAGAGGATCAAGAAAAGTCCATCCTAACAAATTCTTCAGTAACCTAATCCTTTCTCCCTTTCAATAAATCTAGTTAAAGAAAATTCTGAGAGAATTCTGCTTTTTGATAATCTACTAAGTCTAAAAGATACCTTTATCTTTATATAATCTCTAGCCTGGGGACCATTGGCTTCCACCTCATAAGCTCATACCATACATGGCTCATTACAAAGAGCATCTATTAAGAAAACATTTAAATGCTTTCCCGTTATTATTCCATAAGAAACTACATCAGGTAGGCCATAAACCTCAGTATGAACATCTATATGCTATAAATTAATATGCACATTCCCACTTTAGATTGAAGGGATTTAGAGTATTTGAACTGTTTTGGAAGTCAGCTTTACACCTCAGCATACCTAGAAAGAGTTCAAAGAAAATACAATACACACAGAAATCTCTCTGAAGAACTGTATGATCTAATTATGACCTTACATAGGAATTAGCAACATTCCTATTTGCTTGTTAGGATTGATCCAAGTTGTTCCTCTCCATCCAGACCTTCAGGCACAGAGCTAGGACTTTGATGGCATCATCAAGTTGGTCCTGGATCAAGATGTATAACTGGGCATAATTGGCATACTGGTAATATCTGACCACAACCAATGGATGACCTCAGCCAATGTTTTCATGTAGATCAGCGGTTCACAACCTGTGGGTCGCAACCCCTTTGGGGGTCGAACGACCCTTTCACAGGGGTCGCCTAAGCGCGTGCTACCCCGCCATCTTGGTGCCACACCCCCTTTGTCACCTCATCGCGTGCGGGGAGGGCACGGGGAGGGGGTCGCGGCGGCGGGGCAGGGGTCGTGGCATTAGGAAGGTTGAGAACCACTGATGTAGATGTTAAGCAGAAGAGGAGAAAGCATTGAATTCTGCAACAGCCCACAAGTGAGAGACTCTGTGACCTTTGTCCAGCCATCAATATTGATTAGAACCAGCCATAGAGAAAGGAGAACTCCCACCCCAAACTCTCAAAACCAGACCAAATTCTGTAAGTCAACAATACTGAAAGCTGTTGGGAGATCAAGAATCATTATAGACACACCAAATAATCAGCAAATATGATTAAATATAATGTATGCCTTCCGTGAAGGCTAAACTTTTAACATCTTCTAGCGGTCAATGCAAACAATTCCAAAAGCAGTCACTATGAAGTCTGTAGTCAAAAATCAATGAGCAGTATTGGATAGCATTCACTTAAAATGAAATCATTCCATTTTGCATCTTGTAAACTAATTCACCTTCTAAATTACAATCTTTCAAATCTAATATTGGCTCTCCATAAATTACAATATCAAAACCATAGAAATAAAAAAAAAACTTAGCTTACCAACGAGGAGGTTTCTCTGCATACAGCACTGAGGTGGGATGTATGTAGAGTTCATGATCATCACGAATAGTCCTTGAAATAACATTATTTTAGAAATACAATATTTACCAAAGCAACATGTCAAAGTTTATGTATAGTACAAGCCACTATCAATTTCCTCAAATAGTGGCATGATCAGCATGCTACTAAATCAGCAACATTTCAGCTATCCCAGCCTTCTATTGACTATTTTGAAATCTCCTGTTCATTTTTCAAATGAAGCAGATTTTTTTCAAGAAAAACCTCTCTCCTCGACCTAATTGGATTTAATTCAAGTGAATTCATTATCAGGATGACCATTTTGCCCAAACGGAGCAAGCATATTAGAGACCAATTGTTCCAACTGATAGCTATCAAAAAGAATTTTATGAACTCAAAATAGTGATAATTTTATATATCATGTACGTGTTATGATATTGTATCAAGTATAATCTTGAACAAACTTCTTCAGTTCAATCATGACTAGCCTATGTTAGCTAAATGAAAACAGTAATATTTCTATTGGTTTTGGAAGAATTTGCTAGAATGAATACTTTGTGCTTATATTTTTATGTTAACTGCTTACTTTTTAATTACTGCACTCTGTGTTTTATATTGTTTGCTGTCAACCAGATGCTGGGTTAAAAATAAATTTACCTGTAACACCCAGTAGAATGAAATCTGGCTGCATTAGCAAAAAATCCAGAAACAATACATCTTAGAACAGGGTCTGGATCACCTATAAGAAAGAGATGGATTTGTCATTTTACAGTGAGCATGTATCAGAGATAGGCATCTTGGTATCCTCCAGATATTTTGACCTTCAAATCATAGCAACCAAGCACCGGAGCTGCCCCACAAAATATATGGAGAGGCAAGCTTATCTTTTTCAACAAACCTGAAAGGCTCAGGTTAAAATGAGAAATAATAGCCAATAATTACAAATTAGTGGTGGAAAAAAGAAAGGGTAAGTTCTTCTCAAAAATACATCTTCCTGACACAAAAGTAAGTGCGTTATAAGAGACAATGCCTGTAAATAAAGAAATGAGTACTATTACATACTAAACAAAACAGAAAAATTCAATTCTGCAGAT
The DNA here is from genome assembly GCA_003457575.1 of Thermophis baileyi. Classification (NCBI taxonomy): domain Eukaryota; kingdom Metazoa; phylum Chordata; class Lepidosauria; order Squamata; family Dipsadidae; genus Thermophis; species Thermophis baileyi. Next base: position 12,375 of record QLTV01001718.1, read on the forward strand.
TAAACATGAAAAGTACACAGGAAACACATTGGTAAATTAAGGCAGTTCATACCTTCACTAGATTTTTTTGGCACTTTGAACTTGACAAGAAGTTTTTTCAGCTGCTCCCTTACAATTGTGGCTCTAACGAGACCTTTATAATTCAGAAAGTGTTCCTGACACCACTGAGAACTTTTGTTGTGCTACAAATAAAAAGGAAAAGATGAATCACACCTACAAAATTTCTATCACAAAGTGTTAGCACTTCATATGCAGTTTTCTGGTTTCCTTAATGTCATGAGAATGAAAATACACACAAACTTTCCCACTCTACACTACAAGGCAAAACTAATCTCTAAACCTTATAATCTTTTTCAAAATAAAAGCAGTGCAATTTGCAAAAAACACTCTACTATTTCAAATAATAAAAGGCTTTAAGCCCACTTGATATCCTTTTTTAAAATCTCACAAACTGAAACTTACTGTTAACAGTTTAATTTATCTGCATCCTAAATCTTAATTTCTACTGAGAAAGCTATTACACATGGCAGAATTCTGCAATAAAGACATTAACACTAACATGCACACATACTTGAAAGATAAGTAAATATGCTCCAAGTTACACAACACAAGTAATTATAAAGATTTAGAATCTCAGCTTTAATTTTAAATATTACATGTACTTATCTCTTGCTGTAAGAGAGGTAATTGTTAAAGTAGTATGTCTACAAAATACACCACATGCTGTTAAATTTCTAAAATCACAATACTTTAGAATTTTCAGTTATCTTTGCTAAGCTTCTTGCCTTCATTACAACTAAAATTGACTTTATTAGCTTTAGAAAACCCATCCAAAGTTAATTATTGCAAATGATATTTTAGTATATATTGACATCAGTTGGAATCATGGCTAGAAAAACCCAAAGATCATTTTGTACTTTAGTTTAGCTGCTTACTTTTATAAAAGCTTCATAGACATTAAGCATCGTGAGATGGTCACCCTCCTCAACAGCAAATTTTCTGTGTTCTCTAATCTGAAAAGGAGAAATCTTTTATATAGCAAACAACAGAAACCAGAATAATTTTCTGCTAATTTTCAAGAAAAGTATAATCTAAATAGTTTAAATCTGCACTTGAACAAAGTTTCAACTAACCCATAAACATAACAGTCTTGTCAGCATTTCAAATGGTATTTCAATAGGTATAAGTACTCAGAAGTAAAAGCATATCAAAAACTACATCATTAATACACAATTCACCCAGGGGTGAAATTCAGCAGGTTCGGACAGGTTCTATAGAACCGGTGGTGGCGATTATGCGCAGTTCAGAGAACCGGTAAATCGCACCACTGACTGGCCCCGCCCCGTCCCGTCCCTCCCACTCACTCCTTCTCTCCTCCTTCTCGGGCTCATACACACAGAGCAAACATGAGAAGGAGGCAAGAAGCAGCCAGGTTGAACGCTAGAAGACTTGGCCGAACTTTTCTGTCGGTTCTGTGGGCATGGCTTGGTGGGCATGGCTTGGCCACGCCCACCAAGCCACACCCACAGAACCGGTAGGGGGGAAATTTGAATGTCACCCCTAAAGTCACCATAATGTTTTTAATTAAATAGCTAATAAGGAGGCACAAAATATAAATGAAAACAAGGTACTCAAGTGAACAAGTCAATGCAAGCAGTCTAGAAGTGTTTCAAAGTTATGTCGGTGGGTATAAACCAACACTTACAGCTTGAACTTTTTGGTTTGGAGGAACTGTGAAGATATTTTGGATTTGCATCATGGATGCAATGCTCAGAATCTCTTGGGAACAGCCAAAATTTCCTACAAAATGATTTAAGGAAAGGAAAATTCATTGTCATGGAGCAGTGCTTCCTTTGTTACACCTTTCCAAATAAAACAGCTATCACAAAATTATATCTCCTATACTGCTTTCTCCGTACTGCTACCTCACTTTCATAACCCAGATGAACCCATACTCCTACCTCACTTTCATAACCCAGATGAACCCATACTCCTACCTCACTTTCATAACCCAGATGTCTAGCATGCATCTACATCTAACATACAGCAAAATATTTATTTTTAATGATAAATGCACATTAAACATTTTAATTACAAAGTAAGAGGAATTAACACTCCAAATTATAATAGAACATATCACCTGATTCTAGGAGCATCTTTGCAAACATAGGATTTAAAGGGAACTCTGCTATTCTAATTCCCAGAGGTTCAGTGAGACGACAATATTTATCCAGTCCTGCAGGAGAAAAAAATCAATGATACAGAATGTAAATACTGGTAATTCAGGATGCCTTAAATGTAAAATGTTAAGAGTATAGAAAGACGTTATTGACTGTATTATTTTCCAGAGCTAAAACCATATTCCTGGGATCGTTGCATTATATGAGTTGCTATATCTTCAGCCTAGCATTCATATAACAAAAATGTAATCAATGATGAATGTTGAAATCTACATATCCTTTTCCCCCCAGAAAAATACAGTATCTCCTATTATTTTTACAGTCTGCAATCTTAAAAGCATTTCTTAACAACAGCCTAGTTGTATAAAATGTATTGCATTTTTATAATTATAATTTTGATGTTGCCTTTGACTTTTCAGACCTGATCTAAAGATGGAAGCACATATACAGGATATATAAATATTACCATTACCAAAGTTAAAAAAATTATTACCATATAAATATTACCAAAGTTCAAAATCCATATGAAAAATGCAATGACAACCAGAGGATTCTTCTGAAGTGCACTAAATTATCAGCAAACGAATTTTATAGCTTACTAAGGATTTCATCAATCTTTCTAAATACTATAAAGATGGAAAGATGTTCTATGCATAACTAAGCCTTCATGAAAGTACCTATTTTCAAAGCCAAGGAATGAGAGCCCACTCAAAGCAGAGTTCAGATGGCATCACAAAAGACAGAAAGCTAAGAATAAAAAAGTCTCAATAATATTTCAGTATCAAACCCGAAAACATAAATGAATCATTGATAATCAAGCAAAGAGCAGCCCTATGAGCCAACTGAGCCAAATGAATGGGTGTTACAATTGCTAAGGAAGAACAGGCTGAATTTCTGCAAGAGAAGGGGCGTTGGTCTTACCTGATATGCCTCTTCTCATAGGGTGGAGCTAACCTCCAAGAATGGGATGACACCGTCCCTTCAGCCAATGAGGACTGAGTCTGTCAAATTGTATATCTTCGTCCTCCTGCCTCATTATCCCCTCTTTGACGAAGAACGAAGCACAGACTCGTCGTGAAGCTCCCAAAGTAAGACACAATGAGAAGATTACAATTTGCAAGATTACAATTTGCCGCCCCGCAGGTCCAGCAGGTCACAACAGCAGTCCATGTCAGAGTAGCAAAAAACTAAGGGCGGGATTGGAGGTTAGCTCCACCCTATGAGAAGAGGCGTATCAGGTAAGACCAACGCCCCTTCTCCATCGTGGGTGGAGCTAACCTCCAAGAATGGGACATACCAAAGCCGTGTGTCCGTTGGGAGGGCTAAGATTGACTGGACTCCCCCGTCTGGGGCACCACATGCTGGAGAACTCGACGGCCGAACGCCGCCTCCGCCGACGCAAAAACGTCCAGTTTATAGTGGCGGATGAAGGGCGAAGGAGATGCCCAGGTGGCTGCGCGGCAAACCTCCTCAATGGAAGCCTGGGTGGACCAGGCGGCAGAAGTGGCAGCGCTGCGGGTTGAGTGCGCCGTTACCCGGGCAGGCCGGGGTAGCGACTGCAAATCATAGGCCTTGGCTATAACGCTACGCAGCCAGCGCCCAACAGTTGAGAAAGACGCTTTCCGACCCAGGGACACGGGAAGAAAAGAGACGAAAAGCGCCTCAGTCCTGCGGAGAGTGGAAGTCCGCTTAATGTAGACTTTAAGAGCTCTGCGAACATCCAGCTTGTGCCATTGCTTCTCCAGTGGATGACAAGGATTAGGACAAAAGTTGGGCAGGACAACGTCCTGGGCCCGATGAAAATACGAATTTATCTTAGGTACAAAAGTGGGGTCCAGTCGCAGAACCACCCGGTCAGAGTGGAAGACACAGAGATCACCCCGGACCGACAAGGCAGCCAGCACAGAAATCCTACGAGCGGATGTAATAGCCACCAGAAACACCACCTTATAGGTTAGAAGTCTGAGTGACGTGGTTTTCAAGGGCTCGTACGGGGCCCCAGTCAATGACAGAAGAACCTTGGAGAGGTCCCAAGTGGGGTAGCGATGTATGACAGGAGGGCACAGATTGACAGCCCCCCGCACAAACCTACGCATCAAAGGATGATGAGACAAGGACTCAAGAGACCCACAGGATAACACCGACGAAAGGGCAGCAATCTGTCGTCGAAGAGTGTTGGGGGTCAGGCCCTTCTCAAGGCCCTGCTGTAGGAACTGAGGATGTTGACGATGGAAAGGTCAACTGGCGAGTATCCCATTCGAGAGCACCATGCACAAAAGGTCGCCCAGGTGGCCGAATATATTCGTTTGGTGGATGGCCTCCTGGAGGCCTGTAGGGTGACGATAACAGAGTCCGGAACTAGTCGCCGTTGGAGAGAGCTCCGCTCAAGCGCCAGGCGGTCAGTTGGTACCACCGCGGATCCGGGTGCACCACAGACCCCTGGCAGAGCGACGACTCTGTCGGTGGAATCCTCCACGGTCAGTCCACGGACAGGGCCCTGAGGTCCGCAAACCAGGCGGACAGGGCCCGCAAACCAGGCCCTCCTGGGCCAGTGAGGGGCGAGGAGGATGATCTCGGCCATCTCCTGTAACACCCGCCTGATGACTCTGGGCAGGAGAGGCAAGGGAGGGAACGCATACAGCAGGCCAGCCGGCCAGTTGCAACGGAAGGCATCCACCCCCTCCGCCCCCGTGGACTGCTAACGGGAGAAAAACCGGGGCAGCTTGGCATGCTCCGGGGTGGCGAAGAGGTCGATGACTGGACGCCCGAAATGGCTGACCAGAGCGTGGAACAGCGAAGGATGAAGACTCCACTCCGCCTGGTCGATGGTGGTGCAGCTGAGCCAGTCCGCCATCACGTTGGTCACCCCGGAGATGTGCTCCGATAGCGACAGAAGGTTGCGTTCCGCCCACAACCCCAGGGTCCTGGCCTCGGCCATGAGACTGCGGGACAACGTGCCCCCCTGCCGGTTGATGTTGGCCTTGGCAGCGACATTGTCTGTCAACACGAGGACGTGCTGCCCCAACACCAGGTGCTGCAGCTGCTGGAGTGCCAGGTAGACCGCCCTCAGCTCCAAAATGTTTATACTGAGCTGGGTCTCAGCCGGGGACCAAGTGCCTTGAGCTACTGTCGACTGGATGTGGGCCCCCCCAACCGTACATGCTGGCGTCGGTAGTAACGATGACCCTGCGTGGCTCCAGAAAGAAACTGCCCTTCGCGATGGCCGGCGAAGTCCACCACTGGAGCGAATGCCGAATCATCGAGGGAACCACAACCCTGGAGGCTGAAGTGCTGCGGCCTGACCTCTGAAATGGTAAGAGAAACCACTGCAAGTCTCTGGAGTGCAGGTGGGCCCAGGGGGTGATGTGTATGGCAGATATCATTTTGCCCAGAAGCGAAGAGAGCAACTTCAAGGGAACCTTGTGTTGCCCCAGGACTAGGAGGGAGACCCTTACAATATCGTCCTGTCGCTCCTGCGAGAGGTATACCATGCCCTCCAAAGAATCAACAATGGCCCCCAAGTGTGTTAATCTGGTGGAAGGGTACAGATGGCTCTTTTCCAAATTTACTAAAAATCCGTGGCGTGGTAGGGAGTCAATGGTTATCTGGACATCGAGCTCCGCCTGGATGCGGGACCATGATTGGATAAGGATGTCGTCCAGATAACATTGGACGCGCACGGGAATAGACCTCAAATGAGCGGCAAGTGCCGCCAGCACCTTGGTGAATACTCTGGGTGCCGAGGAGAGTCCAAAAGAAGGAGCCCGATACTCATAGTGAGCACCTGCGTAGCAAAAACGTAAATATTTTCGGTGACAAGGCTGAATTGGTATATGCAGGTACGCCTCGGTGAGATCGATAGAGGCGAGGAGGTCCCCCTTCCGAATTCCATTCAAAATAGAATGCAGCGTGTGCATCTTAAACCTCTTATATACAATGAACCGGTTTAGACGCTTCAAATCAAGAACTGCTCTTCAACCGCCCGAGGATTTGGGAACCACAAACAATATGGAGTAGAACCCCTGTCCCTGCTGATCCTCAGGCACCTGCTGAATGGCTCGAATATCCAGCAGGTGCTGGATGGCTGCCGCCATTAGTACCCGTTTGTCTGGGTTAGAAGACAGGGGACATCTAATGAAAAACCTCGGAGGGTTGGAGAGCAATTCAAGGGAGAGGCCATAAGATACGGTCTCCCTGACCCACGCATCAGAGGTGGTGACCTCCCATTGGTCAGCAAAAAGGGCGAGGCGACCCCCAATGGGAGGATCGAGCGATAGATTACTTGGCCCGTCGGAAGAGGCGCCCCCCAGCACCTCGAAAGGGCCGTTTGAACTGTCTGCCTCTTCCTCCCCTATCCTGTCCCTGACGTTGCCTGTAACCAAACTGGTTGTGAGGCCTTCCATATCCCGTACACTGGTCTGCGGCCCGAAAGGGTCGTCTGGAATAGGGAAAGGGACGAAAGGAACTCTTACGGGACACAGAAGGAAGAACCTTCCGTTTATCCCGCGATTCCACCACAATCGGATCCAAACACTGCCCAAAAAGCTGCTGTCCCCTCAGAGGCGCAGAAGCCAGACGCCATTTGTGACAGGCGTCTGCAGACCAACTGCGCAGCCAGTGCATCCGCCTGGCCACTACTGAGGCCCCCATGGCCCTGGCCGCAAAACGCGCTAATTGAAGCGTGGCGTCAGAGGTGAATTGGGCAGCGGCCAGCAGCTTGTTCAAATCCTGGCTGGCCCGCAGGTCCGACACCGGAAGTTGATTCTGAAGTTGATGAAGTCAGCGTAGGGAGGTACGGGAAATGAAGGAAGCTGTGGCAGAAGCACGGACGGCCCAGGCTGCCTCCTGGTGAGCCCGCTGGAGCACCTGCTCCGTTCTGCGGTCCTCAGGCTTCAAAAGCTCATCAGATGCGCCAGGCAGGTGGCTGGATGAGTATAATGCCAGCACTGGATCATCGACGGCAGGCAGGAGCAGCTGGGAAGCCAGCTCGGGGGCCACATTAAAGTACCTCTTGTCCAGTTGAGAAGGCAGAGGCCCCGAGGCGGGAGACTGCCATTGTCTGAGAACTGACTCGACAAAGAGGGGAGGGGCCGGAACCACCTCAGCTTGTGAAGTGGCCTCCTCAAACAAGGGATCCCTGGCCGCCGAGGAATCAGAAAGTTCCGAAGTGGAAGGCCCCAAGTTGGCCGCATTCCGGGCCTTAAATAATAGTGACTTGAACAGAGCCGGGTGAAAAAGACCGGAAGAAGCAGGAGGGTGAGGGGCGAGGCCCTCATCGTCAGAGAGATCCAACCCAAGTTCACCTTCCTCCAAGTCTGACTGGGAACCCGGGGAGGGACCTCGGGAGTAACGATCAGGAGACTGGCTCCTACAATCTGCCCCTCCCATGTGACTAAGCAAGGTAGAGGGGCCAGCGCGATGGGAGGAGACAGAGGGATGCCTCTCCCTTTGCTGTAGGCCAGCTTCAATGCCTTGCCTGATTGCAGCTGCGATTAAGGCCTGCACCTGTGGGTCCAGAGCCGCCACCGGCGATTGGGTGGAGGGCCCAGCAGAAGCCGGGGGAGGGGCCGGCGGCACCAGTCCCATGGACCCCTGGCTCGTATCGTGGGGTGGGGCCTCCCAAATGTCTTGGTCTGCAATGGTCAAAGTAGGATTGTCCAAAGATAGCAAGTCAGCCCGGGAAGGAGAAGTTCCCAGTGGCTGGGCAGCCGGCAGAATACCTGTCACGTCCCCAGCAGACTGCTTATTGTGGCCAGATCGTGCACATAGCTTGTCAAGCCTTTTGGCCCGGCGAGACTCGTCCCTCTGAGTCGCCTTTGAGGGACGTGAGGAGCAAGGCTGGACTTCCTGAGAGGAGGACGATGTAGTAGCCGGAGGGCCAGACACCGAGTGTGAGTCTTGGCACGCGCCTTTTTGTGGGTGTTGCCCGTATCAGCCATGGGAATAGCTATGGCGTCAACCAAAGGTATTGAGAGGCAGCAGCGCGTGCGGCGATCCACGAGGCCCGGCAAGGCCTGAGATGTGGTAGTCTATCTGGCCCTCTCAAAATGGCTGCCGTAATATGCAGAGTTGTCCAAAATGGTCACCACTATAAAGGACCTCCTCAAAATGGCCGTCAGTAAGGAAGACCTTCACAAAATGGCCGCCGCCACCAAAGAGGAGTCCAAAATGGCCGCCAGAAGGTAAGACCTCCTCAAAATGGCCTCCGCTAAGAAATACCTCAAAATGGCCACCGCTATTACTGAGGAGTCCCAAAATGGCCGCTGCAAGGCAAGCCCTCCTCAAAATGGCCACCACTATGACAAACCTCCTCAAAAGGGCCGCCGCTATTACAGAGGAGTCCAAAATGGCCACCGCAAGGCAAGACCTCCTCAAAATGGCTGCCGCCTCGAACAGAGGCCCCAAGGGACTGTCACCATGCGATGCCTGAACATGGCAGTTGGGAGCGATGGCGGCAGGGGGATGGATCCGGCAACTGCAAATATCGGGCTGAGGCGGGCGGCGATAGAGCGGGCGGCACGAGCGGAGCCGGGCGATCGGCCTGTCAAGCCCCAGCAATCGGTCCCTTTAGGAGCGTGGCAGCTCCGGAACAGCGGGAGGCAGGCGGCGATTCAGCAGGCGGCAGATCGGCGTACGTGAGGCAAAACCTCACTGCCGAGGGGGGGGAAGAGGGCGATGGTGGAGACGTCCACAGGCTGCCGATACTTGTACCCCCCCCAAGCGG
>QLTV01001718.1:21342-32462 GCA_003457575.1 Thermophis baileyi
AGGGCCGGTGGAATGGAGGACGAGTCAAGCTCGTCAAGGCCACAAATGGACGGAGGGAATGGAACCCCCCTGAGGCAAAGGCCCTCGGCTCAAATCGGGGCAAACGGCTGGAGCCGCTGCCACGACAACCCTCAACCCAGTGACAGATGACTGTGGTCAGCTGGGGAGACTCACAACTCGATGACAGGTGGAGAAATCCTCACAGAATGGGAGCAGAAAAATTTCACACGTCCAGTTCAGGCTGAGGACTGAGTCAAAGAGGGGATAATGAGGCAGGAGGACGAAGATATACAATTTGACAGACTCAGTCCTCATTGGCTGAAGGGACGGTGTCATCCCATTCTTGGAGGTTAGCTCCACCCACGATGGAGAAGTTCCATTTCTTCTTTTACAATACCTATTTTATTACTGATATAGTTGATGTAAAGCAGTGTTTCTCAATCTCAGCAACTTTAAGATGGGTGGACTTCAACTCCCAGAATTTTGCCAACCTGCATGCTGGGGAATTCTGGGAGTTAGTCCACTTATCTTAAAGTTGCTGAGGTTGAAAAATACTGAAATAAAGTAATTTAAATTCTCATAATCTGTTATCGAGACATATTTTACTTCAATTCAATTCCAGGCAAGGGTTCTGTTTTTAGTCATCTTTTATTTTAGTGCCCTGAACCTACTGATTAACAATCAATACATAAATATCTAAAAATGAAATTAATTGACCAACAATGTATTACTCTTATAAATGATAGGTAGCACTCAATTGCAAAGGTTATACAAGAAGCTCTGCAATGCCGATTACATTAACTAAAAGCCATAAATATTCATTCTCAATATTTGGACTGGGGGAAAAAAAGAACTGCTTTATAGATCTTACAAAAATTTTGGCGTGCATTTGACACAGAACAAGCAAATCTTCAGAGTGCTTCGCATCAAAGGCAAAAATATTTTCGTTCTTATAACCCTGGTACATTAAAAGCAAGACAGTTCTATTTTGGTTCATTGATAAATAGTACCTAGGTGTAAAGGCAATAACATGCATACCTTTCACTCCCTCTAGAGTTAAAAATAAACAAAGACACCATCTTACCTCCTAAGGCATACAACAGCTCCAGAGCTTGCACCATTGATTGAGCTGGTGGAGGCTAGAGAAAAAGTAGTAATATAATTTGTTCTGTTTGTTATAGAAGGATATTTTCAATTTAGAAACCCACCTTTCTATGAATTCAAGAAGGAATTGGTAGTCTCCTTTTGTAATCTACTTGGCTTCAAAAAGTTTGGCACAGCTTAAAGAAGAGTCCACTTTGTGACTTAAAAGACAATGTTTGGGGGAAGAGCCATGTCTTGGATCTGTGCTAGGAGGCTATTTTAAAGAGGCAGGACAGCCACTGGGAAGGTCTTCTTCCAACTTCCCATTAAATAACAACATTTAAGGGAGGGGAGCATGCTCACCCTATGTAAACCTAGTAAAACATGCAAATCTCTTCAGGAAGAGTTGGTCCCCAAAGTAACCTGGCCCTGTGCTCTGTAGGGCTTTAAAAAGTCATTCAGAACCTTGAATTGCACCTGGATAACAATTGGGAGCCAGTGCAGATGACACAGCATTTATGTAAGTTAGGTGAACTGTGAGGCACCCAAAACTGTGTGTGCCACTGCATTCTGGATCAGTTGCAGTTTCTGGATGGTCTTCAATGGCAGCCCCATGTAGACAGCATTGCAGCAATCCAAACAGGAAGTAATTAAGGTATGAGTGATTATGAGCAAGGCCTTCCAGTCCAGGAATGGCCCGTTAGTGTATAAGATGAATTTGTGCAAAGGACCTCCTGACCATGGCTGCCACCATGGCTTCCAGCAGGAGTCATGCATCCAGGAAGATATCTAGGCTGGATGACTTTATGAAATAAGTGAGACTATCACCAATCATTGATGTCATTCGTTTACTCAAACCTCTTTAATATCTAGAGAACCCAGCTGAAGCTCTGACAGCATTGAGATAAGCAAACATTTATAAAATCTGAAGAGAAATATTTTTTTCATAGAATTCAAAATATGTGTATACTTATCTTCACATTATTTTGAATCCTGTTTAATGCAACCAACTTTGTAACCATGCAGTTTCTCTGTTTGTAGAGCACTGCACCAAACACATACAGGTCTACAAAGGAACTAGACGTAGCTATCTTGGAGCCAAGGTTTTTGTGCAAACCTCACTGAGGTTATGCTGGTATATGTAGCCTGAAGCAAAGTAATATTAAACTAATGTATGAAAAGCATGAAATAAAAAGGGAAACAGCTTTTGGGATCTGCCCTATTTTGAGTCATACAATAAAACATTGCAAAGTAAGTGGAGTGGCTGATCCAAAGGCCCTCAGTGAGCTGCACAGTCAAACAGGTGCTTTGCTGTGGGTCTTTATGGCCCACATCCAACATCCTCATCACTTCAAATCACTCATTTTCATATTGTGCTATGGTTAGGGTTTACCATAACCCTTCCCATACTGAGGAATGGTGGGAAATAGAGATACTATAAAAGGATAGGAGATCTGAAGAGTTCTTTTTTCTCATAATATGATAAATATGAAAGATTAAACAAGGTTCTCTTACTTACTGACAGGAAGGGAAATCTAAGCACATTGTCAATTCCTAATGCCTTAAGCTGCAATATAACTGGTGCCAGGTTACTGCGTTGCATTTCAGGAATGGTGGACTGTGGCAACTTCTCAAAGTCTTCCTCTATGGAGAAAGCAAAGTTCTTCGTGATTAAGTTTTAAACATGAATCCTTCCCCTGTTATAAGATTCCACAACTCAATTAATAATGCATATTAAATTCAAGTGTTCCAACTGAAAACAAGACTGTGCAAATCTTTTAAAAGTGGTGCTTTAGAATGTACAGAAACACATACAAAGCAGCTCTTTTTGAATCATTAAAGCAGCTCATATTTTTCCCTACTTGTGCACTGCTATCTCCATATACTGAATGCAGGCAAAATCTTCATCTGCAATATAATTTTACAGAGCCGGAAGAATATAGTAAGGAACATTTGTGCAGTGGGGAGAGGCACTGGTCTTCAAGTCAATGTTAATTCCTGGTGTTTGTCTGGAGAAGTCCCTGCAGTTTTCTTGGCAAGAAGTGGTTTGCCACTGCCTCCGTCCTACGGCTGAGAGAGTGAGTGACCGATCCAAGGTCACACAACTTTCTTTGTGCCTAAGACAGAACTAGAACTCGGATTCTCTCAGTTTCTTGCCTGATGCCTTAACTACTACACCAAATTGGCTCTCAAGGAAGAGTTATCTGGCTATAAAGAAATGTTTCCCTGAAGCATTCTATAATACAAACTCTTGTGCAGCATTATGAAGATATGAAGGACTTCAAGAAAAGGAAATTACAGGAGAATCTGCTTCCATAACATACTGAGGAACATAATAGGGAAGAGAGATTAAAAATGAACCATGAAATCCTATTTTGGGGTGGGAAGATGGATTATCAACAAAATTACCTCTATGTATTTTCGTACAGTATTGCGAAATATTTTTTAAAACTATCTGCATAAAGAACAGTTTAGAATAGAATAGAAGAACAGAGTTGGAAGGGACCTTGGAGGTCTTCTAGTCCAACCCCCTGCTTAGGCAGGAAACCCTACACCACTTCAGAGAAATGGTTATCCAACATCTTCTTAAAAACTTCCAGTGTTGGAGCATTCACAACTTCTGTTCCACTGATTAATTGTTCTGTCAGGAAATTTCTCCTTAGTTCTAGGTTGCTTTTCTTCTTGATTAGTTTCCACCCATTGCTTCTTGTTCTACCCTCTGGTGTTTTGGAGAATAGCTTGACTCCCTCTTCTTTGTGGCAGCCCCTGAGATATTGGAACACTGCTATCATGTCTCCCCTAGTCCTTCTTTTCATTAAACTAGACATACCCAGTTCCTGCAACCGTTCTTCATATGTTTTAGCCTCCAGTCCCCTAATCATCTTTGTTGCTCTTCTCTGCACTCTTTCTAGAGTCTCAACATCTCAACAACATTTATTAAGGTTTTTTTAATGCAAAATATAGACAATGAAGTTGAATTTATTATTATAATTCTAAGTTACACAGTTCAATTATGAAACTATTGACAATAAATTAAAACTCCACTAATAAGCACTCTCTACCTGTGTAAAGTCTGTAACATTTCCCCGAGCGATTCCGTCCAGCACGACCAGCTCTCTGATTAGCCGAGGCCTTCGAGATTGGAACAACCACAAGACATTCAATGGCTGTTTTGGGATTATATGCACGAAGCTTCACAAAGCCACAGTCAACGACAAATGAAATGCCATTGATTGTGATAGAGGTTTCTGCAATGTTAGTAGCCACTATCACCTGAAAGGACCAGGGTAAAAATTAGTCCCTACCTCATAAACAACTAGGTAAGCTTGAGAATATAACAACTGTAGCTTGTTTGAAGGGCTGCTTTAAAACCCCACAAAACAATTTAAACAAAACTAGAACTGTAAGAAATGCTGATTATTCTATTTTGACCAATGACTATGTAACAGCAATAGCCATTTTAAAACACTGAAAATTTTTCAGTAAAGCAATATTTTGTACATGTTAAATCTGTACAAACTGCAGATTAGGAACAGATTTCTACAGACAAAATTACAGCCTGTCAGGGTATGTAGATTTAATAGCTGTAAACTGATGAGAGGTTGTAAGCGAAGGCAACCGGAAGCTGATGCAATGTGAATGAGGCAGCAGGGTTACTGCCACTTTAAGAAGCTTGGTATGAAGCTGCCTATATAAGGGAAGCCATTAGAGGGTGTTTCCTTCTCCTCATGTTCTCTCTCATCGTGTAGTCTCATTGCTCTTCTCCGTGCATCAGTAGCTGTACAATAAGGTATTTAACCACGTATAAGTCTCTATATATTTAGCTGTATATAAACCACTATTAAGTATCTAAAGGCTCTGTGTGCTGTGTGTTTTGCTCCTGGGTTTATCTCATAATACTAATCATGCTGCATAAACTCTGACACAGCTCCCAGTCAGTAGATAAAATTTCCAGAATAAATAGCTAGACAGTTAGATGAAAAACCACACTGCTGCTTTCCTTCTTAAAAAATAAAATTAAGAACAACTGTTCTTTCATCTGACATTAAAAGGAAAGTTCATAATTAAGTAGGTTAAAGGGGGGGGGGAGAGAAAAGGACTGATGCAGAAGAAAGGGTCACATTCTTAACAATATACCACTAGAGTCAATTCTCTCTGGTTTGCATTCAGCATTTCTAACAGCCAAATTATGGTCTGGAATATCCCAGCAGATGATATATTTTTGAACATGATATAAAATATAATAATCTCTATATTTTTCAAGTATAATATAAAACATCTCTATGCATATCCTATCCTAACAAATTAAGTATGAGAATATGGGTACTACACACACACACAAACACACAGCAACCTTACCCAGCTTGGCACCCTCCAATGTACCGATATTGTAATGTTCTATAATTTCTGTCCAGAATGTTTATGCTGGAAATACTGGGAGTTGCAGCCTCAATACAGGCATGAGGCTTGGCAATTATATTTAAGAACAATAAGTGTATACTTTACCTTTCTCACATTATGAGGCATCCTTTCAAAAACTTTCATCTGCTCAGTAGCAGGCAATCCAGCATACATAGGAAGAACACGCAGGTGCTTCTTCATGCCTGTGCGAGCGATGATTCGAGCTTGTTCTATCAACATAGAAACAACTGTTTCTACTTCTTCCTAGAAAAGTAGTTGAGTGATTGACAGATTAAATTATATTTACTGTACCTTCAAGAGCATATCATGGGGCTGAACTATTTTTAAAAGGAGACATCTAATCTAGCTTCTCATAAAAAAGTTTCCTGTCCGTGATCTTAAAAAGGCCAGTTAATTGTGTTAATAGGATGCCAAACATCAAAGTGATTTTCTTCCAATGCGCCACAATACTTTACAGTCCAATATAGAGAGCAGAATGGGAACTTTCATACTAGAGCCTTGTACAACCATCAATTATCTGGCTGTTTTTAGAGGACTTCATACAAAATGGATAACAGAAAAGTAAGTATACATTATTGGTGTTTTTCTTTTCATTTTTAGTTTAAATATAATTTCCCTGCAAATTCCAGAAGTTGAATGGAAAGTGTATATTTGTGGCCTTTGAAATTAGGTACACCTTCTTTTTCAGGCTTCTTTAGATTTTTGCCACCTTTATTTAGATTTGCACAAATGTTTCGGTAGATGGCTGGGGAGTGTCAAAACAAATATTTCAATTACTTGACTACTATGTCTTCTTTTTTATTCTCATTTGTGAAAGAAATAGTTCACAGAAGAAGAATATGCCTTATCTCTTATTTTTCATCTCATTCCAAATTATGATTTCTGGTCTTTTGCAAAAAAAAAAAACAATCCCCAAATTTTCATGTATTTGATACATCATATATACTCCAGGACATTTTAATACTGCTATTCTGTTCCTCAGTGATCAAATAAATGCATATCACTTAACATATGAAAACAGCTAGTAGGTCTTATTCCACCTATTAAAACAGTGGGCAACTTCACAAATGGAAGTTTGTGAAGCGTGCTACCCTTTTGCAACAACAGAAATGGCCTTTTCAAATACTCTGAAATAAACTGGCATGCAGTGTTTACATACCTAGTATGTTAGGAAAGTAGTATTTTCCTCTCAATTAAGAACATGAGTATTATATGTTCTCATAACAATGCAAAGGAATGTCTAAATGCAAAGGAATATATTTCGTCATATGGTAGAAACTGCTAGAAGTGCAGTTCATCCAATTGATTGTTACACTGGAAGCAAAAGGGAAGTTCTGGAGAACTGAAACTTAATTTGCTGCACCATAGGCAGGGAAGAAATATTCACAGATTACTCACTCTTGTTTATTATTATTCTAAAATAGGCAAATACATTCTATTAAAAGAAAATGCCTAAATATTTACATTTGATATTTGCACTGCCTCAAGTGTGTATGTGTCTCTCATGTGCACCCACATACATACACTTTCCTTGTCTCATATCCTCCTGATAGACCTCAACCACAAATCACAACATTCCAGGCCAATAGAGTCCAATATTATAATTCAGTAGCCTTCTCTCAGTCACTAGATTCTGGAAGTCTAATATAACCAATATTTTAAGTTAGATGTGAACAGCAATCTTGCATGAAATAAAGTCAACATATTATCTTACATCAAATCAATAATTTCAAGAAGACAAAGTTTATTTTGCATCTACCTGGCCAGTTAAAAATGCCAGTATATCGCCATCACCTTCTGAATTATGAATTTTCATGACCGTTTCCACAGTTGACTTCACATAATCTGGAACAGGACTGTTAGGGGAAAGGGGAGAAACATAATAAATTTCCCAATAAAGTGTAGTACAATTTCTATTTATCTCCAGGAATAAAGGAAATACAAATAGATTTGATCCTTTTAACAGGATCAAAAAATTAACTCTAACTACTCTTTTCAGTTTTCTTCATAAAACATTTGATACTACTAAAATTCTATAATTCAATTTATATACATGCTTAAAATGTTATTCCACACTAGTGGGAAAAATAGTTCAACAAACAGTAAGTATCCTTCAGGATATTATTAAAAATCTAATTTTTAAACAATGCAAAATCAATATATACTCAAATGTGGCATATCTGAATAATCTATATCGTTTTGAAATCTGGTTCTAATGGCCTTCAGTAACTATTTGCCCACAAGCAACTTTTAAACTTTCAACAAGGAAGTAGGAATTAAAATTGTTGTTATCATACACAAGGTATCTTACCCAAGCATATCTCTTTATCATGGAATTGGAATGCTCAGGCCCACACAAGGAAATATTTTAAAAATATTTGAAGTAGAATGTGATGGAAAATCTAGATTCCAGTGCCTAATATGTGTCACTCCACATAGCATTCAAAGTAAAAAAAGAACTGACTAAATTACAGTATATTCGTATATGCATATCACTTTACAAAGCTAATGAAATAAGCTCATACAGAAATAATACTTTTCCTTCAAAAAGGCTACAGAACATGTTTTATCTACTATAGATGAATATGGCTACTCTTCCTGAATGTTTTATCACAATTAACTTGAACACTTCTCACTTTAGTCAGTTGTAAAAGTAACGATGTTACAAGAACATAAAGGGACAAGCAAAAGATTATCCACCTATGAACATCCACATTTCTTGCTTAGCACAAGTGCAAAAGCAAGCATCTGGATGCATAGGTAAAGAACAAGCCCACTTCTGCCACCGGACCTTTCCATCTCCTTCTGTGGAGGAGGAGGGAGGGCATGAAGTTGCTGCCAAGCTTGCCCATAGCCCTTCTGTGGAGGGGGAAGGGGAGAATTAAGATTCCAGGGGAGGAAAAGCATGAAGATTCCACCGAGCCCCCGTAGCACTTGTCTGAAGTCTGCTCCAGCTGGCCGGTGCAGAAGGGGACGGGGGAAGGTTCCTGAAGCCCTCCTCCACTCAAGTCTGCGCCTGCTGCTCACAAAATAGGAGAGAGATACAGTCAATTGGAAAACAGGATGTAGGTTTATATCCTAAATGTGTTGGTAACAAAGCCCAAGAATACCTAAAGATCCATTTAATCTTCCTTTCTCAACCAGACTTCTCTTCTAACCACCACTTAAGCATTAAACAGGAACAGACCTCTGAATGTAGAAGACATCCACTGGAAACGTCCGTCCTTCCACAGTGAGGATCATGCTGGTATCTTTGCTTGGGTCACTGCTCTCATTTTGGTTAAAGAAATCCCTAAATTTCTAAAGTAAGGACAGTAAAATCATCACCAACAACACCAGATAAAGGAAGCAAGCAGTTATCAAATACTGGGAATCCAAGGAGAAATATTTAAGTTTAAAATAAAAACATGGATTTTTTTCTGGAACCAAATCCTTACTTCTAGCAGCGTATTTTCAAAATAACATCAAATAGTTAATAAAGCATATATATAACTAGCATATTTAATCTATCTATATTTCTATATATCTATATCTGTCTCTCTCTCTCTAAGATATATATGAATATATATGATCTTGCAATCTTAGTAACATTTTTAATTTTGACCTTGATTTAATAAGACCAATAAATTATCCATTTTTTAAAAAGAAGAACATATATCCAACATTTTTGGTAAATTTAAAAATAACAATTTGCTCATAAAAATGTAAATTTAACAGTTACGATTATAATTAGCTGGAAGCAAATTTATACGTATATATAAATATATGAGATTTAATTTGCATACTTGACACACATTAAATATGCAGTTAAGCTACTTTCTACGTTCTATGTGGACACATATTATAAAACACAAGCATATAAAATACTAACCATATGAAATACAACTCAAATTTTTCAAATTAGCAGTGTGGCCTGTATTTCTTTTCTAGATTTACTTAGTCAAATAATTAATGTTCTGAAGACATTTACTGTGATTAATAACAGAATTTTATTTACTACTTACATTACTAATGGATAATTATTTTCCATCAATTATCACTGGCAAACAAAAATTGCAGCCTTTTAATTTTTAATGAGTAGGAAAATTAGACAGAACTGAAAGAACATAAAAGCAACCATTTATTCAATAAGTCACTCACACACGAAGAATCTAATCTATATTAAAGGAAACTAAGATGCCATTTTGAAGGTTTTCTAACAGCTTCTGAAAAGGAATGTCTGTATGTAGTTTAGGCAAGCAGAGATAACATAACCAAAACCTTTAAGCTTTATGCTAACTATTGTCTAAATAACTATTGTCAGTTAAATATTTCTGAGGTTAATCATGGCTTTCAGGACTCAGCTAGAAGAAATAAAGTCATCCAAACATTATTTTTTTTAACTGAGAAACACAAATTTAGTATGATGTTCTTCTCACAAAGCTTATTTTCATTACCTGGGCTGGCATGAGTACATTTCCAAGACAAAGATCACTGGGAAATTGATCTTCTTAAGGCAAGCACTTTTTGTCAACCATATTTACAGAACTATGTTGTTGTCATTTTTAAAAAAAACTAACTATGGAAAGAAGAGTTGTGGGGGCTGGAGGAAGATCTCCACCCCTCTTTTTATTACCAGTGAAGCAGGGAAGGGAGCGGCGAGGAAGAATTCAGACAGTGATTTGAAATGGGAATCACTAAAGATGAATGAATTGCCCCCAAATCAAGATAGCGTGTCTTCTCAAATGATTTTATCAACTGTGAACTAAAGTCCAAATTCAGAACGTATTTTCCAAGTGCATCAAAAGATCCATTTATCTTCCTAAGGCTTAAAACAGTCTCTATTACAAAGTCTCCTGTAAAATAATCATTTGAACAAAATCACTGCTTTTAAACAATCCACCATTTACTCTGGTGGGGCTTACACTCACAGCATTATGTTCCCAGAAGACTATGCCTTTGTACCCAAATATATGGATGAAACTCTTACATGTTGCATCCTAGAGATCACAACTAAAATATATATATATTGCCTCGTCTTTCTAACATACTCTTCTGGACAGTCACCTACCTCAGCATCCAGTGTAGCAGATGCTATAATCAAGCGAAGATCTCCTCGTTTTTTCTGAACCTATAGGGAAAAATATTAAAGATTGTTCAGTTACGAACAAATATCATAAAAATCTAAAATTAACATTGATGAGAAGTATTGGCATATTTTATATTTACATGTAAATACATGTCATAATAATACAAGGTAATTACAAAATCAGCTTTTGTTCTCATTTTCTCATAGAAGGATCCATTCACCTAAACTTGACATTAGTTTTTAATGCCATAGATCCGTGATGGCGAACCTATGGCACGCGTGCCACGCATGTGCCTCCTGCCGGCCAGCTGATTTTTGGGATGCGCAGGGGGTGGGGCACATGCAAGAGACACGCGCACACATGCGGGGGGTCACGAGCGCGTGGGGGCAGGGGTCATGCGTGCATGTGCGGGGGGGTGGGGGGGAGCAGGGGGGTGCGGCATGCCACCCCACGGCCCGTTTTTGGTCCCAGGAGGCTGCAGGGAGGCCTGCTAGGCCCAAAATGGGGGGCGGGGGTATGGCATGTCCCCGCAGGAGGGTGGGAGCA
>QLTV01001718.1:48902-64017 GCA_003457575.1 Thermophis baileyi
TTCTGAAGAGGAGTGGTCCAAAATTACTCCAGATCGTTGTGCAGGTCTGATCTGCAACTACAGGAAACGTTTGGTTGAGGTTATTGCTGCCAAAAGAGGGTCAACCAGTTATTAAGTCCAAAGGTTCACATACTTTTTCCTCTCTGCACTGTGAATGTTTACATGTTATGTTCAATTACACCATGGCAACATCTAATGTTTGTGTAGTATTATTTTAAGCAGACTGTGTTTTTCTATTGTTGTGACTTAGATGACATTCAGAGCACATTTTATGACCAATTCATGCAAAACTCCACGTAATCCCAAGGGGTTCACATACTTTTTCTTGCAACTGTAAATTTGATTGATTGATTGATTGATTGATTGATTGATTCAGACAGACAGACAGACAGACAGACAGACAGATGTCCTGCTGTTTTACCTAGCCCTTCATAGCTCAAGCAACCAACAGGATTGGTAGCTAGAGCTTTCAAATAATTTCATACCAACCCACAAAACATGATTATGTATACAAGTAATCCTCACATAACAACCACAATTGGGACTAGAATCTTGGTTGTTGATCAAATCGGTCATTAAGCAAGATGCTCACATGACTGTTTCACTCAACCACCTCACTCAACGGCACTCCTGGTTGAGTCATTAACAATTTCCCAGGTTGTTAAGTGGACAAAGTGAAAAAGATCCCTGCTAAAGGATTTCAGCTCTGCGTGGATTTGAAATCCTCCTGGCAGACAGCCATTTCATTCTCAATTGTTCATGCAACCCACCAAAGAATTTTAGCTCCCCTGTGTGCATAGAGGGGAAATCTTTTGGTGGACTGTAGGAACAGAACTGAAATCTTCAGAATTGAGTTCAGCATTGACGTTCTGGGGAAGCCAGCAGAGAAGATTACAAATGGAAATCACATGATCACGGGGCACTTGGCAATGGGTCATGACTATGGGTGTGAGTTTGCATGCAGTGTGGAATGCTTTACATTTTACAACGGCGAGAAGGACTACCTGTAGTTGCAATTAAGAGAGGCAGGTTGTTTAAAGTATGACTATTTTCTACAGAGGTAAGCACTACAGAATGTAGTAGCAACCAAAACAATACAATTTTAGAATTGTATTTTCCAAGAATACATATAAATCTACTTTCTGAATTAGCCATGTCATTTTCAAGGCTGTGGAAGGTGCTCCTGATTGTCTCTGCATGCTTTGAGCAAAGTGATTGTGCATGTATATTGCAATGTACTGTTTTCTGCATGTAAGGCATCTCTTTTCAAAACTGCATAATCTTACTGGATACTGTTATTTTATACTCTTGTAACTGTATTCCTTAATTGCAGTGTTTTAGATACACATACATAATAAACAAATTTGTTGATTTTAATTGTGATTTCTGAATATGAATCTTTTTACTGTACATTAATTGTATTGAATATAGATCTATTAGCAGTAATTACATGAGTATTTATTCAAACTAAAATTTCTACTATAGGTCTTATTTCTATATGAAATGAACGTGGGTTATGCAACCTGCCTCACTGAACTCAGAAGTGTTTGAATTCAAACACTTGTAATGAACAACTGACCTAAGTATACCCACAGCAACTGACAGTTTCATGTGCTAAATCATACAACAGATACAAATAGGTTAAAAAATACGAATACAGGTTGTCTTCGATTTACAATCACAATTGAGCCCAAAATTTATCTTGCTAAGCAAGACAGTTAAGTGAGTTTTGCCCCGTTTTACAATGTTTTGTAATGGAAGTCCATTATTTTGTAAAGACAGTTGTACAACCTGCCTTGACACAGTTAAATGAATCAAGTGCAGTTGTTAAGTCAGTAACATGGTTGTTAAGTGAATCTGGCTTCCCCATTGACTTTGCTTGTCAGAAAATCGCACAAGGTGATCATATGAGCCTGGGACAACCATCATAAATATGAACCGGTTGCCAAGTGTTTGGATTTTGATCACATGATCATGGGGATGGTGCAAAATGTCTGTTTTTTCAGTGCCATTATGACTTTTAACGGTCACTAAATGAACGGTTGTAACTCAAGGATCACAAGTATATGTAAACTGCAGTGGGCTCTTCGGTTTACAAGAGGAAAAAAATCATTCCAACTTGATTTCATAATTAATTGCTGTTCTTATGATCCATCAAATCAACCCTGACTCCTGCTGACTCAGGAACAAGTCCATGCACTTTCCTTGGCAATATTTTTGGAAGTGGTTTGCCTTTGCCTTCTTCCTACAGCTGAGAAAGAGTAACTAGTCCAAACTCATCTAGCTGGTTTTGGTGCTTAAGGCAGGCCTAGAACTCCTGGTCTCCGAGTTGCTAGCCTGGTGGCTGTACCTCAAATTGACTCACGTACCATAAACAGCATATTGCAATTTTAAGATACTATCAGCAATATCAAGCAGCATGCATATGCACATCTTCACATGTTGCAATTCAAAAAGCTGCTATAAATTCAGGTTTGCCAAAATGTATCATTAGCTACAATTTATACCACATAAATGCTTTCTTAATTACATAATGTGAATGCATTGCTATCAATTCAGTGTAATAGCTTGCCCAGAAACGATATTATTGCAGTCTGAACACATCTCAAAGTAACAGATTTGGAAAAGTTTCTTTAACATGTCATGGCTGTTTTCAAAATTATGCAGCACAGAAAAAAACTTAATTTATACATTGCACTATGCCCCCCCAAAAAAAGAAGTTGGTTTTGCTCTATATGTTATGTAAACCCTATACTATAGGGTTTACATTAACTGTGGCTCAGTATGTTTTAAAGATGCAGGTAAATGAGTTTATTCAACAAGCACATGATTAAATAAGGGATGTTTCACCCTGGGGGAATTTCTAAATTATCCTTTGTGTGTTTGACCTGGCTCTAAAGAATTTTACCAATAAACTATTGTGGACATTAGGGGTATTGGGTTTATGATCTTCACTAAGTAGATGAAAGAACTGGAATGAATCTAACTTTAAAAACATTGAGAAGATAGCTGTGTAGTCATGTGTTTTCTCGACAATCTTCACTTTATTTTATTTGTACTTCAAAAATGTGTAGCCTATTTCTAAATTTTGATTTATTTATTTTTTTGTATATATTTTACTATTTACATATAAAGAACAAAGTGCATATAACTATCATGGTCATACTAAATAGCAGCGCACATCAATATATAACAGTCATTTGATAAGTAGTTATTTAAAAATTGTATATTAAATTAAATAGAACTTTCTTGCAAGTAAATATTCATAGAATTATTCAAAAACATTTAGCTTCAAAGATCATATTACAAATTACCAGCCATCAGGGGGTTTTTTTCTCTACCCTTCAATAACTTAAAAGGATACAGGGATAAAATAGGTTAATGGAAATGTGAGGAAAAATTAGGTTGTATGTGGAACAATGTATGCTTATACAGAATTATCAAATTGTTATACGTTTTTCCTAGAAGAAAATGGATCAAACTTTGGAATCTATTCAAAATCATTGTAAAAAAAGGCTACAAATACTACTGTTAAAATCTGGATATACAGTAGAAGGACCACTGTGTCTATGTTTTTTCTATCAGTTCAAGGGCAAATTGTTTTTTCACTGAAATATAAAATATTAATAATCTCAGAAAGAAGTGGCTATTATATTAATAAATCAGTGAAAAGTACTCAAAGAATAAATCTTCCTTAGAACCCAAAGGTGTGAATGACTACAGCATTAAGAAATGTGTTCCATTGAACACAATGGCATTAATAGTTCAACAAGGGTATATATATATACAGAATATTAAAAACTATGATGTCAGTTTTTGTGGCATTAAGGTACAGACAAAGTTCTCTAAATTCCACATGCTCTTTTGTAACTGCAAACAAATACCAGAAACAATCTGTATACATACACAAATAATTATATAAGGGAAACTACAGCTGCAAACACTGTGCCTCAGCTGTTAAGGTTAGCTCCATGTCTAAAAGTGAGCAGTAATTTAATTTAAATATTAATAGCTCTATAAAATTAAGTTTCAGCATTGGAAAACTATCTTCTAATTATCCTTCACGCCAGAAAAATCACAAAATGCAAATAGATAAAAGCTACCATGTAAATTGCTTAGCACTGCAGAAGATCCTGTTATCACAGCACTTGACTGCCATTGCATTTACATATAATGAGCTAGCAAGAACAGCATCTAATTCCACCACTGAGGATTTTTACCCTACTACTTTTTAGTGGAGTGGAAGCTTTTCCTCAGTTCCACAATGCCTCTTTAAAATCATATCCTTTCAGTTCAGATGACAGTTATCTTAAAATCATTTCAAGTTATTACTGCTTTGTACACAACAAAAACAGATTTATTTTGCAATTGTACTAGTTAGCATTCATTGCCTATTAAAATAGGTAAATTCCGTTTTTAAAAAATTCATGGAAGAGACTAGTGCACCTCCTTCAATATATTTTAAATGTAAATATTTGTGTGGTTTGCCTCTGAGGAGGTTCACTGGAGCAAGAGAAGACGGCTGTATTTATGGGTGTGTTAATTTTGAATATTCTACAACTAGAATTAGACTGGTGATAAACCCCATGACCTAAAAAGAGTCTTCACTTAACGAATTTATGAGTGGAATCTTATAGGAATTTTTTTTGTATTATCAAGCAGCTTAATCTCAATCCGGTGCATTTATTTAACGCCACCTGAACGAGGTAAATAGGTCCACTCCACAGCATTACATGGCATTGGGGGTGGGGGGGGGGGAAGCAGGACGACCGCCAATAAAGAGAGGAACAATTTTCTCAGTTCAGAATTCACAAGCCTCTAAGTCAATTGAACCGCATGTTCAAAGGTTAAATATTATGATTTGAGCAGGTGCAGAATAACTTTTCTTCTAGCCTTGTTAATTTGTGACCGGCCACCTATTTTATTATTATTATTATTATTATTTAATGAGTCACAATAGTCGCGCGTCCGTCCTCCAAAATAGAGCATCGTTACATTCCCTATCGCCTATCCCGCCGGCGTCCTTTCGCAAACTTGAAACACGTTTCCACCAAAACTAGAGAAAAGCAACCTTCACCCTTCCACTTCTTCTTCCCTCCCGTGGCATTTATATTCCTGTCCCTTCCAAGAAATTCAAGGCTTACCCGGTTTCCAAAACTTCAACGGACCCACGGGCGCCGCCATCTTGGGGTGAAAGGTCAAAAAGAAAAGAACGAAGCCTCTCGCCATTGCAAGGATCATGTGATCGTGAGGCGTTTGGGGATTGGTTGGTGGTTACCATGGCTTCTTTCCCTCGCATATGCGAAGCGGCTGTCTCTCCTCAAATCTACAGCCCAAGGGCAGAGTTTCAGCGGAGGACGCAGGTGTTTTTCGAGAGCTGCGTTGATTTCAGGATCTCTGTCGTTTTGCGTCCCCGAGAGGCCAGTCTTTGGGATATTTTAGATGAGGGTAAAGGCTTCGGCAGAAACGCAGACGCGGTTTGCCATGACCTCCTTTGACAACAGCGTTTTTCAACCTTGGCAACTTTAAGATGTGTGGATTTCAACTCCCATAATTCCACATGCTCTTATTTCGGAATTAAATCTGAAACTCATTTCTCTCACCAACATCGCAGGTCCAATATAAACATACCTTTTCAAAAATAGCTGGATTCAAAAGTTTTGGAACATAATGTGACATTAACATTCTTAACATTACAAAATTATCCCCGTAGATCTTCTTAGAAATATTAAAATATTACGGTCCCATTGGGTAAAAGAGTAGCTATAGCTGGTAACAGCATTCCCTATTGCAAAATTTTGTTTCAGATTCCACTTATATTCTGTATCTAGATGTATTATATTGCCTTGCTTAATTTGGCATATTCCAGATGAGCTGGGCCAGAGGATCATGCTCGCTGGGAATTTTAGGAATTTCAGTCCCACTATTATCTAAAAAACTCATTGAGGGTATCTGTATTCTCACAGGTACGCATATATGCCCATCATTCTTTGATGATAAGTAATCCTTCATGAATTATGTTGGTAGCATAGAGATGATCATTTCAAATGGTTGGTTCCTGCTGAAGACAGAGGGATGTATTTATTGGTTTATTTATTGGATTTCTGTCCCACCTTTCATTCAAGTATTCAAGGCACCATATGCAGCAATTTCTATTTTTCCCAAAAGAACCCTGTGACATAGGTTGGATTCAGACAGCGAATATCTCAAACTCACCCAGTAAATTTCTGTGATTGAGAATATTTTGAGAAGCACAATAATTTACAACCCCTCAATAATTGAAATTAGAGGAAACAATATCCATTAGGAAAATTTCTTGCCTTTATAAATCTATGGTCACTCTTTTACCATCAATTCACATGAATTTTTCATGGGCTTTTCCAACTAATCTGGTTCCTGATGTATAGAAAAAATTTCCAATACTGGAATATTTCAGATGCTAAATAAATAATCCAAAGTGATGGAGGAGGAAAAAATAGTTATTAAAATATATCTCATACTAATTAACTAAAATCATCTTTTTTATATTGAAGTATCTTTATCTTTTATTACTCCTATGGTATTTTATCCTTATTTTGTGTTTATCTTTTGTAAACCATTTTGATAGTTTCATATAAACAGCATATTAAATATATTACATAAATATAAATATGTAATTTGGGTAGAGACAATAAAAAGGCTTAATTAGTACCTAAGGGAGATGCATTCTCTTCTCCCTATCCAGATGTAGAGATTCATTTTTTTCAGCTTTATATAAATGCACTTTGATCAGGGGAAGCAATATATTTTTATCAAATGTTTTGATCTAATACAAACCTATATTAGATAAAGATAGTAAGCAAACTATTTAAAATAATGTATCATATTTGATTCTATATTAGTCCAGTGATTATGCATCAGCGTGCTGTGCAAAAGGCAGACTACGTGATGCTACCAATAGTTTTGAAGCTATTGCTGGGGATGCCTTTGTTATTCAAGGTTGCTATTTATTCCATACCTGAATCCCCCAAAGATGCCATCACTTTCACAGAAACCAGAATAGCCATACAGTAAATAAATAATCACACATGGGGTGGGAGTAGGGAACTCATACAAATGACAACTTTATAGGAGTCAGTTTTGCTAGAAGACCATCAATGATATTGCACCTTTTCTTGGAAATGTAGAAATTTACTAACTTGTCTATATGTAGCATCTGATTTTCTATGATCATCAAGTGCGTGTATAAATTCATCTTTAGATGTTGCTTTCTAGAAACCTGAATTAGAGCTCTTTCACAAAAAGAAATAGATAATAGATCTTAGACAATTTCAGCATAGATACCCATAAATATCAATTCCAATCCAACTAGAGCAGGGCTGTCAAACTCGTGGCATCACATTGTCGTCATGTGACGTACTGTGACTTTTTTCCTTCACTAAACCGGGCATGGGCGTGGCTAGCGTGTGACGCATCCGGCCCGCAGGCCGCGAGTTTGACACCCCTGAACTAGAGGATTTTAATATGGGATTCCTGGTTTAACTGGTCTGAAAAATTAATTTTTTTAAAATATTTCTAAATTAAATTACAATTATAAATACCTCTGAATATTCAAAATTGTAGTTACAGCTGTCTGATGTGAAGAACTAATGGATCAACTAATAAGAGAAAAGCCTTGTCATATTCCAAAAGAGAGCATACTTTAAAAATCATATAATCAAAACAATCATTCTTACAAATGAGTATAAGGCAGAAGTATAAAACATAAGAGGAAAAAGAAACGTGTGACAGCGCATAGTCAAAGGAGAACCCAAAGGTGCTTTTTCAAGAGGCAACTGGACTTTCTGATTTTTCTTTGAAGACGTTTGAAGAGCTGAAGCAGCTTATTGGATGAGAAGCAAAACGTCTTCAAAGAAAACCCAGGAAGTCCAGTTGCCTCTTAAAATAGCACCATTGGACAACCATGACCTGGATGACTGAGAATCTCCATAGACAGTCAAAGGAGAACTGAATCTGTTCATTGAATATGAAAAAATGTCGGATGTGATGAGGAAGCAAAACAAAGCAGGTGGACAAGGATGAGTGGAACAGAGTATCCAGGAAGTAAAAATAACAGTGAATGACCTTGTGGGAGTACTCTACTCTGTAGTGTTCTGTGAATACATCCTGTTATTGCAGATTGTTGACCTTTTCCTGTTTCCAGATCAATTCCAAGATTTTCTTCAAAAATGAAGAAATATACCTTGATCGAAGAAGAGATATACTCTGATGTTCCATTTCATAAACGCTTCTAGATCATTAAATATGTCAGTGGCTGGGAAGAAATCTTTAACTAGAGCAGTGATCTGAAACAAATTGCAGATTGTTTAATTACGCAGAGACTTCATCAAAATGGAGGGCAAATTATCTGAATCGGCCAGTCATTGAGAGTTGGCCAGCGTACAAGTTTAGTAAATTATTATGGTTGGTCACACAATGAACTAGATGTTTAAACTGGATTAGGCATTTTTATCCCCCTAAGGACCTAGGATTTGTTATTTGATGGTGTTAAAGGTATTGTTATAGGATGTAAGCTATTCTAAGTAAAGCTGCCTTTTGTAATTGACTGATGGTGATTTTGTTAATATCGATCGTATTCAAGTGGTGCTCCAAATGTTTTGGGATTGGATTCAAGGCATCTATTACTATTGGTACTATTTTTGTTTTCTTTTACCATATTCATTCTCCTTTCGTTGCAGGTCTTTATGTTTTGTTATTTTCTCAAATTCAGGGGAAGAGTTCTTTCTTTTCTGTTCTGTTGTCTTCAGGTGCTACACTATCCAACTTTGTCTTATTGACAATTGTTAAGTCTGAGGTGTGATGTGGCAAGTGCTTGTCCGTTTGAATTCTCAAGTCTCAGACCACTTTAGCTTCTTCATTTTCTATTATTTTGTCTATTTTAGGGTCTTGCCAATTCTTGCTTATAGGCAAATGGAATTACTTGCAGATATTCCAATGCACAATTATTGTTACTTTGTCATGGGATTGTTTGTAGTCAGTCTGTGCCATCTTCTTGCAGCAGCTAACTAGGTGGTCCACTATTTTTTTTTTTTAGCTTTTTTGCAGAGGCAGCATTTGCTGTCTATTCCAGTCTTCCAAATTATGATATTCTGCTTATTCTTAAGGCTTGGTTTTATACAGCCAGAATTAGCCCTTTTGTCTTTCTTCAATTTTCCTGCTTTTAGTCATTGCCAGGACTTATCTGCTTTGCCTATTTTTTTTTTTTTTTGAAAAATGTACTGCCATATAATATTTTTTCTTGCCATGTCTCTTCTATTGTTCATTTGGTCATTCTTTTAGGCTGGTTTGCTCTCCAGTACTCCGTAGGCTTCCTGATATAGTAGCTTCAGTGCATCTTCTTCACTGTTCTTCAAATATTATTCCAATACCCTTTTTTCTTCGTCAACTCTCTGATGCAAAATTCCACACCCACCTAAACATTTCCTTGGTATGTTTAGTCTGCCAAGTCTCTGCATAGATGAAGGGCATGATTCCTTGTCATTATTTTTCTGGCCTTCTTATCCAGGGCTTTTGGTTCTGCTTGAGTCCAATCCATTATTTTAGCTAATGACAGGAACTGTCTACCTCCGTGATGGCGAACCTATGGCACGCATGCCAGAGGTGGCATGCAGAGCCCTCTCTGCTGGCACGCACGCCGTCGCCCCAGGTCAGATCTCCATAGTGTTGCTTTCATGAGCTTGTTTCCCTGCAAACGACAAAACAGAAAAAGATGTCTTGCCGCGCTGCCGGTGTTGGGATGCCCCGCCTCCCACTGGCCAGCTGGTCATCGGGTCTCTGCTGTGCATGCATGCATGCATGTCTGTGCATTCGCACATTCATGCATGTCTGCACATGTGCACGTTCTCTCGCATGCGCACCTTTCAGTTTGGGCATGCGCGCGCGGTTTGGGCACTCGGTGTCTAAAAGGTTCGCCATCGTCTACCTGTTGTTTGTTTTTACATCAGTTTACGGCTGAAAATATTCTCTAAATGAATATTTATTTTATAAGAGAAAGATTTGTCTACAGCAAAATTCTGTTGGAAACACTGGTGAGTTCTTAAAAATAAAAAAATCTCGAGAAATTGTGTGAAGAAAGCCAAGTCCTTGATGGAGTTTCTCACTTCTTTAAGCTGATCCTGAATTTCACACGCAGCATATCAGGACTAAGGAGAAATAACCAGTTACTTTTTTGTTTGTTCATAATTTTTAAATAAGCAATTTCTAAACATGATTAGAAAGATAGGTTCATGAACTCAGTATTCTTTGAAAGGCTCTGTCACGGTTGTGTGATGGCCGATCCTTTTATTTCCTGGCTCTTAGACCTATGGGAGACCATGGTCTGTCTACTTGCTGGTTCTTTGGTCATAGCCATGGTCAATCTGTTGGAACCATCTTTATTTCATCATGCCTCCACTGGAGTCCAAGTCAGAGCCAATTGCTTATTTTAACAATTGTTGCATTGCAGCTTTACAAGTAGGATTCACAAATCCTAAAATAGCATATTTGGTGTTACCCTGAGTTTCAGATACCACAATTAACAGGTTCATTATGTTAAGCCATTAATCACGGTTTGTACAGTATCACACCAAAACTGAACACACAATTTTGTAATTCAATAATGAACAAAGGGCTACCAAAAGTTTTCAGACTGAAACTGTGAACCTCATCAGAGGTTCACAGTTTCAGAGGTTCATACAATCACAAGAGACTAGATTTGGATTCTCAAATGTCTTAACACACTTTTGGAAACAAGTTCATTTTTAAAAATATTTTATTTTCAAAATGTACATTCAATCTATTTTGCTAAAACCCATGGTTGCAAATAAATGCTTTTTATTCAATTCATCAACACTGTATGTCTAACTATAGCATAAGATTAGCAAGAGACCGGTGGAAAAAATTTCCATACTTTTATTAAAGGCAAGGGCATATTTAGCAGAAGAGCTATTATGAGACTTGAGAAGTGGCTTGACTGGATCATACTCCTGGATAAAATATTTTAGAAATTTTAGAAAATCTGCAGACAAAAACAGTCAATCCCCCTTCTCCCCAAAGATTCATAAGGTACCACAAAATAAACAGGCTGAAGTACAAGACCTGGCATACCTCCAACAGCTATAGAATAAAATATTCTATATATATATAGAGAGAGAGTGTCTTCTTTTGTACTCTTAAGGTAGATCCACCTATTGGTTCTGCTGCACACAAAGGATTTTTTTCCCCATGCCTCAATCAAGTCTTGTAATACTACAGAAGTGGGCAGTTTAAGAAGAGAAGCATCTCCTTGCTGACAACTATGTATATAACAGCTCCCTCCTGCATTTCTCAGAAGCAGTCACTTGAAGTATACAGTGCAAAGTCTCTAAGATTTATTAGGCTTGTACTAATCTGTTGTCTAGGTTTTAAGTTACACCTCATTGGATGACAACCTCTGTAATTTTCAGCTGCACTTCCCCTCCTAGAGAGCATGGAAACCATATGGTTAAGCTTGGATCGAATGACAGAGTAGTGAAATTCCCTCTCCTTGTTTAGTTTGCGGAAATAATCTCCCCGATGATTGACAGAATAGTCAATAGACCTAAGGGATGTTAGTGAACCAGCAGAACTTGCCCGAGAACATTGAGAGGACAATGAAGAAAGTGATCGTGCACTAGAAGAAGTTGAAGTGGACTTTCTAGAAATAGGAGACCCTTCTTTAGAGGAAATTCTTTGATCAGGAATCCTCTGATCAGGTATTCTCTGAGCCAGGGGTACTTCCACATTATCTCTTTTGTCAGTCTGTGTCATAGAAGTCTTTAATACAACTGTCGTCTGAGTGCCCACCATTCTAGATCGAGTAGTGGTCTGGGTGGTGGCTGAAACCACAGAAGTAGTAGTTTGTGTGGCACAATTTAAGAATGTTGTTGCTCGCTTCTCGTCTAAAATTTCA
Source organism: Thermophis baileyi (assembly GCA_003457575.1). Taxonomy (NCBI): domain Eukaryota; kingdom Metazoa; phylum Chordata; class Lepidosauria; order Squamata; family Dipsadidae; genus Thermophis; species Thermophis baileyi. The sequence continues at coordinate 60,850 of QLTV01001718.1, forward strand.
GTCTGAGTGGACTGGCTGTTTGTCTCTTTAGGTTTTGTTAGGATTTCAGAACCATTATGCCATTCCTCTTCACCACTAAGGTGTGGCCGTTTAGCACTCATCCGCCCCCCTTGGAGCTCTTTCACCTGTTCTATTTCTCTTTCAAGTTTCTTCGGGGAGCTTGAGAGCCTAGCAAACTCAGCTCTCAGAAGATTACCCACAGTGAAATCTTTGCAAGGTGTTAGTTTATTGACTAGATGTTCATGGCAAACACTAGTCCTGCAGCTTTGAGGCAGCTTTGAATTAAGAGGCTTAGATTGTGCATACAGGATTCGGAACTCCAAATCAAAATGTTCCACTATTTGACCTGAGAGTAGCAATAAATTACTGCTGTTCAGCTTCCCATCAGTCCAAGTGAAGCTAGAAAGATGGAGAAAGAAAATAGTATATGATACATTTAAAGTATTAATTAATTAAATTAAAATATATCTTCCCTTTAAAGTAGACAGTTATCCCCATTTATCAGATAGGTTGAGGCTGAGATACTAATTCATCGAGGAACATATAGCAATCATGGATCTGAAACAAATTTATTGAGGGAAAGCATTCTACTTATTCCAAACAATAGTGTAACATTTAATTGCTAGCAAGGTAATTTTTAGTTTTTCATCCAATCTTCACCAATTTATATATAATTGGTAAAAAAAAAAGATGCTACATTTAGGAGTAGAAGACAAAATATTATACTATATTATATCTTGAACTTTCATCTAAATATACTTGGGAATTCTCTATGGAAAAATAATGTTAACTATGTAACTAGGAAACCAAGAATTTTAATTATTGTTGTTTAATAAGTCAAATGACTATTAGCTAATTGTCAGATGGCTATTAGGACAAGCCTACACTAGAATAACAATTTAATTATGCATTTTAAAGTGCTTAATGATATATTTTGAGCAAGAGATTATAATCTAGGGAAAAATGGGCACAAAGATGTGTTAGATATTTATGTCTGCAATAGATTAAATTTAGAGAATATCACTTGCTCAAAGTCATTCCATGGGTAAATTTGAATCTCTGCCTTCCTAGTCTTAACTGAATAAATGAACAACCAAACTACACCTATAGTTATAGGATTTGCAGTGTTTATAAACAAGATTCTTTACAAATGAATAGAAAGTTATTCTGGGTTTTTGTAATAAATGCCCTATGAATTTTATTTGAATATATGAAGAATGTTAAGTCAGCACAGCACAAATAGTGTAGAACTCCAATGTGACTAGAATCCTCTATGGCTGCAAGTTTAATAGTAAAGAATAAATTCTAGCCCACAGGCTACGTATAAATACAAGCTTATGGCAGTCCAGGCAGACCTTATTAGACCTACTCCAAGTTAATGGTATTATTAACTAGTCTTCCAATAACAAAATTTATAAAAGAAAGGAAGCCTGTGTGAAAGTGCATTTTTCTCTTTCTCAATATCATTTCTTACAAAAAGCATTCCAGTTTAAATATATGTATGCTTGTCCCCATTCTCTCCACATTTCACATTTTAAAAGCAATCTTAGATCCTTATAATCTGGAGCTTGTTGGACCATCCTACAGTAGTGTTCCTTAAAATCTGGTCCTAAGACCCCCGGGCGTTCTTCAAAACCCTCTCTGTGGTCTACAAACTCAAAATTTGTCAGCCTTTGTTGAAAAAAAAAATACAATATTAAAGTCTCTTCAGTCATAAGAAATGGCAGTGAATGTATTAATTTTAATTTTTAATATAATAAACACTGATGAATAAAATCCAGTCCAAAAAAAAAGCCTGTTTGGGTTTTCCATAATTTTTAAAAGTAGGAAAGCATCCTGAGAGAGAAAAACAATTAACACTGGCTTACAGAGAAAGATTAACCCACTGTATTTTATTTGTAATTCAGCTAAATAGAAGAGACAACGAGCTGAAATTTTATGGCAACCCAGTTTAAATATGAAAACTAAAACCCCTAAAGAAACCAGTTCCATTTAAATATAAAAATGTATATAAAACAGAATGTTTTAAAGAAACACAGCCTTGCTTCTCACACCAAACTCCATACAGAAACATTAACGTACATGCATTCTTGGCTCTACTAAGAGAGAATTTAGCTTTCCCCGCATGGATGCCTTTCTGCAATACTAAGTTATTAGCACTAAATAATACTGGAGGATTATGGAAAATTATGTCAAGTCAACTGGGTTACTCAGCTGAAGAAAGCTTGTCCACCTATTGAAGCCATGAGACCAAGCTAGTTTTGCCGTAATTTATAACAGATACTTACCTGTAGGAGCCTGTAGTCACTCTTACACCATCAACAAGCATGAACTTCTCATGGACACTCCCAATTATCTTAGCTCCTGATCTTGCATAATATGTGTTTCCAGTAATAGTTCGGACTCTCATTAACTGTTTTCAAAATGACAAAATTTTAGACAAAATGACCAAGGCAATGTGTTTAACCACCTACATATAAAAAGGGCTATAATGGCAATGCAGAAATATAATATAGTGAAATATAAATGTTTGGGGCTTTGTCAAGTCAACTTTCTCATCCTCCATGAAAACAAGGGGCAACGTGCTTATCTACTGAGTGCTAATGAGTTCCATGCATTTCTTTGCTCCAAAATTGAAACTGTTCAAAATTAATCTTAGTGATTGTTTTTCTTCTATGTGATTTAAGATTTCTTTCTGCTGTCAGTTACAAGGATGGAACTGGGCCTCATCCATTCAATTCCTTTGATATGGCAAAGGGATAAAATGGGCTTGACAGTGCAGAAACAAAGATTTATGACTATACAACACAATGCTATTCTTATCTTCAACTGCAGATTTCTCCATTAGAGCTTCTGTACACTATCAAACCAGCAAATCAGTATTCTTATTAGTAATAGGCACAGAAGCCACAGCATTAGGAAATGTCAAGAAAATCTGCTTCAAGGGATAACTACTGGAAAAAATGATAACAATGGCAGTAATTGAATCAAATCCTTTATTTATAGTTCTAGCTCAGCGGTTCTCAACCTGTTGGTCGCGACCCCTTTGGGGGTCGAATGACCATTTCACAGGGGTCGCCGCGCGCGTTAGCCCGCCATCTTGGTGCCACCGTCACTGCAGGGGTGAAAAGGTCCCGGTTCAGCCGTGCCTTCGGGGCGCCGGACACC
>QLTV01001718.1:73373-84392 GCA_003457575.1 Thermophis baileyi
CCCTTCTCTCCCTCGGAGGCAGGAGCGCGTTTGAAAACGCTGGCAGAGGCAGAGCCCAGAGGAGCCGAGCAGTCTCGTGGGGTGTGCGTGCCCTCGACTCTCACTTGCTCTCGCTCTCCCGGCCAAAAAAGTGCCCGCAGCAAAAAGAGCGCCTCCCGGCATGCCCCCCCTTTCCCCCCGGAAAGTAATGGGGGGGCTTATTTTCGGGGGGTGGCTTATTTCAACGCATGTCCCGAAAAGCCCTGTTGGGCTTATTATCGGGACATGTCTTATTTTCGGGGAAACACGGTACCTATTCTGATATTCCTAATCCTGCTTCTAAATATCTTTTTACTGAAGATCTTGCTTGCATCTACATGAAAAGCATTTATTTCCCCCCCCCCCCCAAATATTAAATTCTGAGAACTAGTGGCTTCAATAGGGCTATCACAAACTTTTTTCTGCCCTCAGTTTTGTTAACAGTTTAACACTCTTGATTTCATCAAGCCTCATGGACTACAGAATCAGGAAAGCTAAATAAGATGACCAAAAGAAAATAAGCTATACAATCATAAAGTGGCTATACAAGAATTACAGGTACATTGGTCTAGTATTGTGTCAGCCAAATGAATACATACACTGCACAGTACACACCCCAACCTTTGGGCGGGATATCCTATGGAAATGTCAAACTTGCATGATAAGGATTGAAATTTATTGAAACATCCAGAACATAGCTATTTCTGCATATTATTCTCCAAAATCCATAAAGCATATCAACATAATAGCAACATATTTGAAAATAAAATGCAGCAATGACTGTAGATCCCTGTGTGGAAAGATCAATGACCATCTTTGCCCTGAAAATATCTAAAATTTCTTTTGATTTTAACAAAGACAGCCAATACTGTTAATTAAATTATTCTGGGCAACTACCACTATTTTTTTTAAAGAGCACCTAATTGTACCAATTCACTCCCACATTCTTCTCTTGTAAACCTGTCTGTGCAGCTTCTGCTTTCCTGAAAAAGTCCAAACTGTACTTAAAAAGTGAATTTTACATCTGTTTTATAAAATCGTTTGCCCCGCAGTAATTTATTATCCTACAACAGACACCATTCCAACATTCCGTTAGGCAGATGAGTAACTGCATTCCACTGCATATTTGTCTGTATGTGTATATTTCAATCTGTCAAGGAAGGATATTGAAAGAAGTAACATCCCCCAAGTGATTACAGCAATCCAGTTAACAATTACAGTGAGTGCGTAACACAATTTATATTAAGGTTATTTGACCTGAATATGTAGATAATGCTTCAGTATTGTATATTGCTTTAAAAAAATTCTCTTTCCCAACTGGAATATGGAATACGACTATCCACATCCCTCAGCTGAAATAGAAGGCTAGCTAAGGATTCTAGATACCTGGAACTCATTGACAAGATCAGTGATTTGGAGATCAAGGTAAGGCAATTTGTTTTAGAGAACTGGACTCTGGAACTGTTCACTGAACTGTGGTACTTCAATATGTATGGTAGTACACCACTCTATTTATGTTGAGTCCAAATTCAATATAATATAAATAGTAAAGAGCACCTACTTTAAGCTGTATTCTTGAGCACTTACATTTATCTCTAGTGCAGGAGTCCCCAACCCCCGGTCCGTGGCATGCCAGAAATCGGTCCATGAAAACAAGTGAAGAAGCTCCATCCGCAGGATGCAGGCAGTACAAGAAACCATGCCCCCTCTGGTCTGCGGAAAAACCTCTCACCATGGAACCAGTCCCTGGTGCCCAAAAGGTTGGGGGCTGCTGCTCTAGTGCATACTGCCACAACAAATAGGGCCCAAAGATGTTTCAAAAGATAATATGTGGGGCTTTGATTATTTCTGCAGTTATCACCGAATAGCAGTTACAAACCTAAAACAAGAACATTGAATCCTTCAACACCAAGACAAAAGAAAAAAAGAAAAGCAGGCTGTTTTTATCATATAGATGTCATTTCATAATCTCTATAGTTAAATTGTACTTGATAGTTTGCAAGTTCCACTGTTTGGACTGGGAATGATGTTTAGAAATTTAGAAACAAAACCTAAGAGAGATGGCACGAGGGATAGTAAAGAAAAATGCAACACAAAAAAACCTTCACCTCTGAAGAAGTTGTATGCAATGTCACAATATTGATATGAAAGGGCATAATTGCACTGTGATATCAAAATGAATATTTTGTCATTATCATGGCTAGCTGTAGATGCCTCCAGGTGGTGTGTCTTTTTTTACTCTTAGTTTTTGGTGATCAGAAATTCACTATGTATCATAAAGTACACTTTTCAAGCCCTAACCAGTCAATCAGCCCTGTCCACAGGATACAATAGTCCAGTCCCTGCCCCTGGTTTTCTATTCCGCTCGTCTCTACCCAATCTAGATACTAAAAAAACAGCAGCCAGAGAACAGGCCTCATTAAGTTTGGATGGTACATACAGCCTTTTCTTAACCGATATCCATCTGATATTTCAGGATATAATCCCATGATCTTAAACACTGTGGATTGGGGCTTATAAGAGGTAGAGTACACAAACTAGAATGTATCAAGTTGGAAACTGTAGAATCAAATTATCATCAGTGCTATGTTTTGATAGAATAAGCAATTACATTTTCAGAGGAAGCCTAGACTATTTCATGATGTCAGTATCTCCCCTTACAATGTCAACTAAAATGTGCCTTCTAAACAAAACATATTGGACTGCAATTGCATATTTTCTGCTTAGCATAATTACTTGTTTAGAAATGATGGTAATTTTAATTTAGAACTTTAATTACAGGCTATATCACATTTGAAAAATCTAGTATCACCTCACCATATGGAGAACACTCACATGAATTTGTAAACAATGCATTTTTTCTGAATAGGACTAGAAATCTCAAAATCTATAGCTGTATTAGTACTGTGTTTCCCCGAAAATAAGACCCTGTCTTATATTTTTTTGAACCCCGAAATAAGCGCTTGGCCTTATTGCCATGCACTCAAAAGCCCGATTGGGCTTATTATCAGGAGATGTCTTATTTTGGGGGAAACAGGGTATCTATCACAAAATGATACTAAGGTGATCAGCCTTAGATGGTGTCATACTATCAACAGCCAGAAATACTAGAAAGCAGCTGAGTGAAATATTCACATCCTGGTATCTCCACCCATTAGTAAGCATAGCAGAAATTACAGCTGCTATGTGAAGTGGAAAGACAAGAAATCAAACACAACAAATGGAGTTGTGATAATTTGTACTATAAATCCAGAAACAAATTTTCTGTTAATTTTTTAATAAATATTGGGGAGGGTTGCTTCTATCAAAGCATGCTCCTGGATTTGTGCAATTCCTTATTCTGGCCATCATATGCTGCCAAGTCACTGGGAATCAGGTGATAAATAAATTTAAAAAATAAACTTTTTATTTCCTCTTCCTACCTTGAACCCAAGAGTTTACTCTTATGTCAATGATGGCCCATGTAGTTTGGTAAGAGACTATTTACTATGCTCATCATATCAACAAAGATAATGGAAAATACTATGCCCAAAAGCAATAACTAGGATAATGGTTACATTAAAGCATCATGGTTTATTTGAAGCCAAGGTTAAAATTACAAAATATTTCAAGGCTGTTTCATATTTTAGTAGAAAAGATGCTATACATGCACCTACATTTTGCATATATTCATTGTGAGAATAAATACATTTAGAGGTCATGGTTTACTAAATTAACTAATTTTGGCTTTCTGTCTTCTATGAACCTAATCATTGTAGTTCACAAAACAATGCATTATATGACCCCAACACACATTATGACTTAACAGAATGTCAATTCAAACGACAGGTAGTCCTTGCCTTACAATTGTTAATTGTATCTGGGAATTATAATCATAAATTGCGATGGTTGTAAAACAGGCCATCACATGACTGACCTGATATTATAGTTTTTGTGGTGATCATTAAGTGAATGTGGTAGTTGATAAGCAAACCAGTGTTCATTATAGGCCTGTTCTGCTGGAAACTGGAAGTAAATGCCAGTTTCAGGAAAAACCATTGTAAATTATGATAATGTCTATGGGGTGCCACAAAGAGCTGTAAATGAAAGCTGGTTGCTGAGTGCCCAAAATGTGGTTACATGACCACTGGGGGGAGGGGGGGGGCAGGGAGGGGCAACATCAGAACTTTGAAATCAGATCATTAGCAGCTTTGGGGGGAGAGGGTTCCATCGAAATTGCACAATCATCCAGTCATCAGTCAAGAACTACCTAACTAGACAAGATAAATAATCTGGCATGGTACAAGGCAACTTCCTGTATTCCTAGAGAGATATAAACTAAATTATACGACAATAGACAAACGGTATTAGGTGAAAACTGATGGAAAGACATTGAGAAATAAAATCCAAAATACGATGCTATTAATATTGCCACTGTCAAATATATTTCATTAAATAAATGGCTTTTGAATAAACACACATCATTTGTCATCTGCTATCTTGACATTTGGTTATCAACCTTGCTTACATCAGAGCCAAGAAAGAAGATAGGTACTCATTTAATCAATTTGCCTTTCCTACTTCTGTGTCACTGAGGCTCTGTAATGTGAATTTCCTTCTTCCTACTGATTATAACACTATGGTTCACAACACAACAGGCATGCAGGACAGGAAACAAAACATTCCACCAACTAATGGCTTCACATGTTTAGAGTGTCATTAGTCATGAAAACATACCCATCACAAGAACAGCATTGTTTATTATTGGTTCCAAAGACTGTAGGTACCCCTGCTTCAATATTTTTAGCTAGGACTACCACCCAATATTTTAGAATTAACTCATAGACCCCTCCCATGCCAAATATAGCATAATGGTATGATGGAGGCCATCCTGCTTCTTATTTTAGAAGCCTCAACCAGAATCATGTAATCCATTTCAATATGAGCAAACAATAACTTTGGCCTTCTTTGCAAAGGACACTTCTCAACAGCTGTGATTTTTCAGTTTACTTATTGGTACGGGATAGTTAGTTATGAAAATCTTAAGTGTAGGCTTTTTTTTAATATAGAGATAATTATCCATAATAGATACAAAGTAGGAATCTATAATTTGGTGACCAACTAATAATTTCAATTACAGGTAGTTCTCTACTCGCAACAGTTTGATTAGTGACAACAACACTAACTAGTGAAGTTACAACAGCACCAAAAAAAAGTGACTTATGACTGATTTTCACACTTACAACTGTTGCAGCATCCCCATGGTCATATGATCAAAATTCAGAAGCTTGGCAACTGGCATGTATTTATGAGTGTTGCAGTGTCTGGGGTCATGTGATCACCTTTTGCAACCTTCTGACAAGCAAAGTCAATGGGAAAGGCAGATTCACTTAACTGGCAAGAAAGGTAATAAAATGGGGCAAAACTCGCTTAACAACAAAAATTTTGGGCTCAATTGTGGTCATAAGTTGAGGACTACCTGTATAATATTTCTAGTTCCTGCCTTTGGCCATGCTGACTGTGACTAAGGTGAGCAGATCACTAAGCTGAAGGATTTTGGAAGCAGGTTAACTGAGAACTTTAGCTGCCAATGAAAACCAGATGAAGGATACAGAAAGTCCACAGAGGGTGTAATGAATGCATCATTTGGTGCAGTAACAAATCAGACCTTTTCAGCTCCTAAATTGTAAGCTCCATTGAGATTGGAATTCACTAGATAGCCTTAGACAAGTAACAGTCTTTATATTAGGGTAAAATACTAACCTATTTATAGGGCTATAGAAAAATTATATCTAAAGTGCTTTGAAGACTAGCCCTATAATAAAACTGAATTAAAAATAAGTACTGTAAGTCCTGATCTTTGACAATGCCAATTTAACCTTGATTTTTTTTCCTATAAATTATTTAAATAATGTCACTCCAGTCTAAAGTGGCAGAAGATTTCAAAGAGCTTGTACTGATTATCTGCAAAATAGATATTTTTCAATTCCTTCAGTTATATTTCTATATAATAGCCAAACAGATAAAGCATAAGCATTTATGTACTGTTACATTACCTTGCATACAATATCAAATTCATTACATCATCTCTCCTTTAACCTTGAATTTTGAGTTATTTCGTTTTATGTAAAATTCCGATCAGAAGATATCAGAAAATATGAATCGAAATCAACTTGCCTATTATTACTATTGTTTTTATCTTGGATTGTTTTCTGTTGCAAGTCACCCAGGGTTGCATTGTTAGGATTGGAGGAGCCATGTTTTTTTTTTAATGACCCTTGCTGAAACTATAACAATGGCTGAAGGGAATCAACATTTATAATTTACAAAACTTCACTATAGAGATCTTCAGCTTCTGCAACAATTACACAGTACTTTCAATTAATTTTCAAAAGAGATAGGACTCTACCAAGAAAAGCAGAATGAAAATAACACAATGAATTTATTTTTTTAAGTTAGACAAAAAACCAACTTCAATTGACTCTGGCTGGTTAACAGCTTATTTCCATTCCTCAAGAACTGCCTTTGCTTCCAGTCCATATACCAACTGAAGATTTCTGCTCAATTCAAATTGGGCTGGTAATTCCTTGTTTACATTAACAGCAATTGTAATTCAAAGAAGAATAAATGCAAGCATAACCACATTTGACAGCCAACATGATACTTACCTCCTACTCCCAAAATAAGTCGAACAAATCCCAGTTACACTGGGGAGTCACAGGCATAAAGGATTTCTCTTTAAGAGATAAGAAATCTGTGAGCTTCTGGCTGCTACTGAACACAACTCCCTCTACACTGAAACCAGATGAGGCTGTTGGGAATCAAAGCTTAGCAACAATCTGGAGCACTGGTCTCCAAGTGAGTAAGACAATTTACTGGGGTGGAGGAAGAAAAAAATTAGAACATTGCCATTTATCCATTACATCATTTTTAAAAAAATTGGAATGTTGATTATCTACATATTAATGCATGTATAATGCAACTTATAAACAGACATAGGAACTGCAAGATCTAAGGAAGTGTACCACTGACCTAGAAGTCCAACAGCTGTCCTTCACTACATTAAACCGATCTATTGTGGCATTTGACGGTCAGACGAAGCACAGTAATTCTGCACTGCTTTTATAAAGGTAGAGTCCAGCATACACACACTTTCGTGGAAAAGCATTACAATGTAACCCAAAAACTTAGTGCCTCGGGGTGGAAGTAACCTTTTAGTTCTTTTCCCACATCCGACTTCCAAACTTGGGAGGCTTTTTCGATAACCACAAATTATCAACTAATAAGAGAAAAGGTAAATTGTTTCTTACAATCACCACACACACCGCACTTCCAACCACACATTAAGGCGAACTCCTAGGAGATATGCGTCAAACACGGAGCAGTAATTTGCGGGTAGTTATAGAATAGCAAAGGAGGTTGCTGAGGACTGTTGATTTGCGGCTGCGGGAACGGACTTTAAAAACCAGAGTTGAGCCTGATCTGCGTGCAACGTTGCCCTACTTGACACCACGGCTGTTCCACCCTGGCCGAATCGTGCCCACCACGAAGCGCAGCTCCTGCCAAACTAAGGAGCACTCGATCCCTTCACTCACTTCTCTGGCTGACCGGATCTGCTTGCGCACCGCCTCTTTGCAAGCATAGATGAACTCTCCAAAGCAGGGCTGGAAATAAGTCTCCACGCGGGTCAGTCCTCGGAAAGAGCCGGTAACAAAGGCCGGCCAGCCCAGTTCTAGGACAGGCGGTTCAACGTCGGACTGCACCGGGAAGTATGTGAGCGAGGAGCAATCCAAGGAGGCGTTCAGAGCTTGGTCTGTAGCCGAGACACTTTCGTTTGTCCCGAGTGGCTGCACGGCGGCGCGCAAAATAGCCTGGATCTCGGGGTCGGAAAGGAAAGAGCTCATTTTTTCCCGGCGTAAGAAAGCCTGGAAAGCCGGCAGGCCTTTGGCGATAAGCTCCTCCAGCGCCAGGCGCTGCGCCTCGTTATAGGCCGGAGGGGGAATGGGCTCCCAGCCGCGTAAACTCCGGAAAGGGGCATCGTCCAGGCACTGGGACTGATTCGCCATCGGCCTAGCCTCACCTTCCGGAGGACGCGAACCTTGGGGAATAGTCGGGCGCGTGGGAGGAGTTGGCACTTTATAGAAAATTTGAATCTAAACTGGCGTCCGCGCTTCCGTTATAGGCTGGAACGGCTCTCGCCTCGCCTCTCGGGGGGGAGGAGAAGCCTCGCCGATTGGCTGTATTTCGGAACGGCCGTTCCAATCCCGAGAGAAAGAAAGGAGTTTCTTGGAGATTTAAAAAACAACCGTCCTTCCAAGCTCTCGGCTTCAGCAGATACCTGTCGCTCAGGCCCGGGGCTTGGGCGCGGTGGGGCAATCCTTGTGCTCGTCGACCAGGTAGGTAACGATACAAGCTGCAAGCCGCCTGAACTGTAGCCTGTCAAAGAAGCCGATGGTTCGGAGTGGTGTCAAAGTTGTTGTTGAACGCCTTGCCTCCTCTGGGTCTCCAGAATTAAATCAGAGTGGTTGTGCACGTTTGTAGACGCGGCATCTGCAGATTTCTAGGTCGGTCCTGAACAGATCGACTTCCACGGAATAAATGCCAAAGATGACACGATTGAGCCACAAAATAAAAATGAAAGGATCCTCGGGGGTCCCGAGATCTCCGCCGAAGAACCAAATGACTGTTGTTTTCATAAAAATGCTAACTTGTTTTTATTATCAGCATCCATACTAAGGACTGGAATTTAACCCATTTGTTTTCTTTAAAAAGGGGGGATTGAGGGGAAGTAAAGGAAATCATAGAGCAGCTGAACATTTGTTTTGCGGAAAAGATTGGAAAAATTAGTGAATTCCTACAGAGGTTTGTGCAATAAACACATTTGTGAACCATTAAGTTTACATCAAGAAAATCATCAAGAAAATCAAAGATACCGGACCTAACTCACTGGAAATAATTAAAAAACAGGAAAGAACAATAAATGGACTGTGAAAGTATCATTCCCCCAAGGATCACTAGTGCTTTTTATTTAAATTTTATTTAAAAATTTATTTATTTAAAATTATCTGGAATGAAGGCTAAAAAGAGGGGTAGTCATGTTTGTGGATGACACCAAACTGGTCAGAACAGTAAACTCAAGAAAGCTTGAGAAACATTCCAAAGTGGGTGAATGTATTTCAAAATGGCAAATGCAATTAATTACAAACATGTATAATATGCATATATGTATCAAACATCTGATTTGGTAGCAATAATGGATCAGAAATGAGATACATAGTTCTATGAAAAGACCAGCTTAGAGTGCACCACACCTTAAAAAGATGATATAAACCCTAACCCTAACATGAGCTTTTTAGCTTGGAATGAGGATAAAGGATGAAATGATAGAGGTCATGCAGGATATTCATTTTTCTCCTAAATTATGGAATTTGTTGTCAGGAGTTATGGCCATTTTAGCCAATTTGGATGGTTCTAAAAGGAAACCAAATAAGTGCCTGGAGGGTCAACTATAAAAATCTACTGTCTCTTTACTTCAGGAATTGTATACTATCTCCTGAGTGGCTTAAAATGAGTTGGTGGGAAGTAAAGTAAAAGGGGACAATCTCCAGTACAGAGAATGTGACACACAGTGCTTCAGTAGATAATCCTTGTTCTATCAAGCTCAAATTCTATCAAGCATAGAATTTGAATAGTTCTCTTTCACAGAAGCATGAGAATGGAAAGCAACATTTAGACCAGTGTTTCTCATCTTTAGCAACTTTAATGTGTCTGGACTTCAACTCCCAGAATTTTCTAGCCAGCAAGCCTAATACACTGCTCAGTTCAGGAATTTAGTTTGAAACATCTGTGGCTGTCAAGCCTCTACTTGAACATACCTGACAAAAGGAAACATACCACCTCTTTTAATAATTGGTTCCATTGCCAAACTCTTCCTTAGTTTATTCTATCATTTAATGGGTGTTGTGTGATAATATTTCAGTTTGAAGTGTTATCATATTCCTCTCAGTATTTAGGTCTCAAGCCTGAACATGCTGAGTTCCTTTATTCTTCCTAGTGCTTATCTTCTAGATCCTCATTCATTGCTTTTCTCTGAACCTGTTCCAGTTTTTCTGAATAGCATAGTACCCAGAACTGAAACAAACTCAAGGTAAGGTCTCACTAATAGCATGCATATACCAGGATTTCAGATACTTAGAGCACACAGGATTGTATAATTATCAGGGGGGGGGGGAAAGGGAGGCGGCTTATGTATATATATGAACAACAGCTGGTCTTATGTATATATATCAACAACAGCTGGTCTCAGGACATAACTATAATACAAAAATTCTGTGAAGAAAACTTAGAGTCCTTACTTATCAACTGCAAACCCTTTTATTCTCCTCCAGAGTTTACTTCATTTCTACTAATTGCAGTCTATATTCCTCCAGAAGCCTGTGTAAACAAGGCATTAGGAACTGTAGCTGACCAAATTATGAAGGCTGAAGCCAAATACCCCGATTCATTGGCCATTATTTTGGGAGATTTAAACAAGGCAAACTTAAGGAAAGAGCTACCAAAATACTTTCAGCATGTCAATTGTCCCACTAGAGGCAAGAATACTTTAGACCATTGCTACACAACACTAAAAGATGCTTATCGGTCTTTACCACAAGCAGCTGTGGGACACTCTGATCATTGCATGATTCACCTTGTACCTGCTTACAGGCAAAGACTTAAAACCACAAAACCAACAATTAAATCAGTGAAGACTTGGACTGAGGAGGCAAAGTTTTTAAACAAGGCAAACTTAAGGAAAGAGCTACCAAAATACTTTCAGCATGTCAATTGTCCCACTAGAGGCAAGAATACTTTAGACCATTGCTACACAACACTAAAAGATGCTTATCGGTCTTTACCACAAGCAGCTGTGGGACACTCTGATCATTGCATGATTCACCTTGTACCTGCTTACAGGCAAAGACTTAAAACCACAAAACCAACAATTAAATCAGTGAAGACTTGGACTGAGGAGGCAAAGTT
>QLTV01001718.1:85563-99844 GCA_003457575.1 Thermophis baileyi
GACGCTATAGGGCACTGCACCTCAGAACAACTAGACACAAGGACAGTTTTTTCTCGTACGCCATCACTCTGCTAAACAAATTATTCCCTCTACACTGTCAAACTATTTACTAAGTCTGCACTACTATTAATCTTCTCATTGTTCCCATCATCCATCTCCTCCCACAAATGACTGTATGACTGTAACTTTGTTGCTTGTATCCTTACAATTTATATTGACTGGTTCCTACTATGATTTGATTGCTTATTTGTACCCGGACTATCATTAAGTGTTGTACCTTATGATTCTTGACGAACTTATCTTTTCTTTTATGTACACTGAGAGCATATGCACCAAGACAAATTCCTTGTGTGTCCAATCACACTTGGCCAATAAAAAATTCTATTCTATGCTATGCTATGCTATGCTATGCTATTCTATTCTATTCTATTCTATTCTATTCTATTCTATTCTATGCTATTGTATTCTATTCTATGCTATTCTATTCTAATGAAGAATAAAGTGGAATTACTTCTTCCACTGATTTACAATAGAACTACAGATGCATTCCAAAATTGCATTTGCTTTTTTTACAGTCTCATCACACAGTTGAGCCACATTAAGTTTATAATCAGCTACTATGCCAAGATCTTTTTCATAAGCCTCATTGCCAAGCTAGCTGCACCCCATTCTATATCTGTATGTTTCATGTTTGTTTCTTAAGTAATTTTGCACTTGACTTGGTTACATTTCATTCCATTATTTTCTCCAAGCTATCAAGATGGTTTTGAATTGTATTTCAGTCTTCTAAGGATCTAGCTATCCTTCACATTTTTGTCTTTAATTTTGGTAATCAGTCCCTCCAATTCTTAATTCAATTAACAAAAGTAGTACAAGCATTGAAGAGTACAAGGGTAGGAACTTTGTGGTACTTTGTTCAGCACTTCACAGTACCTCACTCTTGATGTGGAATCATTGATGAGTACTTTGATTTTTTGAGAAGGTTATGTATCTGCTTAATTGCTATATCCCCCCTCCAACTCTTAATAATCAAAACAGTGTATTGTAGTATTTGCCATGCTTTCAGGAACTGTGAGAGTTGAAAGTCAAAATATTTGTAGGTCAATCAATGAGAAATGTGCTTTTTGAAAACAGCTATGAGAATCTAAATACAGATTTGTGAATCTATATTTAGGATTATCTTTATACTGCAACAACCCCTAAATGTTTCTTTCACTTCATTTTTTTCAAGGTTCCATAAGGTTCCATTACTTTTCAGCCAGGATAGTAGTGATTCTAGCCCTACACATATAGATTGCAGTATTGTGGGATAGACTAAAATTCAAATATTCAAATCCCAGCCATTTATTGCCACTGAATCTTTGAACTGTGTACTAGGAATTAAGTTCAAATATATAGTAGTCTGGAATGGTTACATTTTCTGTCATAAATAAGGTAACTTTGTAGTGAAAATCATTCTGAATCTACTAGAGTCAATTTAATGAATTTGAGGATATAGCCTATAGTGATGTGAGATGAGGAAAACAACTTGAGACAAATGAGGAGTAAGATCCAAGGAAATCCAACCCTAGAAAAAGTAGTGAGATGGCATCAGGACTCATGGCTCCTGACCTTTGGTATTTAGGCCTTGAACTGGAGGTTCCTTTTCCTAGCCCAAGACAAACCACCATTGCTAGGTAAGGGTTCAGAAGCACAGAGGTACATGAATGCTTGGCTGTGTAGGGAACCACATAACACAGGAAAGTCTATTCAAGAGGAACCTGGAACAGAAAATAAGGATTGACCAATGCCAGATGTGCTGAAGGTAAGGTTCCTGTATTTAAGATCCCATTAAGGTTAGCAATAGAGATTTTTCTGTAACAAGCATCTTTAGCCATATATGTTGCTTTTAAATATGTTTCTATTATTTAGCCATAAAGTTTGACTTTAAAAAGTAATATTGTCTTGAGTATTGTTCCCAATAAGAACTCTATTTTTCTTTTAACTCAATTTATGAAACCTTTTCTGCTAGACATATGAACTAGTAATTCTCTGTTAACTCCAGTTCCAGGCGAGTGGAACTTGCTCTAGAAATCAAAAGCATCACTTTCTATTGATAAAGAAGGAATGTACAACATAATAGTCCTTGGCAGTTGGTGCTTTGATAGAATCATTAACCACTGTAGACTTCTCAAAGGAACAGTTTGGTTACAGTACTCCTTTTCTATAGTACAGCAAGGGAGAGAAAATAAATCCAGCAGTATATTGTAGTTTTGCTTCTTGTTACAGCCTGAAAGCAAAGTCTAGTCAAGAAATGATGCAGATCTTAGAATTGTTCCTGTCTACCCCCACCCCAAATTCTTAGAAAGTATGGCTCAGAGTCACCTTTAATCACGAGATGGGGGAAAAATAAATTTGATAAAAATAATGTAAAGCTGTAGAAATGCTCAGAGATGATATGATGGTATCTTTTCTCTGAAACTGTAGGAAGAAATGTCCTGGGTTCAGTTCCAAATGTCCTTCTGGGTTCAGTTCCAAGTGGGAAAAAGACACTGGATTCATGGAAGTTGCTTGGAAAGAAGGTTTAATGGTGGACAGGAGCACATGGCTTGAGTTCCTGAACAGAAAAGGGCGGAGATGCTGAGAGTGCCTTGGTTTTATGCCCTCTGTTGGGCATTGTCTTTGAGCTTGTATTCTGATTGGTTGTCAGACTCCCATGGGGCCATGCAGGGGCAACTCTGTAGGCTGTGTTTTTGAGTTCAAGTTTAGCTGAGCCTTGCTGGGTGGTGGTGTAATGAAAGGGCTTTGGGCAATTCCTAATATGGCTCTGTCTGAAGGAGGTAGATTTTTGTTATGTAGAACAGACTGGCCCAGGCTATTAACAAAGGTGTGGGGGAGGGCTGAGTTTCTACTTCTCTTTTAGGGGAAATATTCTGCCTTTTTAGTATATCCTAAAATATTTCATTCCTCTAGGAGGGGTAGGTGGGTGCTAACTTCCTTCAATCCCCCCTTTGGGCCATAAAAGTGTGGGTTGAACACTTTTTCTGGCCCAAGATTAGGAATTGATCTGATCAGGGAGAATTTATGGGTGCTCTTAATTTTTCTGATGCAAAGGGGAAGGCATTGATAGAGGCACCAGAAAGATTCCTTCAGTGGCTCCCAAAAGGAGAGCTTTCAACCATGAAGGTGTAGCAGCCAGGGCAAAAGTACTGGAAAGAAATTTACAGTATCCAATTTTCTATGCCAATTATTTTCAGATGTTTGATATCACTTTCTGTGAGCTTCCAGACAGGTTTGAAGCAAGCACAAGTCCCAAAATTCTTCACAGCCATGGTTTTCCTTTAAGTTACAGGCTTCCCATTTCAAGGGTTGTTTCTTGAGCCTGCCCTAGCTCCTACTTTAGTGCATCCAGGATTCGTGAGTCCAAATTGAGTTAGCCAGTATGCAATCCAGGCTATTTAGTATTTTTAAAATTACACATAATGAGCCCTGGGACTCTTACTCATGAGACCACCAGTGCAACATATCTTGCTTTACTGGGCAACTGGGCAGCATCATCTGTAAGTCACAATCAGGGCTTGGGTTTTGGAGATATCTTTCTGCTAGCTCTTCAAGTGCCTGAGGGGACTTGTCCCCTCCCCCATGGGATTAGCAGGGAGATATGACTGCTTGGGCTTTAGTGCCACATAGCAGAAACAAAAAAAAACAAAAAAACAGCAAGCTAGGAGCAGCTTTGGGTGGAGGTAGGTGAAGGGGATAACCTCAGTCTAATTCTGAATGGGGTGTCTGTGTGTGCTTGTGTATGCAGCTACTTTCTAAAATACAGGCAATACAGACATTCTGGACAAATTTCCCTCCCACCGGAATACAATTCTTACCTAAGTACATTAAACTGAATACAATATAAATGAGAAAAGAAAGAAAACCTTACAATGAATTTCCACCCTCCCCCCATAGTCTTTCCAGCTTTCTTCTGGGGATTGAAAAGAGTCTTTTGGTCTTTACTTGTCATCTCAGAGTCCTTTCTTTCATGTCTACTGGGTGGCATGCTTGGTGGTAAGGCTGGTCAGTCAGGCTTGGGAAGGTCTGCTCCACTCTGGTGCTGTGATGACTTTCTAGTGGAGGGCAGGATTCGAACCCAATTCCTGTCTCAGATGAATGGGAGGTTTCCTCTCGAGGAAGCATCTGGGTCCATGTGCTCTGCTTCCACAGGCTGCAAGGTCATCTGTGCAGGGCTGAAAGACATGAGAACAGGGTCCCCTCCCCCTTTGCTGGTAATTCTACCAGGAAAGGCATTGTAAAAGGATTAGAAATTTGGGGGGGGGAGTGGGTAGATGGCTTGCAGGCAGAGTTTGAAAAGAAACAACACATCAGTATTTCAGTTACTAAACAGATAAAGCAATTATAACAAAATGGAGACATCACAGATGAGGAAGGAAGAAAAACTGGGTTCACATGTTTCAGGAAAAGGTTGGACAGATGAAATCATTTAAACGCATAGTAAATGCAAGAACAATATTAAAAACTGTTTGCATTTACATACAGTAAATGTAAGAACAAAATTTTCCTGTAAATTAACTTAAAACATTCCCTTTTAAACTTGGGTTTTTCTTAAAAGTACAGAGAAGACAGAAAATTGAACTCTGTTCCTCACCCAGTCTAGTTGGCTATACCAACCTGGGCAAAGACATTTTCTTTTCTTTTCAGTGCTTTTAATTCTTTTCTAACAATTTAAAATTCATATCTCTAGGGATCAGAGACATTTAACAGTTGCAATTACCTCGAGGGCGCACAAGGACATACACATACACAAAGATGGACAAAGAGGGGATACACGACTCTGAGGTTTACACACACACACACACACACGTCATTCCCGCCATAAATCTCAGTTAAATTAGGGAAGGCACACATCTTAACAAACAAACCACGTCGTTACATAGAAGAGAGAGAAGAAGAGAGAGAAACAAACAAACAAAACCCCAACATTTTCCCTTTTCTTTTAAGTACCTTAATTTAGCCAAATTGGTTTTCCAGCTTCATCTCTGAGCAAAGTCCACTTCTTTACACAACCTTTTTCTGTTTCCTTTTTTTTCATGCCCACCTGGACAGGCAACTGCCTCTTTTAGTTCCAGGCGTCAAGCAAGTCTTCTCCCGGGGAGCCTACCCTGACTTTCGAGCTAGAGCTTCCCATGTTCCCCTTCTGATGTGGGGTTCACTTTGTCCCTGCCAGGTCCTGGCGAATCTTGGGCTTCCTAGTGAAACCCTCGCCCCGTCTCAATTTTCAGACCAAAAAGGGTCTGGGGAGACTCTACTGCTCCCTGCAGTAAGTACGGGCCCCTGCTTCCCTGGCCATTTCCCTTTTCTTTTTCCTGTCTCAGTTTTAGGACTCACTAAAGTCCTGGGGGACTTCCGCTTGCTTCCCAGAGGTAAGGACCCCCCCTCCTTTTTAGGGCTTTGCTCAGTGACTTCTCAGCTGGTTGTCCAAGTTTAACTCTCTCATTCAGTTTTCCATTCTATTTTCACAACTCTCTCCTTTCCCTAACAGAAGGTCCTGTGTTCTGAAAATGCTAAACATAACTTTTTAAAAAAATGCAAATAAGCCAGGAAGATGGTTGGCACACAAATCGAAAACAGAGAAAGAGAAGACATTGACACATAGGCTGGTAGATGAGAAAGGAACTTTATACTACCAAAATGAGGATAAAAATAATAATTCAAGATTATTATGAAAACTATGAGCAAGAAAAAGTTTCAGAAGAGAAAATTAAAGAATATTTGGAAAAAACGGAATTACCTAAAGTACAGAAAAAGTAAAAAACTATGTTAAATGAACGAATATCAATGATGGAATTATCAGAAGCGATCAAGAGACAAAAGAATAATTAAACACTAGGACCAGATGGGCTGCTGGCAGAATTTTACAAATATTTATGAGATACTTTAGGCCCATCAATATTGGAAGTTTATAATGAAGTATTGATTGATACAAAGGTACCAAATTCATGGATGGAAGCAAATATTACTTTGATCCCAAAAGAAGATTGAGAGTTAATGCAGATAAAAAAACTATAGGCCATCTCTTTACTGAACGCTGACTATAAAATATATGTTTCAATAATGGCAGAGAGACTAAAAAGGTTTCTAAATGAATTTATACATTCAGATCAAAATGGCTTTTTGCTTAAGAGACAGATTAAAAACAACATGAGAATGATTTTAAATACATAAAAAAGGCACAAGACAAGGATGTCCACTATCTCCTTTACTATTCATATTGACATTGGAAGTGCTAAATAGAAATATTAGACAAGACATAGAAATTAAAGGTATGGAAATAAAAAAAGGAACAATATAAATTGCAGGCATTTGCAAGGTATGGAAATAAAAAAGGAACAATATAAATTGCAGGTATTTGCAGATGATTTGATCTTTATCTTGGAAGACCCATAAGAAAATGGACTCAAACTAATTAGGAAAATGGAAGAATATGGTGAAGTTGCAGCACTGAAAATAAATAAAGAAAAAACCCCAAAATAATAGTTTAAAATGTTACAGACATACAGAAAAAACTAACGAAAACAAGTATACAGATAGTCAAGAAAGTTAAATATTTAGGAATCCAACTAACAGCAAGGTGTGTAACAATTAAAGAAGATAATTATTATAAATTGGCACAACAAATTAAAACTGATTTGGAGAAATGGAAAAATCTACAACTATCACTGATGAGAAGAGTAGCCACCATAAAAATGAATATCCTGCCAAGATTCAACGGCTAGCAGACAAAAACGAGCTAGAAAAAGGGAAATATATGAAAGGATTAGTGATATAAGGAAGGTACATTAACTTGGTTAAACAAATAGCATGATTATTATTTCCTAAAATGATTTGTATCCAGAATACACTGTTCAATTGAAATTGGAATTTTCATATGCTATAAAGTAAAATAAAAACTTATTACACACACACACAAAAGAAGGTCCTCTGCTCTGGCCTGACCACCTATACTTTCCAGGCTCTCTTTGTAGAACACACAGAGGAAGCAAAATCCAGCTGTGATTGGGAGAAGGATCCCCTCACTCATACACACACACACACACACACACAGGCATACACACATTTCCCATGCTTTTCCAGGCTTTAAAATTAAAATTTATTTCTCTAATCAAAACTAATCTAATTGTCCAATCCCAAAATAAAAATTTTATTTCTCTTTTTCAACCAAAAAAATTCCTAGAATAATTTTCCAATAACAAAGCATACATAAAACAATATCATAAAGAATACTAATAATCAATAACAGTACTGTATGGTTAGGTTAGCTTGGAGCCCCATCTCTAGGGTGCCAAATTGTAGGAAGAAATGTCCTTCTGGGTTCAGTTCCAAGTGGGAAAAAGACACTGGATTCATGGAAGTTGCTTGGAAAGAAGGTTTAATGGTGGACAGGAGCACATGGCTTGAGTTCCTGAACAGAAAAGGGCGGAGATGCTGAGAGTGCCTTGGTTTTATGCCCTCTGTTGGGCATTGTCTTTGAGCTTGTATTCTGATTGGTTGTCAGACTCCCATGGGGCCATGCAGGGGCAACTCTGTAGGCTGTGTTTTTGAGTTCAAGTTTAGCTGAGCCTTGCTGGGTGGTGGTGTAATGAAAGGGCTTTGGGCAATTCCTAATATGGCTCTGTCTGAAGGAGGTAGATCTTTGTTATGTAGAACAGACTGGCCCAGGATATTAACAAAGGTGTGGGGGAGGGCTGAGTTTCTGCTTCTGTGAGTTTCTACTTCTCTTTAAGGGGAAATATTCTGCCTTTTTAGTATATTCTAAAATATTTCATTCCTCTAGGAGGGGTGGGTGGGTGCTAACTTCCTTCCGAAACATTCATGTAAGAAGTAAAGAGCTAATGGTCCAGATTATAGAAAAGCCCAAGAGCACTGTTGCATTCCAGGTATTTCACTATAAAATGAAGTAGGAGCAGATCTAAGTATTATCAAAAGTGGTTGTTGTTCTTCATATATATTGCTATTTCCTGTTGCTCTGGCTGGGGAAGTGATCTATTGTGGGACTCTATAGCACCTTGGATTTGAAGGCAAAACATGCTTCCAGGTATAAGAACAACAGGCAATCCCAGTCTGCAATTCTCAAAATCAACATCTCCCATGTTCCTCTGCAGCTGTACAAGGCAGCTGTGTGATCCTGGAAAAGATAAAGTTGCTGTATGGGATTGCCAGGAGATGCAACATGGGTACACTAAAGCACTATTTTGCCTTAGAGTCTGAAGCTGTGTACAACCCTCATCTCTCACATACATATTTTATTTTATTGAGTGATGAAAAGAAGTATGTTGCTTCCCATTAAAACTTAAAGTGAAATATGTTTAAAGTAGGAAATGTCACAAGAAAAATAATTCCCCTCAAGAAATCAGCTTGAGTTTAGTTATTGCAAAGAGGTATTTTCTATTCTTTAAATTGAATCAAATGGCAGAGTGCCAAAAGGACACAGCTCAATCAACCTTAATCTGCCTTTTTATAATTTAGCCTGCTGTTAAGTTTATTTAGTTCTCCACATATAGCTCAAGATAGACACCTACTTGCAGCAGCAAATCTAAATATACCAGATTATTTTTCGCTATCTCTTTTTGGATGAATGGGCACATTGGATAAAGAGATGTACTGCATAATTAAATATGCTAGGAGGCCAGAGATTTTATCTTCATACCACATGCATTTGGGTGTGTATCTAATTTACTTATGCATACTTGTTTACATCTGCATAGGCACATCTGTGTGAGCAGGACCTCTGCATTTTTTCCACATTAATCTGAGTTAGTGATATAAAGAAAAAAATTACATGTTTTTCTACAATGTCTCTATTTGATAGAGAATTTTTTAAAATTCTTATGAGTCAGAAAGATTATATTTGCATGTACTAATTATGAGATGCATGTGACCATCCTGCCTTTCATTCTATAATCATATTTTCTTACCCTGCAGCCTTCCTGGCTTTCCATTCATTCATTTACTTTCAAATAAAGACATATTAAAAGAATTCTTCTTATGAAATATTTCAGTTCTAAAAATATGGGCAGCTAGAGGGACTTCAGAAATATATATATATATACACACACACACACACACACACGCACACACACACACACACACACACAGAGAGAGAGAGAGAGAGAGAGAGAGAGAGAGAGAGAGAGAGAGAGAGAGAGAGAGAGAGAGNAAACAAAACCACACAAAAAAAAAAAAACAAAAGAAGAGAAAAAGAGAAAGAAGGAGAGAAAGAGAGAGAGAGAGAGAGAGAGAGAGAGAGAGAGAGAGAGAGAGAGAGAGATGTTAGTCTAGGAAGAATAAGTAGTACACCATCTCCAGTGTTATAATCCAACAGCATTAGATTCAAAAACACCAAGAGAAATTGGAAAGAGCATTGGTGTACCACAACTTTATTTTCAACCCAGTGGACTAGTGCAAGGATATTTTGGGGAAAAAAAAGATGGCAAAAGAAAGATTATGGTTAAAAATTGGCCAGATCAGGCTGGGGATTGTGGTGGAAAACATTCCATAAAGAACTTTCCTCATTCATTCCTATGGAAGAGGCAGTTGGGCAGCCACTCAGAAAGTTGTGACTCCTTTCTAAGCTCTTCCTTCCTCTTCCTTCTTAGTATTTCAGTCAGAGCAGAATAAGAATTAAACTGAGAGACACTTTGGTGTAGTAATTACAGTGCTGACCTAGAACCAAGAAATTCTGAGTTTTAGTCCTGCCTTAGGCATAAAAGCTAGCTGGGTGACTTTGGGTCATCACTCTCACTCTCTCTCTCTCTGCTCATCTCACCTCACAGGATTATTATTATGGGGAAATAGGAGGGAGTATTGTGTACATTTTGCCACCTTGAGTTATTTCTGAAGTAATAAAGGCAATTTTTTTAAAAAAAATATATCTAAAAATATTAAGAATATTGGAAAGAATTCCAGATGCCATGCTTTCTCTGATTTGCTTTATTTGTCTCAATAATCTTACTGGCTTCTTTCTCCAATGTAATTTTAAAAGTGATTTATTCAACAACTCCCATGAAGAGCCATGCAAAGAAGTTTGTGGGGGTGTATGGATAGATGATAGACAGACAGACAGATACTGTAGATAGAGTTATTCAGATGGGATGCGGATACAAATTCAAGAATTGAACTGCCACCAGCCACCTCTACATGGATGATATCAGGCTGTATGCTAAGAATGAATAACACATTGACTTACTGATTCACCCGACACAGATCTACAGCAAGGACATTGGGATATCTTGGACTGGAGAAGTGTGGCCAAATAGTAGTTAAATACCTTAGTATCCCATGCACACATAGAAATCACAATGAGGAGATAAGGACAATAGCAACATCCCAAGTACCATCCAAAGATAAGACACATTCTGAACAGCCAGCTCAATGAGAAGAACAGGATCTATGCCATCAACTTGTTTACTCTGCTAGTCATTAGATACTCTGCTGGAATAGTGAGCTAGCCAAAGAATGATATGGAGGTTGTCAATATAAAGGCCTGGAAGCTCATCACAATGTATGGAGCCTTCACCCCAAGTCAATATCCAGAAACTACCAGCTGGAAATGGGGTAGGCAGGGTCTGGTGAATTTCAAAAGCCACTGTCCTGGAGAAACCTAGAGCATCCAGGAGTACATCAATATTCCTCAATGTACTCAAAGATGAGCTGCTGAGAGAAAGCCTGAAGCAGCAGCAGACATGGGAGGAAGACAAGACCCTGTATGGAATATACCATTGACAGATAGCCAAGGTGGCTGACATTAGAAAATTCTACCAGTGCCTGGAAAAGGGTGAAGTAAAAAACAGCATTTAGGCACTGATCATAACAACATAAGAACAGGCACTAAGCACCAAATCCATAGAAGCATGGGTCTACCATACAAAACAGGACCCAAGATGCAGACTCTGTAGAGAGGCCTGAAAGACAGTCCAAATCATAGTGCCAGGGCATAAGATGCAGGGAGAAACAGCATACCCTGAACAGCACAGCCAGGTAGCTGGCATTTTGCACAGGAATATCTGCACACTGTATGTGCCACACCCTCCAAAGTCCAGATGGGAGATTCTACAGAAGGTTGTGAAGAACAACGGCTACAATTCTATGTGGCTTCCAGATCTAGATACACCAGATAGCCAACCAATTAGACTTAATGATAGTAGACAAGGATCAAAAGACTGCAAGTGATGTAACTGTGCCAAGTGACAGCAACATCAGGTGTATGAGAACCTGAAGAAGTACCAGGGTCTGAAGGAGGAACTAGAGATGATGTGGAAAGTAAAGCCAAAGTGCACCCAGTGGTGGTAGGAACACTTGAGGCTATGGCTGTTAACTTGAGGGAATGGCTCCAACAGATCCCAGGAACAATTCAGGAACTCTCTACAGAAGAGTGAAGCTAAGATATTGTGTAGAACCACCAAACTCTCATGCCTCTGGTACAGGTTACCTGATATTGAGTGAGGAAGACACATACCATCCATGGGGTGTAAAGGGAATTTTTATTTACACAGACATACACGCACACCTTCTCTTTAATCTTACTTTTGGTATCATTGAAGCAGCTGTTAAGCTTACGTAGATTGAATCTCGACCCAATCACTGTCCTTAAAAGAGTGCATTATACCACTGTAGAAGTATTACTTCTATGATCAGGTTCATTAAAAAAAATCATATGTAAAGAAGCAGAATTATGCATCTGAATCATTGAGTTGTATGCATACCAGAATGGTGCTTCCAAAAATAGGCTGGATGTGATCCATAGCAAAGTGAAGCAAAAAAAGAAAAGGCAGACTGATTTATAGAACTGTTGGATATGATTCCACATCATTTTCAGTAATATATGTAACCTACAAAGGGGAAGCACAACAAAACTTACACTTGTATTTTGACCAACTGCTTCTAGTTAACAGATAGTGTATCTTTTCTTTCCACTAGTTAAATAAACCAAATATGCATAATTTTGGCTTACTGTATAGAATGAACTGTTGTGGTTTGTAAACTATGGTTTATGAGTAAATGTATCATGTAAGCACTATCAATTGTAGTTTATCCAATTATGGATATACTCTAGGTTAGCATGTATGAACTCAGTTATAAGTTCAAAACTTTCCTTAGGTTTTGCTTTTAGGATGTGACACTCCATATTAAATATGCATATGGGTTTGGGATTTATCTTTTAGCCGTACAACTTATGGAAATGAACCTTATTTTCAGCAGCAGAACTAGTGAAAGAATCCATAGCAGCAATACTACACAACACACTTGGCTTAACCAAATACACTAAGATTGAAATACCCAGAATAATGGACCTCATCAACTTTTGCCTCACAACCTACTTTTAGTTTGATGGACAAACATACCAACACATCAGAGGAACATTCATGGGATCATCAGTTTTCAGGCTCATAACAAAGATTATAATGTAGTATCTAGAAACTACCGGTATAGAATTCCCACACATACAACCAAAAGTATAGACCATTATGTAGATGACACCTTTGTCATAATATATATTTTCCATCTTTGAACAGTGAGATGGGCAGCATATAAATTTAATACATAAATAAATGGGACAACCAGAGAAAACACATGACATAAAATTTTCAAATGAATGAAATTTTTGAAGGAAAAAGAAAACAGCACACTGCCCTCTCTACATATCCTCATCAACAGAAGAAATGATGGCAAATTAGAAACACAAGATTATTGAAAAACAACTGTTAGAAAGCAAATTCTCCAATACCAAAATAATAACCCAACTTCCCACAAGAGGAGCTCTTTTAAGAACATTATTCAGACAAATATAAACAATTGCAGCAACCCAGACACCAGAAAAAGAAAACGGTGCCTATGCAGCATCTGCCAACAAAATTGGTACTTATGCAACTTTATCAAAAAGTACCTGACCACTCAACCCACAATAGTACAACAAATACAAGCCATCAAAAGAATACCACTGCCATACATCAAAATCACCTCAGAAACAACCAACAAACTATTTCAACCACACGGCATCACCATAGTACACAAACCAGCCAAAGCCTTCCAAAACATCTTAAGTAAACCAAAAGATCCAGTAGTCCAGGGGAAAAAAAGTCATCTACACCATACTGTGTAAGGATCATAACAGCCACTATGTAGGACAGACAGGCAAGATACTAGCTGAATACATCCATAAACACCAACTAGCAGTCAAAAGAAACGATGAAAACTTGCAACATGGATAGTTTCTACTGGGAAACTGAGTGTCCTAGACCAAGCTAAATTCAAAAATGCTCAGATTTCCTGGACGCTTAGCACTCAGACAAATCAGTCATCAACTAGAGATGCATACAGAAACATCATTTACACATCATTCAGAGGAGACAATAAAAAAATGGAAACAAAGACCAGAATACTTCTTTGACTAGCAATCAACATCCAGATAAACAGGGATTAAAAGATTAACATCAGACAAACAATCAAGCAGTAAACAATAGGCTAATAAACTATCAACTCAGACAACAACCAGCAAATAGTAGCCTAATCAAGGAACTACCAAGGAGAAAACACTTCCACAAAAACATTCTGAGAGGACAAGCTACTGTATTGTATATAAACAGAGCAAACCCCACTTCCTTCCATCAGTGAAGATGTTGCTTAATCTAGTAATGAAACATCTGCAAGCAAACAATCCAGCTCAGAGAGCACCAAGGATTCCATAGAATTATTAAGAATTGTATCACCCTGTAGATATTATGATGCTGATTGTTACTAGAAGTATGCCTTCATCAAAAATAACTACAAGATAGGTTTGTCAGTGGAGGGAATGGACCTAGCTTCAACATATTCTTCCTTCAAAAATTATAAAATCCGCTAGAAGTTGTTGACGAGACGAGACCTCACGGATAGACCATCAGGATAGACCTGATGGACTATGTGCATATTTTTTTAAAAAGCTCTCCACAGCCTTAGCTGAACCTCTTAGCATAATCTTCGATAAATCTTTCAGGACTAGCTCCTTACCCAACTTATGGTCACTAGCCACAGTCATCCCTATCTTCAGAAAAGGAGATCCCAGCAACATCGAAAATTACAGACCAATCTCATTATGTTGCGTCACCTGCAAAGTCATGGAATCAATCATAAACCAATCCATTACCCTCCAGCTAGAAACTAACAACCTACTTTCTAACAAACAATTTGGTTTCAGGAAAAAATTATCCTGTAATCTGCAACTCCTATAATGTTAAAACATATGCCCTACACAACTCGA
>QLTV01001718.1:107838-170837 GCA_003457575.1 Thermophis baileyi
TATATATATAAATTTTAAAAGCCCTGTAATTATTCTAAAATTTACACCCTTGGATATATAGTAGGAAAGACTAACTTGCCTAGTTTGCCTCTTAGATAGCTAGTTTGCTATGTGTTGTACACTGTTTTTTCCCTGTTAAGGAAAAATTAGCTTGCTTTCTTGCTTGCAAAATGGTTGCCAAAGGAATAGAGACTTTGGGTTTTAGCAAGAGAATTCCAAATCTAATCTTCAATTGATAGAAGAGTACATCAGATGTAGTATGAAGAGTTTCAGAAGTTACACTTTACTTTCACTCTAACAAAGAAACTTTATAGAGAATTAAGATTAAACCACTACTATTTCATAAATCAGGTATGAGTCAAGAAGGGATTGGGTTAAAAAACAAGACCAACAGTGACCAGTATACCTTTCAGCAAATTAAAATGAAATGTGTAATTAAGCATCTTATGGGTGATAAGAACACATATTTATCTCTGATTGGCAATCAGGCTTCCACCACATGACTATGGTGCTGGTCACCTTCAAATTCAAATATTATTGCTAGATATTGCTAAGGGGCTTTTACTCACTGTGAAAACCTCTATGTGTCATATTAAAACAAAAGTTATGGCATGTGCTTCTGTGGAGTGGAGCAATGTACAACACCCTTACAATGTAATATGGGAAATTTGCAGCTTTACCCTCCAAGTGCAGGCAGTGAATTCTGAATATTATATTCCTAACACAATTGGATAGCATCAGAGAAAAGAAGGGTAGATAAATGTGTTACGATGAGGAGAACCTGACTCAGGAATGTAGATCTCCTATGAATACAACTACTAAATTCCAGCATATAAATTCTGGCCATCAGTTCCTTGGCCAAACAAATACAGAAAGTGGTAATTACAGAGATTTAGCTGAAATCTGCAGTGAAACATAAAATGATGCCCACCCCCATCCTCAAACCCTAGTATAGATTTAATGTTTAAAAGCCACTTCAAGGGGGGGTTTTATGCACAGCAGAACAAGCTAATCAAATAATAGTACAAGTTGCAAGGCATAACACTGGGAAGAAAGAAAACTTCTCTCAAAATCTTCAAAATAGAAGTTGGGGGTAAATCAAAAATGGTAGTTCTCTGACGGAACATGAAGTAAAATTTGCTACACTACTGCAATGCATATCAAAATATTTTCAAGTGCAAACTAAAAAGGACTCTCATTGGAGAAGGATAGGTAGAAGCATGAATTCTTTTTAACTGTACTGCTCCTCTGAGGAGCTGAAAATAACCTCTTCCTTAAAAGAGTTGAAAACCTACTTCATTATTTCATAAAATGAACGCTAATAAATGATGGCAAAACAAAATTGGCAGCAAAATATTCCAACAGTGCAGTCACATTAGAGGCTATGTTTTTGGGTTGGTTGTTATCATAAAGTGCATATATCTTCATGTGCAAAACCTTACACAGAAAAACTGGGTCCTCTCTTGTTTACTTAGTCTGCTTGTAAAAGAGTATTTGTCAGTAATGCTGTACCAATGTCAACAGAATTTATTTCTGATGTGCCCATTATGGTCCCAGAAACCCATGAATAGATATTTCAAATCAGATTAGAGTTGTAATCAAATGAACACTCTCTCATCTAGTAGACAAAAGTTATGTGTAGAGTTTCACTTTCACTTCTCTTTCCACCTACACATGCTCAATTTTTAATGAAACTGGAAAAAACAAAAAATGGAATTAGGTATAGTCCCAGATGCTTAAACCAGATTCTGTGATCCTGCAAAAGTAAAAATGAAGATTCAGTAGTAGATGCAACATGCCTACCAACTTGGTAGGAATAAACTGAGATCATGAAATCCTACAGCAGCCGTGCACCTTCTCCTCCATTTCTTCCATGGGAGCCTTGAATTTTAAGAGAGGTGGGTCACCACTTGACATGGTATAATAAACTGAAGTTCCATTGGATGTATAAGAAGGTGTCCTGGAACTAATCAAATGTTCTTTAGCTTCTCCCCCATTTTCCACTGAGTCTCCTATACCGCTAGCAAAGTGTGTACTGATAAAGGGGTGATTGAGAAGTTTGGCTGCTGCTCGCTGCCGTTTCAGTTCAGAAAGGGTTTGGTGGCTTCTTTCTTTGTACTCCTCCCAGATGTGATGAGAGTCAGAAATCCCAGGGGTATTGTAGGGCAATGCTTGGCTTCCATCATTGTCCAGGACTGAATGCATTATCCAAACATCTCCATTTGGAATAGAATATTGGTAAGGAATGGAGGATAGATTGAGTCCATTCTGAAGCAGATTTTCTGAATCACATTGTGTTCCTTTTGTTATCAGCTCTGGAAGGATCATAGCTGTATCAGTGGTCAAGTTCTAAAACACAAAAATAAATATGAGGGGTAACTTTGCTGTTCCATCTAACAAAAAACCTCATAATTTGCCCATGTTTACTGATTTTCTTGTAATATAAAATCAAGCCCTTGTGCTCTACTACATACATAGCTATCCAACCAAAGGCTCAGGACCACATGAGATATACCAAAACCTCTGGTGTGGCTCCCAGAGACCCCTCCCCCAAAGTTCTTACCAAATTGAATTTCTTAAAGAGAGGAAAAATGGTACATTATTTGACTAGATGGTAATCAGGTTAAGTCAAAGATAGTTTTCTTTTTCCTTGCCCCATCTATTATGCCCCCAACACACAACTCAGAGGCTAAATACAATTAAGAAGAAAATGTGCAGTCTTGCTGTACTGAATGTTAAACCAATACAGTAGAACCTCTGGTCACGAACGCTTATGACCACGACCAAATCGGGTTCCGACCAAAAAATTCACATTTTTTTTTCCGCAGCCGATTTCCCCTTCCGCGCCATTTTTTTTGTAAGTGCCAAATTTTCAAAATTAGGTTCGGGTCACTACCAAATCGGCTTGCGACCAAAGTTATGGAACTAATTATGGTCGTGACCAGAGGTTCTACTGTACGTGGCTTTTTTTCCCACTGAAAGTAATTTGTAAAGAATATTTTTTTCCTTTAAAAAATGTGAGGGACCAGCAATGATATCAACATAAGATGGAAAGGGAAATAAAGAAGATTGCACAATAGGTGTATATGCTTTGGTTATTGTGAGTTTTAGTTATGTAACTGGTACTTCCATTAAGATTCACATGGTTTCTTGATTGGAAATGCTTTAATAGGAACAAGAGAATGTGTTAATTATTAGATTTTCCTTACTGGATCTGTGTTCTCTTGGTTAGAGGAAGCCTCCCGAATGTCAATATTGTAATCAGAAGTTCTTTGCTCCTCAGAAGATTCTATCTGTTGCCAGATGATAGCCTCCTTCTCATATTCCTTTCTATAAAGGTTTGTTCGATCTGAAAGGCTTGCTCTCCGCACCACTTTTCTAGGACAAGATGTAAAGAGAAGAGATTTACTAAAATGGTGATTTGCAGAAATGAATAGCTATTTTTCTATAGCTGCACTTTTCTGAAGAAAGAAAGACGGTCTACCTGAGCAGAAATGGACCAGTTTTCTAACACCAGGTGGTACTCATGAGTCATTCTTTTTATTTATTCAAAAGTAGATTGTCAACCATCGCAAAATTGAAATTCATGGATGAATCCTCATCCATCCATATCATATACTGAATCACTCCCTCACTTTAAATTAAATTCATTTCTGTTACACGTTCATGGTTTAGAATTTTTCAGACAGCTATTTAATCATGTAAATATGTCAACCTGCAAATTGTTCCTCTATTAATTATAAATCTTACTGTTGCTTTTATCACAAGTTGCTAGACAAATAATAAGTACATGACTTACATATCCAAACACTAAGAAATTTTTGGATTGTAAATTAATTTTCATCACAATTTGTATGGAATAACATTTCTTGAGCATTTAAATACTGCACATTTAAATTCAAAAATACAAAGCTACTTTTTGGTGCCTTCAAGTCAATCTTGATTCCTGGTGACTGCCTAGACAAATCCCTGTAGTTTTCATGGCAGTTTTTTGAATGGCAGTCATTTGCCATTGCCTGTTTCTTAGGGCTGAGAGAGAATGACTGGCCCAAAGTCACCCACCTGGCTTTGTATCTAAGGTGAGCCTAGAACTCAGGGTATCCTAGTTCATAGCCTGATACCTTAACCACTACACTAAACTGGCACTCATACATATCATACACCAGGATATTAATTAGAGTAAGTTCATATCTATATCCTCATTATGATGGAGAATCTCTTGGTGTTTCATTTAATGAACTATTCTTTTTATGGCTTTCCATAAAGCTTATGATACTCCAGATGTAGTTGCAACTTGCAATATCCCTTTCCGTTGTCCATTGAGCAGTACTCATAGCTTAAAATATCATCACAATGTTCCTCTAGCTAATAGAAAAAAAAGTACCCTATTGCTATCCATTTTACATTGCATGAAACTCTGTTTCTAGATTACTTAAAGTATAAAGCAATTGGCTTAAATCAAGGATATGTAACATAGAACTTATAGCTAATCAAAAGAACAGAAGTCAAGAAAGAGTTTTTGTTTTATTAGACTAAAAATGGTGCCTAGATTCAGGCCAGTATTTTGTTTATAAGTTTGTCTATCTCCCCCCACCCCCCCAAAAAAAGAACAATAGTAAGGTACAGTGATACAGAACTAAAGGGCATAATATGGATTTCTCCTCTTGAAAAACAGTATGATTGGCTATGTCAATGATAATGGCTATTTTGTGAGGTATCTATACCACATTTCCAAATGTATCCACCATTTGAAAGATTTGTTGATCCTTGCCTTATGAACAAGCCAAATATAATAACCTTGCCAATCTTTTATCAATATTATTTGTTAAAACATATTTTGAATGCCATCATAGATGACAGCACATGTTGAACTGCTATATGGTTTCTTTCCTTCAACTCTACCAAATGAGTGCACAATTTTCTAATGTGAGATCAGGCCACCAATTAATAGAGAAAATATTTATTAATAGAGTGAAATACTAATTTTAAAATCTATCTGAAATATGGACCCTATTTGCTTCAGATAAAACATGTAGAAAAATAGTAGTGGTTTCGGGGGACAGTGTACCTTAGTACAAATATTTTGGTTGGCATTTCTGCACCTCGGAATTAGATGGTCATGGTGAAAATCAACTTCAAGAAGTTCAACCTGTAGTTTAGAAAAAACTTAGACAGTCCGGACTGACTGGCTGACTGAGAACAGATCCCTCCCCACCGTTCACTCACCCTCTGCTTCCAGTGCTTGATGTTCTCCTGTTCAAGGAGGACTTATGCCTCATCTGAGACTTCATGATGA
Source organism: Thermophis baileyi (assembly GCA_003457575.1). Lineage (NCBI taxonomy): Eukaryota > Metazoa > Chordata > Lepidosauria > Squamata > Dipsadidae > Thermophis > Thermophis baileyi. Next base: position 113,135 of record QLTV01001718.1, read on the forward strand.
CATCATGTTTATGCTTCAGCTCTAAGAGCAGAACCTTAAACTCCTCTTCTTCACACAGGTCTAAAGGAACACAAATAAATTCCTTTAACTGAATTGTTCAGTGATGATAAAACAAACATAAGCATGAACTATTGCATCCAGTAGACATTCTACATGGTAGTACATGGTACAGGATAAGGAAAAATAGGAGTTTGCGTATCCTTAAGAACCACTGAGTTGATTGCAGATTTGCCTACTGTTATTTGAAGATCACTAGATTAAGGCTACCATATCTGAGCTATATAAATCTGGATAATTGCACCCAAAAGTTAAAGAGGTTCTGTACCTCTGCTTCCATCTAATGGTCACCCAGATATTTGCAGCCCTCTAAAACAACTTTTTTTACTTACTGCAGATGCAGTAAATATCTAGTCACTTCTGACATGCCTTCTTCGGACTCTAAGGAAGGGAAAATGTGTGTCTGGTTGTCTTATTTTTCTATCTAAAAATCTACTTGAAATCCAATTTAAATATATATATATATGTATGTACAGTACATATGGGCTATTAGTATAATATACAGATTGCATTTTAATTACTAATATCAGGATTTGTAGATTTAGAGAAGTGGACAATTCAGGGGACAGCTATATTCTAAAGGATATATTTGCCCAAGAGGTGCATCTGAAACTATTCCTTAAGTATCCATAGTTAATCTATGAGCAAGTGAATATCTGGGCTCTGCTTTCAGCTTAAGAAATATTAAACACATAAATAGCTTTTAGGGCCATCTGACAATTTCAGGATTACTGAAGAATTACTTAAAAGTGAATGCAATGGTTTTATTCTAAAGTGATATGAAGACATAATCCAGACTCGGCTTTTCTTTCTTTATCCTTGATACAAAACACAGATTTTCTCACACATAAAGGTATTCTAAGGAGCATTTCCCCATACTTTACATAATAGCAATGTCTGAGAAATGAAACCAACATTTCATATTTAGCAAATTTCAAAAAAGATTCTGAAGGAATCCTTCTGCGCTATCTCATCATTATCACTTACATGCTTTGCATGCTATTCATGAACATCATTTTACAAACTGACAACTTGTATTCCCAAATTCATTAAAAATGTATGGTCTTTATATTTAAAAAAAAAAACCCTTTAAATAGCAACATTCCAGATTTCTTGTAGAAAACTTTTAACTAATTTAAGGATACAAGAGCTGGGAAAGCTAAGAGAGCAATTCCTAAAAGAGAACCAAGATATTTGAATGTTGTTATGCTGTCAAAACTTTGGCTAAGAATAGAAATGGCAGAAATTCACCTATTGGCATCTCATCCATAGCTGTTCGGGCACTCAAGTTTGCCCCATGGGACACTAAGAGCTCTGCCATTTGCATCTGGAACAAAGAAAATGATGTTAAAATGTAATACCTTCCCACAACATCACCCAAGTTTTAGTTAAATCTAGCACTAACAGAATATAAGCTAGGCTACCCATATGAAGCTAGAACCTCTAAGGCGAGATATGTTTTCAATAACTACCTTAAAATTAAAATGAAGTATGAGAGAGTGGGTGAAGCTTTCGAATGGGACCTTTCTCCCCCCCCTCTGAACACACCTACTATACTACTAATTCTGCACATGTGCGTCATCTAACATGCAGTATATCAGGAGACAGCAATGAGGTCCTCAATGTAAACAGGTTACATACTAATAAATCTAATAAATATTTCACTTCAATTTTCCCCAAGCTGTGCCTTTCAGAAATACTGGGATTTAAATTTTCATAAGCTCTACTCAGCTTGGCGAATGGGTGACTCGGAATTCTGGAAGTCATAATCTAATACTGCTGAAATATACTAGGCTGGACAAGACTTAGCTAAACTAGGAACATGGTTATTCTAATGTTTTAAGGACAATTCACAACTAGGTAGTGTAGGAAATTACTATCCTACTCTCTGCTTGCCTCTTCTCCTCACAAGAACAGCCCCAAGCTGATGTTCAGTGACACACAGTTCTGGACAGATTCCATATAGCTATATGGTAAATATCTCTTGATAACCCAATTTTTCTTGAGTTGCTCTAGTCATATTTGAACTGGTCTGTTAATGAAAGACATACTTGTCCCCAGAAAGCAGCAGCATGGAGGGGTTCCCAGCCATCACAGTCCTTGAGGTCCAGTCTGGATCCCTGGTCTAGAAGCAGCTCTGCTGCATGTAGATAACCATTGGCGGCAGATATGTGTAACTATAGCCAGGAAGGAATCAGAATGTTTTAAATGTCTGCAATTTTCTGTAATATATGCACATGTATCTATGTATACCCTCATTTTTTTCATTTGCTTTTCTTTGCATAGTCTTTTTAATACTGGTTTATGTCTTGTTTTGATTTGACTTACAGCTATCCTGGTATTTATTCCTATCCTGGTATTTATTCTACAGGACCACCATTATGTGACTTCATTATCAGAGGCTTGCTATAGTAGTCAGCCTAATTTCAGACTAGGGGAAGCTAGTGTTTAATATGACTTCTGCTCTTACATTGACCTAACCAAATAAATGTGCATTATTTAATATATAATAACTGAGTATTAACTAATTAATGGTAAGATTTCTTGAGCAAATGGAAACAGATAATACCTGCATTAAAAATCTACACTGGCAGCCCAAAGTTGGAATCTGGCATCAAGCACTATGTCTTGCTATTGTGAGCCATTCAGATAGGGAGCCTTATAAATTTTTTAAATAAATAAGTAAAATAAAATGTCTTAGGGCTCAACTAAAAGTGGACATTTTTATGTTGTTGGGTTTTTTTCTTTGCTTCTATTTGTACAGTGGAAAAACCCTGTTAACTTTGCTTCTTCTTTCAGCTAAAAGGCTCCCCTGAAGCTGATGTTATGAGAAGATTCAAAACAGATGCCATTCTAGCTCTTTCCTCCCACCACATCATGCCACAGGTAATAACAATTTTGGAGAAGAGAAAAGCAATTTAACTGTGTTAACTGGCTCTGAAGGAAAAGACTGGACTAATTTTTCCTCCCCAAATCCCTAGTGAGATGGCCTCACTCCTAATTACACAACTGTACCATGATTTCAGCAGAGCAAAAAGTATGACCATAAAACCCCTGGAGAAACAGGCAAAAAAACTTCTCTCTAGTTCAACATTCTTGATGTATAGCAGCCATTCAGAAGTTAAAGGCAATAGCTGTCTTCCATATTATTCCAGAGCAGCGTTTATTTAAAGATGCCACCTTTGATTCTGGAGATAATTTACAGTTGTCAAGCCTAGCACTCTAATCTCTAGGAATTTCTCTTTGAAGCTGCCTAGAATGGTGGGCACCATTCACTATTAGTAGGGAATTCTACAGCTTATGAATTAAACAAGATCTTTTATTGGTCTAGAATTCCACCCCTTCTTTAGATTCAATGGATAATATGGGGAAAATCCTTTTTTCCATGGCACAGGGTAATGTCTATTATGTTTTACTAAGACCCTAGTAATATTGTACAATGTGTATTTCATTAGAACTGCAGTCATTAAAAATCATGCATTGTCAAAGTCAGCATCAGCACTTATGAATACATAGGACCATTCTTATAAAGTCATTTCATTGGTTCTGTTTTATGCATTTCACATCATTATTTGAATGTATTTTCTAGATCACTTAATTGCAGAATTCACCATTAACAAGTTAAACATAATGAAAATATAAGAAAAATATGATTATTTATTTCCTTTGCTCTGTTATTATATTGAGTTTGTAATCCCAGTTCAATCTGACATATACAGTACTACACAGTAGAGTAACATAGCAGAAGCTTTTACAGGGTGAAGCATCTAATTTAGCATCAAGTCTAACCTCATCCAGAAAGGCAGTTCCATGATAATCTCTACTGTTGAATGCAAATCTGATGAATAGATAGATAAAACTATACGATTAGTTTATTCAAATCTCTAGTTCCAAACTTAGCCTAAATTAATGATTATGCCATGAGATCAGTGTAGTATGTTAAGAAATTTCTATTATTGTTGCTGTTATTGAACAGACATAGGATTACAAAATGAATCTTTGGGCAATTCCATACTTTCAGCCAACTACTCTTAATTTCTATGTAAATGTCAACTGTATAGAAACATTGTGTTTAACTCTGTCTTTAGTGTACATGTACTAGAGTTTGCATGTGGCAACCTGAACACTGGGTTGGGGTTGTTGTTGTTTTTGCATTCATTTGCAACCCCAAATTTCAATTCCTGCCATTCTGAGACAGGAAACAAGCAAATGTAATAGGCAACAATGTTCCCTTTGACATTGAAAATCGCTGCGCGGCAGTTGGAAACTGCCGCGCGGCGATTTCCTGTCAGGTGCGCGGCCGCGCAGCAATGTTCCCTCTGACATTGAAAATCGCTGCGCGGCAGTTCCTGTCACATGCGCGGCCGCGCAGCCGCGCAGCTTAGAGGGAACATTGATAGGCAACACACCCAAATCATATCCCCAGCCCCATCCCATGAATCTAACAAGTCTCCATATGTCTGTTTCCAAGTTAAAAGCAGCTATGCTTTTCTAGATGTAATACAGGACAACCAGCATTTAAGCCTTGGCTATATATCTATATCTATATCTATATCTATATCTATATCTATATCTATATCTATATCTATATCTATATCTATATCTATATATCTATATCTATAGATATATCTAGATCTATCGATCTATCTATCTATCTATCTAGATAGATAGATAGATAGATAGATAGATAGATAGATAGATAGATAGATAGATAGATAGATAGATAGATAGATAGATAGATAGATAGATAGATAGATAGATAGATAGATAGATAGATAGATAGATAGATAGATAGATAGATAGATATAATATATATATATCACAGGTTGGAGCAAAAATAATGAGACCCAAACCAAGCAAATAAACAAGCAAAATTTCTTCATTTTTCTTGGAGGAACCCCCCCACACCTGATTTGAACACTGGCCATTTTAAGACCACGTTCTTTAAGAAAACCCTAAAGAGTATCTTGAAGGTGTATAGGTCCAACTACATTCAAAGATTGGCCAGTCTGCATGCCAGCTGTAAAAGCAATGTGGATATGGCTCACCAGTGAAGCACCTTGAGCATCTATTATGTTCAGATCTTCTCCTCTTGCAATCATCTCTGAAATATCATCAACCATTGCCTGTTCAGGAGCAGCTCGCATCTCATTGATTTTCTCTTGTGTGATTCCTACAATGAATATAAGAGGAAATTTGCACTGCAACGTTAAACTAACATTAAACGTTAAAGCAAATGAATAGGAAAAAAAGTTTTTTAAAAGTGCCTTTCACATTTATTTATTTAAATGCAAAAATGCTGCTGCCAATACCCATTCCAATCCCAGGGTCCCAGTATAATTCTCTTCTCTATTCCCAATATCCAATATAACCCATATTCCCAAAAAACGATGAGATTCCATGAAAAGTACTATTACCCCAGATATCAAAGATTGAAACTTTTTTTGAAAAGGTATTTTTGACTCTTCAGAAACAGTGATGCAATTAAGTATCTCTTTGGCCTAGATTTTATCTTATTTTACAAGACTAAACAATTTTTATTTAGGCCCAGGAACACAGCCTTTTTTGTCCTGGAACCCACAGTCTGGAACCTCTTTCCCCCAGAAATCATATTTGTCCTGACCCTCTCAACATTATGCAAGGCCTAAAATACATGCTTCTGTCTGTGACAATTTTTATTGTGTGTTGTTTTTTTTAAACTTCAGCTAAGTTTTTATTATTTTTTGATTATTTTTAAACTAATTTAGTAAGTTAATTTTTGGGGTTATTTTTGTTTGTTCTTCTTGTTTAATTTCTTTTCTTTGCCTTGCTACTGTAAGTCAATAGCTAATTAATTTGCTGGGCATGTGCATATTGCTGTCTTTTAAATTATTTTTGCATATTTTCTCTGTATTTCTTTTTTTAAATGGCAGAGCCGAGGTGGCGCAGTGGTTAGAGTGCAGTACTGCAGGCTACTTCAGCTGACTGCTAGCTGCAGTTCGGCGGTTCAAATCTCACCGGCTCAAGGTTGACTCAGCCTTCCATCCTTCCGAGGTGGGTAAAATGAGGACCCAGATTGTTGGGGGCAATATGCTGACTCTGTGAACCGCTTAGAGAGGGCTGTAAAGCACTATGAAGCGGTATATAAGTCTAAGTGCTATTGCTATTGCTAATAAAATTACAGATATAACATAACATAATACAATGTGTCTATCCTAATCTCAGTGCTTCAAGGCATACTGGAGATCAGAAAAATTCTACTGAACTCTCCATCTAAAGTTAGAAAGAGGAAACAGACTCATGAGTTTTAAAAAAACTTCTTTTCCTTACGAAATATCTCAGTACCAACTGGAGGAAGAATTGCATTCTTGACCTTGACTTCAGAGCTGTATTGTATAATGTGTCCTTTGTGTAAATGAACTGTAATGATTTGATACTCTAAATAGTCTTCCTATTACATAAGTTTTAGAAATCATTTGGGAGAGTAAACATTGCATTGCAATATATGAACACTTTTCTTAATTATTAATGCATCATTTTAAAAAGAAATATTAAAAAATTAAGGTGGTTTTTTTTACATTTTCTTATGGGAAAAGTTGTAAAAGAAATATATTGATAATGCATCTACTATTTGCTTTTTATATTTTGGTTACTTCTTACACCATTATATTGACACGTAATATCTGAACAACCCTGTTGCTATCTTTACAGTAAGAAAAACCATTAAAAAGGCATTTAAAAAAAATCAGGATTCTTATGAATATTACTTTTTCATTCTCATTTGATCTTTTCCAAATCTAATAATAATAAACAAAATGTTATTTTATGCATAACAATTGCACATATTATGTATCCATGACTCCAAGCAGAAAATATAACTCACAGTTGATAAAATGAACAAATGAATGGAAATGCTGCTTCTGCATTTCCAGTAAAGGTAGTCCTCGACTTACGACCACAATTGAGCCCAACATCTGTTGTTAAGTGAGACATTTGTTAAGTGAGTTTTGCCCCATTTTACGACTTTTCTTGCCACAGTTGTTAAGTGAATCACCGCAGTTGATAAGTTAGCAACCTGGTTGTTATGTGAATCTGGCTTTCCCATTGACTTTGCTTGTCAGAAGGTTGTAAAAGGTGATCACATGATCCTGGGACATAGCAAAGGTCGTAAATATGAACCAGTTGCCAAGCATCTGAATATTGATCACATGGTCATGGGGATGCTGCAATGGTCATAAGTCACTTTTTTCAGTGCCGTTGTAACTTTGAACAGTCACTAAATGAACTGTTGTAAATCGACTACCTATAGTGCAATCTAGTCCCAAATAAGTGCTTAGAAGATGGCAGAACAGTATTTTCCAATCTGATGGCGCTGCACCTATGTTTGTCTATAACTCCCAGAATTCTAGCTGTGATCAACAGCAAGAATAAATGAGCATTTCACACCAATGCGTCTGAAGGGGAAGAGATTGGTACAAGCTGCCTTAGTCTCCAAACAAAAAAATTATACCGTGGGGCAAAAATTTGACAGAATCTCATCTGATGTTCCAGGTTCCCATATCCTGCTTACCTTGGTATGCCATGCAGGTCTCAATAACATCCAGAGTTGGTTCATCTTCACAGAGATCATATGGCATGTTGCCATCTGCATTGACTGCCAGTAGGTCTGCCCCACTACAAGAAAAAAAAGCAAGACATGAGAGATATCTGCACAGTTGGACAGAAAATCCTCAGGCATTTTGAAGGATGTATAGTAAGGCGCAAAAAATGCAGCCTACAGGCCAGGTACAGCCTGCCAGCATCCTCACCATTCCCAGAGCCCCACAGAGTAGGTGGAGCAAAAAAGATGATCCCATTTTTTTTCCCCCTGGCCAAGTTTACAGCTGTCATTTCACCCATGGAAACTTTCTACCATTTTGGGACACATTTTTGAAATGTAGTTCTTGACATTCCAGTAAAATAACCATTGAAAACTAGATGATTTCTAGTTTTACATAGCATGCAGTAAGGTCACATTTTTAATTTTCTAATTATATATTAAATGAATTTACATATTGAGTGGTATTTAGAAGATGATTGGTCATTGAGGTCACTTTTATTTTACTGAGCTCTCAACCCTAGCTAAGTGTTACTTATGCTATTGCGGGGGAGTGCTAATTTATTATTGTTGCAGTTCTTTATAATTTCAATGTGTTGTAAGCATCATCTTAGTCTTTTGATTTTGACAAGCTACAAACAAATAAATAAATATGGTGGGTTTCATAGGAAATGCAGTTCATGGACAAATGGATAATTTATGGGAATTTATGTTTCTCCTGCATGTTTTGCAATGCTGGTCTCATTTGTCTCATAGTTTCTCGTGTCCTATATGAAATTAAAGAGATTTTAAAAAAAATTATCAATGCCATATCAATCTGCAACCCCATGGCTTTTTTTTTACTGATTACTAAAGAAGTTGCCACTAAGCTAATAAGCAAACATACTTCCCAAGAGTCTCACTAAATTCTAAGATGAATGAGCATTTTTAAAAATAAGTAATCAGTACTGAGTATTGTAAATGTTTACATTCTTGGAGAACATTTCTTCATTTATTACAGTAGAAGGTGGTGAGAGGTATGTGTGCCCTAAACCAGCAGCCACTCCTTTATGATTTGTTTTTATGATTTCCTATGTTAGCCACATTTTTGGCCTACCAAGCAAACATGGCAGATTTTATCAAACAGATCAAGTCTCTCCCACTTGTTCAATACACAGACCTTTCATAATTCTCAGCAATGGTTATAGTAAGCTGGGGAATTCTGGGAATTAAAATCCACATATTAGAGGAGTACATAGGGTGGGAAAGACTGCAATAGGCTCTAATATAATGCTTGACAACAACAACTGGGATAACATATCACACTAAGCCAAAATGTAGTTTGTTGTTTCTGGCTTATTACTGTACAAATCTAATTACTGTATTTTACAAATTATGGTTTAGGCTTAATGTATTATACTTGTTGAACAAACCATCTTAGTGCAAGATATGAACCAATCCATGCTACATATTATAAGTACGGGAAACCTAAGTTATTTATTTTGTCTGAGCAGTTAATTTCATCAAATAACCTTATAAATTCTTCTACTTTTTCCTTTCTGCTTCAGTATGTCCTTCTAGCACATTCTTTGTCCTCATGAATCTTTATGTAGAAACAGAATAAACCACCAGTGGCCTTCCCTGGATTTTGATGTTTGACAGAATTACTGCCATTTCACTACTAATAGCATTTAAGAATATTAAATCACATAAAAGCAATTCAGTTTAAAACATAATAATGAGACTAATCAAAGTGTTGAGCAAAAACATTGTTACTATTTTCTATAGTTTTCACTCAATTTACTATAACAGAATTGGCATAGGAGAATTTTTCAAAGGAAAGGAGAATTCTGGGGAAATTCTCACATATAGATTATGGAAGTCTTGCATTTAAGTTAATCATAAGTTAGCCACCTTTCACTACACAATCATTTGTACATCTTTTTGCATATCTGGCAAAACAAAGGAAGGAACTCTTCCCCTGACTTTTTCAGTAGGGATGAACTATTCCTGCCAGAGAAGGGTCCCATCCTTGAGAAACTGATAGAGAATTTCCAATTTCCTGGAGAGAATTGGAGGAGTGACCACCAAACTTCTCTGCCCACAAATATGATGGAAAGTCCAAAAAACTATTTATAGCAAAATATACCCGAGCAAACAGCTTAAAATCAAGCACCAATCTGAATTAAAATATGTTTCCTGTTAGTTCAGGTTTTCTATTGTGATTGGATATTAAGGAGGATATAAACATGGCCTCATACACAGCAATAGTCCCATACACAAATTTCCCTAAAATATTCTTCCATTCTATTTTACCAGCTACTTTATGAAGAGTATCTAAATTGAGAAACCCACCATTCTGCTGCAATAGGTGATACCTACCCCCGGATAAACTGCCCAAAAGGTACCAAGTATTCTGAATTACTTGAACTTCAACATGAAAATATTCAGTGCAGATTAAGCTTGACCCACCTTGACACTGAAAGCCTTTGAAGAGGACCAACCAACCACTTTTACGGGCATTTATGCTCATTTTTCTACCCGATGAGGCAATTAAAATGTACAATGCACCTGCAAGCTGTTTCTCTGTCTATATCAGCAAACAAAACATAGGATCAGACTTCCTTTGTGCTGCTGTTTACTTTTACAAGTCTCTTGGAATTCCATGCTCTGACACTGAAGCCTTTTGATTCTGTGCTTAAATAAGCTCTTTGATCCAAAAGACTTCTGACAGAATCCTGCTTTGATTAGAACAAACATATGCTGCTTTGTGTTCTGCAAATAAACAAATAAAAATGAATCCAACCCATTGCCTCTTTTGATACCAAAAGCTCAACTGCTGCAATGAAACAAGTTATTATATTCTTATTACTGAATGCTATAGCCAAAACACATCCTTCTCTTCCAAGTTCAAGGTAGCACATGTAAAGTTTTCCCCACTATGTTTTATTTTATTTCTGTAGCAATCTTCTGTGATCAACTCAGAAATAGGCTACAGTGAGTAAATATATGATGGCTGACTTGCTCATTCATTCATTCATTCATTCATTCATTCATTCATTCATTCATTCATTCATTCATTCATTCATTCATTCATATATTTATATGGTGGTCTATCTTTCTTCCAAGACCATGAATAGTTAATCAGTTAAACCATAACAATCAAATCTGAAAATTCAAATAAAAATAACCACAACAATAATGTTAATATAATGCTTTCAAGACCCTTACAACCTACAACCATACAGCTGGATTTATCTAACATCCTGGTCCACTGCCTGGGGAAATAGACACCTTTTTAGAGTTTTTCAGAACATGGAACTGGGGCCATCTGAATTTCATGGTAGAATGATATTCTACAGGGAAGCATTGGGACAGAGAAAGTATATCTCCATGGTCTCACTACATGACACTGCTTCAAAGATGCAATCTGGGGTATATCCAACCTGTCTGAATAAGCAGAAACAATTGGAGACAGACGATACTGAAATAACCTGGCCCTATGTCAGGTTATTTATATAAATCTCCATGTATCCATGTGTTGGGGGCAGGGACACACAGATACTTTATCTTGCCAGAACTGAGCTACAGCCAGTTGTTTCCCATTCCTCCTAGCCATCAGACATTGGCAAAGAGCTTTGGCAAGTTCATATGGCAAAGATTTACAAGTACTATCAGCACACTGATAATATTTCACCAAATCATCTCATCTGGCACTTCACATCAGTGCTGAAAAGGAGTAGGGGGAAAAGAGCCTTGCAGTATCCCTGAATGGACAGTCCAACTTCCTTTGAAACTCAACAGGAACAATCCCAATGGGGATCCTTTGAATCTCAATGGGGTCCATTAAGTATCTAGAGTGGACCAAATGAATACTGTAGGTCCTTCTTCTCTGTAGCAAAGTACAACTGAGAGAATGGTAAAGGTAATTGGGAGTTTTCAGATCATGAAAACGGACATATTAACATCCCACCATCACTATGAGACAAAAAAACCCCAACAGATCTAACATGTGACCCTCAAAAATCTGGGTCAGGTCTATAGTTTGGCCTTGAACTCCCAAGCTGTCTCAATCTAATTGACTAGATATGTCAAGATGAAGGATCCGCCCTCCATTATCATACATTTGGGAAACAGCTGCGGCAAAGGTGACCTTGGTAAAAGAAAGGATGAAAAGAGGAAAAATTATAACTAATTTCTGGGAAAATGGAAAGTGTGAGAAAGAAACTCAAAATAACACTGCCTTGATTCTGTTTGGCATAAAATGGGGCAGAGAGAAACTCTGACAGACTCTGACAGGAGTCTGTTACTACCGGTATACCCTACAATAATACAGTAACATTCCTGGACAAGTTGTGTCTGACCTGGTCCACATCAAAAGGGCTGGCAACTGCCAAACCAGCGCTGAACAGTTCACATAAGGAAGCTGCCATGTTACAGGAGGACGATTCACTATCAAGAGTTCCATTTAATCCCTACAGTCTGACGTTATGAACAGTGTCTCATATCTGGTTATCTTTGGAGTAGCACCCCTGAAACCCACCAGAATCTCTCAGATGACAATTGCCAGTTCACTGCCCTGGAGCCACACCTGATACCACACAGAGATAGCCACATTTCTGAGAACATCTCCCCTTCCCATGCACAATAGGGTTGTAATGCGTTCAAAATTGGTCCTCTTATACATTAAATTGTGAATAACACCAACCATGGATTGAGCAGCCAGAAAACAGGGTCACTGAGATTCTGATGACCACCATTAGAGCAAAATGCAGGGGGTGAAAAGTCAGCATTGGCTCTAAACACTGAAGTTGTCTTTCCTCAGAATGGCCCAGTCCCTTTCTCCATCTCTGAATTAGAATCTTCATGTTCAATTAACAAAGGCTACAATTTCTTTTTAGACCCAATTCATACTGCCAGTTTTTCAGTTTAAACTTTGGCCAGTTTGAAAGCAAGACATCTGCAGAATCATCACTTTAATTATTTGCTTCACAACCTTTATATTTGCTCCCAAAGATTTGGGTTAGTGCCATAATAGGTTCCTTTTGGCAGAATGCCAAGCTGTTTAATTAAGGTGTGCCTTTTGTGTGCATTAGTGAGGAGATCTGACTGCTATTTTATTTTAACTGCTGAGATGCTTTTATTGTTTTCAGCCAATTTCAAAGACGGCTATAAAAACTGCTTTATCCCAGATGAGGCTACAGTATTAGTTCATCTAGTCTGCTATTATCTATTCTGATCAAGTCAAGCTATCTTTGCTTTTTAATTAGAGATGCAAGGATTCATCTTGGAACCTTAAGTATAAAAAGCATATTCCTTATGACTAAGAAATTATCTATTAGAATGAGAGTTCTATACATATATACACACATGCACGCACATGCACACAAATACACAAATTTACCAAAGAACTTACTTTTGCTTATAAATAAAGCTGTGCAACACATCACATCAGTGTAAAGACCTTATTATTTTAATGTACAACCCCACTAAATTTATACCATGGGTAACCTCAAGCAGGAAGATGAAAAAAAAAATAGAGCATAATTACAAATATTTACTCTTCTCAAAATAAATTAGATGTAGATGAAGAACGTTAAGGACTCTTACCTACTGAAACAGTCATGTGAGGGTTTGAAAAAAGCATGCCTATCCATTCTACACAACCACCATCTCCATCCGCCAAATGCTCAGAAGTATCTTACAAGATTTATTGTTGCCATCTTGGTAAAAAGCCACCTCACTTCAGCTCCTTAAATGACACCTTGTGAAGTGGTAGCAACACACTTGACTTCAACAGGAAGTGAGAAAAAGCTGAGCAGCTGGGAAACAGGATGAGATGATTCTCACCAGTTGAAAACTGTCCACCAGGACAGCTCTAGCATTTCTGCTTTACTGCTTTAGTGCTGGAATTAAACTGCAGCCAATATTTGTAGAAAAATCTACCAATAGCAACGGTATGGTGTTGATCCCAAATCAGCACATATGCCCCATATGGAAGAACCCTACCAGATCATTGTGTCACTGGATACTGAAGCTATTCATCCATCTTGTCTCTATCTCATTACTATATTGTCTTGATCTCATCACTATAGTGTACTTCATTTTCTATCCTATCTTTCCACTAAAATTTCTGATTCACTGTTGCTATGATAGAATGAAGACATATGCTGCAATTACAATCTACCCAAAGAAAAATAGATTTATAACATATCTGTAAGATAAGGGAGACATTTCTTTATTGAGAGATCTCTTTCAATGAGAATTTCCTGTTAAAAATGCTAGTATACAGTACTTCCACTACAATCTGCTCAAGAGAACACTTTAGCTGTTCAAAGGTTTATATTTTGAAACCAGAGACAAGATACCTTTCTGTTGCAGTTTTCTAAAATGTCTGCACCCAAAAGATGGAAGGCACTCTATTCAAGCATTTGCCTGAATTTGCAAGGGTTCAGAATAAGATAGATGATGAGACAATGTACACTGACCACACATGCTTTCCCTGATATATTTACATTGAGCAAAAATGTCTAAAGGAGAATTGCAATCTGTTATTTGAATGGGAGTATAGCTTTCTGCATAAATCGGAAGCCATGATCACAGGAAAATCTCATTAATCAAATGTGAACATAGCTTCTATTTAGATCTTCCAGGTGACTGCATGGAGCAATAGCACTTAGACTTATATACCGCTTCATAGTGCTTTACAGCCCTCTCTAAGCGGTTTAAAGAGTCAGCATATTGCCCCCAACAATCTGGGTCCTCATTTTACCGACCTCGGAAGTATGGAAGGCTGAGTCAACCTTGAGCCTGGTGAGATTCGATCTGCCAAACTGCTGGCAGCTGGTGATCAGCAGAAGTAGCCTGCAGTACTGCACTCTAACCACTGCGCCACCGCGGCTGCAATAATAGGTGGATAAGTATAGGGACACTGGTGTAGCCAGCACATACAGCTCCACGCTTTACCCAATTTGTCGTCACATATGTTTTAAGGGGGATTCTGTGTAGACTAGGTTTAGCACAAAAATACCAAGTATCACAAGTCACCTACTGCTGAATCAGGATCTTCACTAGATTGATGTGTCCACATGTTGCTGCTGCATGCAGAGGAGTCCACAATTCATTGTCCTTTGCATTGGCATTGGCCCCGTGGCTCAGAAGGAGTGTAACTATTTCTTCATAGTTGTCTATGCAGCACTGTTGAGAAATCAAACCAGTAACGTTAAGCTTTAATTTGTACAGATGATTTCCGCCCCCTGAAGCAATGGAGTGACTTTCACTTTATTGCCATCTGACAGAGCATTGATGCCTTGATAACATACAAATGATTGAAAGAGATATGTCAAGGTGATGAAGACAAGCTTTGTGTTCGCAATGGGGAGACTCATGTTGCAATATGAGATGTAATCACCTAATCTTGTAATTGCATTTATTCTTCCATTCCATGATGCAAACCTAAATAGAAAGATTACCAACAGCTTTTGGCTAAGTCATTTTCTTTACCTAGTATCTAGTTGTAGATACTGAAACATACTTCATAAAAAAGTTCCAAGCACAGGCTCAGAATTTGGTGTCAGTGAAACGTATGTATTACTTCTCATAGGCAATATCCAATAGCCACCTGCCAACAGATCCATCAAAAAATAATGTTTTATTTCACTAATACAGACGTTATCTTTTTATAATCCAGTATTCATGAGAAAGTGTGAAATCAAAAGCAGAAAAATCAATCTGACACATAAAAATGGAAGTGTGCACCTCAGGCAATGATATTCTGCAATGCTCTCTCAAAAACTACAAAAAAGTTTTCATTTATAAGAACTTCAAGTATCAATGGTCTTCTTTTATATAGATAATACAAATGGTACAATCTCTTAACCATCTCACTTAAGATTTTGGCTCACAGTGGTGTGAAATGTATT
This sequence comes from Thermophis baileyi, assembly GCA_003457575.1. Taxonomy (NCBI): domain Eukaryota; kingdom Metazoa; phylum Chordata; class Lepidosauria; order Squamata; family Dipsadidae; genus Thermophis; species Thermophis baileyi. The sequence goes on from QLTV01001718.1 coordinate 128,669, forward strand.
AGCTGAGGGCTAAGCAATTTTAATGAAAATTCAGTGAGCTGTTAAAGAAGTCCATAGCACCGAGATTTTATTTCAGAGGTGGGTTCCTCCCGGTTCGGACTGGTTCTCCCGAACCGGTAGCGACCCGCTGGTGACATCACAATGACGTCACGATCCGGTTTGGTCGATGCCAGTCCATGGGCGCCGCCATCTTTTTTTTTTTTTTTGCCTTTTTTTGCTTTTTTTTTTTGCATTTTTTATTTATTTTTTCTTCTTCTGCGCATGCGCAGAAGCCGAGTTTCCGGCACTGCGCATGCATCGCCATCTTGTTTTTGCAGTTTTTTAATTTATTTTTTAATTTTTTAAATTTTTTTGACTATGCATGCACGCACGTGCGCAAAGCGTGCGCGTGCCCACGAGGCATGCGCGCACCCACGAGGCGTGGCCACGCTGCGCGGGAGGAAGCGAACCGGCAGTGAGGTAAGTTAGAACCCACCCCTGTTTTATTTGTATATTGTACATGGCTCTGGAGCATCTTCTTCCTCTTTAGTATTTCTAGACTGCCTACCTGATCAATTCTGGGTGGTAAAGAAGGAGCCCTCTTTTTATTTATCTTCATAACAAGCTTTCAAGTTGTACCCATGAATGAATGAATGTGCCATTCGTTTAGATGCTTCACACTTCCTAATACAACGCACAGCAACTGATAACTCAGCACTTTTCTTAGGAAGTCCTGAGGAATTTTCATTTAAACATACAAGTGATTTATGATACCTTTGGTAAATTTAATGTCAAATGCTAGGAGCAAAAAGAAGCCAAATCTGATCTTTTAAAATCCAATACTCTTCTTCCATTTGCATAGGTGAGATAAAGCAGTTTTTTTCAAACTGTGTCCTGTGGAATCTAGGCAACTGTGACAACTTGATGGGGGCTCCATGAGAAACTAAGAGCAAAAGGGAATAAAGCTCATTCAAAAACAGCTGCTTTTCTATCACTAGAGATTTGCCTCTTGATCAGAAGTTCTAGGAATTTTGATTTTTTTAAAAACTGACAACTTCCATGACCTGAAAAATTTGAAATCCCTAGTATAAAGCAACATCTCAGATTAACATTATTCAGCAACACTTACATTTATCATTAAAAATCTATGAATGAAATCAGATTATATGAATCTCAAGGCATTCCAAAGAACTTAAATAATAATTCCAAGCTTAAAGAGAAATCTCAAAATGATGTCTCCTTCCCCAAAAGTCCACTAGCCCACTGATTTCAGGACGGGGGTGGGGGATGGAAAAAGAGACATAATTCAACCTGCCTTCTAATGTGCAATATTTTATATGATTACATTTGTTATTTTATTTAATTACTATATTTCAAAATCATTCTCTGCTCTGGATGATATGTTAATTAAAGCAAGAAAGAATGTAGCAACAGGAAAAAGAATAAAAAAGCAAATAGTTGAATAAGCTATGTTGCCAATATGAGTACATTCTGAAATATGTATTAGGCAATATCTTTATTAGACTGATGTGCAAATTCTTGAGCTCTCTTAAATTTCGGTAAGTAAAACATTAAAACAAAAGCATGGGGACTGGAGAAAGGAAATTAAGGAGATGACTTAATATTGAACTCATAAAATCAAGATGGAACACGGAAGGAGACTGGGGACTGGTGTACTGATAATTTTGGCTTGTATTCAAGACTTCATTTAGTATTGTGAGGATGTGAAAACAATGGCAGAGCTCTTGTTTTAAAAAATATAAAATCCAAGAATTATTCTCACCCATTTTCATCCTTAAGCAAAATACAGAGTGCTTGATAAATAGGAAAAATCAGTAAAAATCACTTGTACTATAATTACTACAATTGATCTATTATGTTTACTTCTTACTTTGCAAGATCCCTAACATGCATGTCATTCCAGGGATCTGTTGCTGCTTATCTTTTAACTCACTTTTATCTGCTGATGGGAAACTTCTTCTTCCATCTAAATTAAAGAAAAAATGCAATACTGTCTAGAGTGACTAGACTAGAAGAGCTGTTGCAGTCAACAGCTTTTTATCTGAATAAATGCAAGTATGGTGGGTGCAGGGATTTAGAATTGAAGGAGGATAATTAATTCCTACCACCACCGCCCATATCATTTTCTTAACTTTAATCAGGCATCAAAATCAATTAACAGAATTGGAAATAAAAATGCAACTTCTGTTCCAGACAGGTTTTGCACAACAGAAAACAGTAGTTACATACTACCAGCTTTCCCAATGGGTAGCAGGGAAAATATGATTTGATTTTTTAAAGACAGTAACTACTTTCATGTATTGCAGTCAACTATTTCCTACTGTCCCTAGACCCCTACACTAGCAACACAGAAATCCTGATATACAACTATTTTTTTTCCTTTCTCCCTGAATGATGTCACATTTCTGCTTTCCAAAATGCTTACTTGATGCAGTGCAGTTAATCCATCTTCATTGCACAGATCGGGACTGAAGTCGTTGTTCAATAAATAACAGACTGAAAGAGACAAGGCAAAGATTTATCCTCAGGAAGGTTTATTACACTTTATACTTAGATGGAACAAACAATTGGCCCCAAAGGGAACCACTATGTCTAAAATGCACAATGAAATAAGCTGAATATGCTTTATATTATTGAATACAATAGAACAAGCACCATTTTAAATCCAAAAACTTTCACTCAACGATTGTTTTAAAATCTATCTACTATTCAGACATTCCCAGATGCATTGTTATAGCATGCTATTGCTCTAGCATTTAATTAACATCAGAACATTTGAGAAATGAATCCTGTTCAGCAGTCACAATTACCAGAGTTTCATTGCTTCAAATCAAGAACTAGTAATGTGATGTCCTTCAAAGTTACTGAACTTCAGTTTTGGTGAGTTTAAACTAGTATGATCAATGGTGATGCAGACTTGCACTTCAACAATATTTGAAAGATTACCCCAGTATATTTTTTTAAAGAGGACCTCAAATATGTTTCTTAGTCCCTAAAGATGGATCCTGAATTAGATAGTTAGAAATCCATAGAAAAATGAGAATTTTGGAAGCAAACATCTTAATTGCTCATCTACGTCAGGAAGCCAGTGTAAAGATACAAAGCACTGATTCTTCACCATCAGACATCATGTTCAAAGGATTCAAAGAAACTAGAAGCAGAATAATGAAACGGGGCGTTGGTCCTTGCCTGATATGCCCTTTTTCCGAGAGGGAGGCGGATCCTCAGAAAATTCAATCCAGTCCATAGAGCTATGGGGATAGAATAACCCATCCTGGACTCTTCCTTCGATGTGAGGGGAAAAGTTGTATTTTTAACAGGGAAAGTGCAATGGACAATGGGAAGCTATTGTACATATAAATGGTAGAAAACAAACAAGAGGGTGAATTTATGTACTTCGGTAGAGTATTTATTAAAGAGATGAAAATGGATGGAGAAATTTCAAGATGTGCAAATGTCATAGAAAGATAGTGGATAATATGTGGTTTGTTGCAAAAGATGAATGCTTGTCAAGACAAATGAAAATGTCTTTGTACAAGGGAATACTTTTGCCCACTTTGTCATATGGAACTGATGGTTAGGTATCTCATAAAAATATAAAACATAAACCATAGGTGGTAGAAATTGGGGCCCTTAAAAAGAATGCATGACAAAGCAAGAATGAATGTGTAATGAATGAATAAATGAATGTGGACCATATACAATATTAGTGACCAATATGAATGAAATATGGGCTGTTTTATAATGACAATTAATTAAGATAAGTTCCCTATAGGATGAAAGCCTCTTCATTGAAGGTTATGGACTTCAATTGACTATGCTATTCCAATGTGGTGTAGATAGATACTTATCAGTTTTCCAGTCTAAGACTAAGACAGAGTCACTGGCCCAAAATGACCCAGCTAGCTTTCACAGGATTAACAACTGGATATCTCCACTCCTAGTCCAGCATCACTAACCACTAACATAAATATACACAGCAGTGTGGTATGGTGGTTAAGTGAGTATAGGTGTCCTGAGAGAGAGGAAGAGGGAGAGATATTAAAAATATAAAGAACAAAACGCAATGTATGTGTAAGCATATGGAAATGGTGGAGCCAAGGATGGTTTACAATAACAGGAAGGTAGCACGATATACTGTCTACTACTTCACATTGCTACATACTGTATTGTTTACCCCAAAAGTAAGTAGCATGATTGCCATGTACCATTATTTTTGTACAGGTGATCCTCGCTTAATGACTTCTCATTCAGCAACTGTTCAAACAATACTGAACAAGCGGTTATGATCAACCTTCGTATTTATGTTGGATACAGCATCCCATGGTCACATCTGGGATGGTGCCATTTGTGACTTTCTTTGCTTGCTTCCTACAGGAAAAGTCAATGGGAAAGCCAGCAAGAGATGTTGCAAAAGGCAAACACACGATATCCTTGTGTATGTGTAATGTGTCATGAAAAATTACTGCATCTCAGATTTACCATCTGCACAGCCTATGTGCCTATCACACAGACACCAATACATAGTCTATATCTGTATCCATATATCTATATATTATGATTTGCTTAGATTAATCTTTCCTATTTTGTTGCCTTCCACATGCATTGGTCTATATCTGACAACATGACCATCTAACTGGGGATGAAAAAAGCAGCAGTTCATCATCTGCACATCTGAAAGGTGCTAGACAGAAGAAATCTGGGTCAGGCATTCTTTTTTCTTGAGTGTTCATGAAAAATTGAGAGAGAGAGAGAGGGGGGGGGAGAGAACTAAAATTTCTAGAACTAGAATTTACTTTTGTAAATTCTTTTTAGGGAAAACTTTAAATCTTCCCTAAATAACCAATAGCATTTGCAAACATATACCATGATAGACTTTCCTTATGATTATCCCTCCTCCTTTCCTTTCTCACCTGAACAATGCATTTTATATATTTTTCAACTCATCCAAAGAGGCAGTTTCTGCGATCCAGAAAGTATATGTGTTTCTCCTGCCCTTCTTGGAGGAACTGACTAATAAATGTGTCATCCACCAGTGACTCTGGCTTTTCTGATTTACTCTGAATACAACTTCCATTAGGATTCTTAATTCAATCTGGCTCATTTAAAAGCCATTGTGGACTAATGACATGAGTATCTGTAATCACATTGGGTCTGCTTCCAGTGATATAGTTGTATTGCTACATGAAAATTAAATTTTATCAGTTCTTTTTGCTTCCCTTCTATTTTACAATATATTTCAGAAAATAAAAATAAACTTGCCTGTTCTGTTCTTTCCTCTACCTCATATTCTTTAGCCCTTGGGTATACATTTGCCTCCACAAATTTTAAGTAATGTTATACCTAATTTGCTGAGCACTCCACAATGCAAACTGGGTTTATCCAGAAGAAAACACATGAGGCAAAGACTTTGGTTTCTTATTCCTAATATTGTATTTTGTTCTTGATTGAGGTGGCCGAGCCATTTATTAGAGCAATTTAGTGGCTTTTTCCTCCATTAATGTGCCTAATCCAATCAAATAGCCATATATGCTAGCGATCATCCCCACATATTCTGGAAGTGAATGGCATATTTATGAAAGGATACTTTTTTTGTTTTATATAATCACTAATTAATTATATTGGATGGTATTGTGTTGGCCAAGATGCATAGAAGCTATAAGGAGGAAAACTAGACCTATTCACACCCCTTTTTTTCTTCTTCATACAGATAGTTCATTTATTACAATGTAGCTGCTGACGATATATTTATATTTTATATTTAATAAAATTTGTATGCCGCCCAACTCCCGAAGGACTCTGGGCGGACGATGACCATACAACATCATTTGTCTCCACTACAAAAAATGGAAATAGGTGCAGCAAAGATTAGATGTGGCAGCTCATTACATAAACTCCATCTACTGTACTTCCCAGAAATCTTTGTGCTACTATTGTGCTACAAGGGGTTGCCAAAAAAAGAGGGGGTCAACTTATTTTTCAAAGCATCTGAAGGAAGGACAAGAAGCTATGGATGGAAACTAATCAAGAAGAGAACCAACCTAGAACTAAGGAGAAATTTCCTGACAGAACAATCAACCAGTGGAACAACTTGCCTCCAAAAGTTGTGGGTGCTCCAACACTGGAGGATTTTAAGAAGAGATTGGATAACTGTTTGTCTGAAATGGTATTGGGTTTCCTGCAAGGGGGCTGGACTAGAAGCCCTCCAATGTCCCTTCCAACTCTGTTACTATATGTCTTCCTTCCAAGAATACACAGGTAGTCTTTGAGTTATGACCACAATCGAGCCCTGCAGTTACGATCATAAATCATGATAATTATAAAATGATAATTCACTTTTTGCTAAGTGAATGGGATGGTCATAAAGCGAATGCAACAATTGTGAAGCAAACACTGCGGTTGTTCAGCGAACCCATTGCTGACTACAGGGTGATTTTTGGCGGAAACCTGAAGTAAACACTGGTTTCCAGACAAAATGTCATAAATCATAGTCAAATGACCAGAAGTCATTGCAAACAGCCATAAATGTGGCTTGGTTACCGAGTGCTCAAGTATGGCCAGGTTATTCTGGGAGGAATGGATATTGGACCTTTGAAACCAGGTTGTAAGTCTCTTTTTCAGGGTCTATCATAACTTTGAATGGTCACTAAGCAACTGGTCACAAGTTGAGGGCTACCTGCTGTAGACAATTACTTAGGAAGAAAAAACAAAGTTGTGTTTTCATACTGAGCTATGGTTTCCTCAATAAACAGTGGCTGAGTTCATACAACATTTCATGCCAAAACCAAACAAAGCACATTTTGATTCAGTGCACTGTTTGAAGTCTACATACATATATTGGGAATGTTATTCATAATCCCCAGGAGTAAATATGGCACTGGGCAATGGTAGAGAAAGGAATATCTGAACAAGTCACCAGAAAATAGCAGTAGCCCTTAAAAACTGTTTCAAAACATTTTCACACTTGATCTTGGCCAAAAAGGCTGAGAAGCTTTTCTGAAATATACGGTACGTTGCTAATCATGATGAAGTTGTTGATTCATTGAATTCCATTTATATTTTATTTTACTGCATTCTTACAAAACATATGAGGGCACAGAGAGCCCTGTATATTTCAGAGCCAATTTAGGATAGTTTCCAGTAGATGGAGAAGATAACTGTGCAGGTAGGTGTAAATAGGTTTGCGTTCTTGCTGGCTTGGCTATGATATTGCTTTGCTTTCCCGCTGCATTTCAAGACCATTTGTCAAGATTTTGCGACACGGTGACAGCAGTATATCAAAAAGGACTTCAAGTGTGTAAATAAAGACAAATTCATTGCCAAATGGATATTATTTGGCTACTTCTTCTTCTCATTCCCCAAGAAAATCCTGGGAACTTTAGTTGCATAAGATGTTTTTAAAATGGAATTACAATTTTGCAACAAGGTGACAGCAGTACAGCAAAAGGGACTTCAAGTGTGTAAAGAAAGACAAATTCAATGCCAGATGGAAGAAAATCCTGAGAACTTTAGTTGCATAATTTTTTTAAAAAAATGGATTTACAATTTCTAGGCTTTTGGCAAGACACCAAATCAAAATTGAAATAGGTTCCTAGTGTGAGGACTAACTATGCCAACAATGCCAACTTAAGAAAATTTGACCATACAAGATACCTAAAAACTAGTCCATTTCAGGGTTTCCTCTTATGGATAGACCAACCCATTTTAAAAAGAGGGAAACAGTGGCTGCTGAAGCATGTTTCCCCCAAGAAAACTCAGGGTGTGAGAAAAGGTTAGAAGCTGAATAGCAATAGCAATAGCACTTAGACTTATATACCGCTTCACAGTGCTTTACAGCCCTCTAAGCGGTTTACAGAATCAGCATATTGCCCCCAACAATCTGGGTCCTCATTTTACCCACCTCGGAAGGATGGAAGGCTGAGTCAACCTTGAGCCTGGTGAGATTTGAACTACCAAATTGCTGGCAGCCGGCAGTCAGCAGAAGTAGCCTGCAGTACTGCACTCTAACCACTGCGCCACCGCAGCTAAGTGAAGGTGGCACCACACAAAGGAAACTAGCACTGGAAACCAGCAGATGTAATTGGAACCCAGGTTTACCAATACAGAACACATCATTCCAAGTTGACCATACTGTGTATCAATGTGATTAACACTGCCTACGTACCAGAGGTGGGTTCCTGCCGGTTTGGACCGGTTCTTTAGAACCAGTAACGGGAATTTCCCCCCGCTCACCGAACCGGCAGCGATGGCTGGCTGGACACGCCCCTGAACTGGCTCTCTCGGCGCCATAGGTGCTGCCATCTTGTTTTTCGCTTCTGCGCACGCACAGAAGCTGTTTTTTGCTTTTGCACATGCGCAAAAGCTGGATTTTCAGCACTGCGTATGCGCACCCACGCAGCTGCGTGGCACGCAATGCGCACACGCCCACGTGGCACGGAAGCAAACCGGCAGCGAGGTAAGTCAGAACCCACCCCTGCTACATACCACATTGGGAAGTGAAAACTACTTTCAAAGCAGAGCACCTAAGGCCATCCTTAGACTGACTCAATGGCAAGTAAATAATAAAATGCAGGTAGTGGGAAGCAGATGTTTCTCTGAAAATAGTTAGCAGGCCAACACACACAGATTGTGGGTAGGGTTTTTTCCTGGTATTTGGAGAAAATCCAGTGGGATTCTTTGCTCTAGAAACCAGGTCTGAACTATTTTAAAGCTTATGCTACATATTCTGGGTTTTTTTTTTTTTAAATGAGGGAAAGGAAAAAAACTGTACTGATTTTCAATGTCAGTAGTCAGACAGGGTTCTGAGAATTAGCCATTCCTGCTTTAAATTCTTCAAAAGAAAGAATGAGAAAGTAGGCAAACTCAGGGGTTGCAAAGGTTTTTGTTTCACTAAAAGATTCTACTTTTAAATTCAGTGGCCTAGTTTTGCATATTAAATTGTTTCAAGCGCAGTGCATCAATAAAGTTGAAGACAGTACCTTCATACTATAAAATGGTTACCCTTGGACAAAGCTTGTTTATCAGGATTGCAAGACACATGATCAGTCTTACCCGTTAAACTAGGTATCAAGGCATTACTGAACAGTTCTCAATGCCCTTAAGTGTCTGGACTATTTCCTGCCTACCTTACACTGCTTGTCTCTAAAATGCCTACTATCACAATATTGGACAGCTGTATAAGGATTTGAGCCGCAGGGCAGACTCTGTTAGTGGCCAAGACCATGTACGAGAAGTAATTTGACACAGTTAAGATAAACTGCTAGACAGTTGCTTCATTTCACAGCCCTCTCTCCCCCGGCTTTCAAATTCATGAATGACTCTACTTCTCAATTACTTCTTTATCCTGAGAGCTGTTCCTAGAATATGGTCACTTGACCTTTCACTGATATTACAGGACTTCATGTGTGTTCAGGCTTCAGCTTGCAAATTTTGCAAAAGGTTATTATTATTCAACAAACAAAACAGAGAAGCAGTCAGTAGGAAACCATTCAGTATAGCAACATATCATTTCCTAGAAACATCGTTTCTCAAGGTGTTCCATAAACATGAAAGTTCATGGTGTCGCTGGAGGCTACACTTTACTGATCTTCAATTGGTGGTCAATTACTTGATCCTGATCTGGAAGCAAGCCAAGCAAAGTTGAACAACACTCATATGTTCTTATTCTTTTTATTATGGTTTTTGTTTTACTTTTAAAAACTGTAGAGAAAACAGTCAACAGAACAGATGAAAGGGGAAATAAAAAACTGACAAGGAGGAAAGCACATGGACAAGAGAAGTTATGTGTTTCCTCCTCTAAATGCAAAGTTTCAATTTCAGATATTTATCAGATTTATATAGACACCCATCTCACCTGAAGTGATTCTGGATGGTGTACATCAATCAGATAAAAACACAACATAAAAACAATATTAAAAATATAGACAATCATTGGTGATTTTTAAAAATAGTCAAAAATTAGAGTATATGTATAATAAGGATTGCAATTTTTAATATAATATATATATAATATAATATAGGTGAGCCATGAAAGAATGGCAAGGTTCACATATCAAACTGAATGCTTGCTTTTGGATTAATGATACATGAACCCAACCATTGTGGATTGCTTAAAGTTGTGTGTGAACACAGCCAGTGTGGCTTACTCAACCACCAAAATGTTAAAAAGTCATGGTTGTCCTTAATATGAGATTCTAATCTTAGAAATGCCCATCTTTCCGAGTGAGAAAAGAAATGATGATTTTTAAGGAGCATTAATCTCTACCCCAGTTGCAATATATACAGACTATTTCAAATCAAAGAATTTGCCGGTACCGACTCATCTGAGCCACACATGGGAAACTATTTTTGTTGAGGAACTCTGTGTGTATGTGCGTGCTTTTGAGTCAGCATTGACTCCTGGCGACTGCCTGGACTAGTCGCTGCAGTTTTCTTGGTGAGATTTCAGAAGGGGTTTGCTTTCCAGGGCTGAGTTCACCCAACTGTCTTCCTGCCAAAGGTGAGTCAGAGCTCAATGTCTTTTGCTTTCTAGCCCGGGGCCTTAATGGCTGTCATTGAGGGTAATTTATTGGAAGACAATAAAGGGTAACTACATGAGGGCAATTTATTAGATGTTACATACCAACTCCAAGCATAGCCAAAGTCAAAATGGATGCCTCTTCTTTTCTACTCTATACTTTCTCTTTTCAACTGCCACATGAGGGCCATGGAAGTCTTATCAGAAAGTTGAACTTGTTAGATCTTTTGAAATTAGGTGTAAATACATATTAAATTAGGCTGAGAGCTAGTTCTGATGTAACTCATTGAACTCTCATATATCTTATTAGACTATTTTTGTTGAATCACATATTGTTAAATATATGATTTATTGAAAAAAAATTGATTATGCAAAAACATAAGTTCACAGAATATGCTAATTCAAAGAAAAATAAAATATATTATGGCTTAGAACAGAAGTGGGGAACCATGGCCCTTTTATGACTTGTGGACTTCAACTCCCAGAATTCTTGAGCCAGTTGACGTCACAAGCCATAATAGGGCCATGGTTCCCCACCCCTGGATTAGAACAACCCCTGGCTTAGAACAAAGTGTGACCTGAATTACCTCCTTGACCGGTAATAAATCTCTAGGATTTTCAGAAAGAAGTCCTTCAGGTCTACCTGTAAATGCCAAGATGTGGCCCAGAGAATGGCAGGTGTACGAAGACCAAGTTACAACTTTTTTCCTTGGATTGTTTTGTGTTTGTCTAGTCTTACCCCAATTAAAAAGATTGAAATGTGTATTATTAAACAGCTAGATTCCTTTATTGGACTAGCAATTCCAATTATTTTATAATTGCCATGGATTATGTAACTTTTGAAGGGGTTAGAAAGAGTCACAAATTGTTCTTCGGTGCATCAGTAGTGCTGATTATAATCTAAAATTTTGGGCACCAACAATGAATTTAACCCTCTTTAACCTCATCAACGCCTTCTCCTTACAGCACGTTTTTTTTAATTTTTCAGCCTCCTTTGAATGTTCTTTTATCACCCTGTTGTTAAGGCTGCCTACACACACAAGAAACTATTTTCTAGACTGTTCCCCCAAGCTTAAAGTCACGCAGTGACAAACTGCAATCTGCTCCACTGTTATTAAGTAAAATATATGCCCACACCTCCTGCATTAGGGCTTTTTCTGTTTGCAGTTTTCTGTCTGTTAAAAAGGTCTTTTATAACAGAACAAAAAACAAATCACACAAACAACGGAAACTGACTCACTGCAGGAAGAACAATGAGGCTGATTGCAGAACAAAAACAAAAAATTGCATCTACAAAAGAAACAAGTGATGGGCTTCTTTACATTCTGCCTTGCATGGCATCAATTCCTTTGTGAATATAAGCAAGACACTTGCTTGTAATTCCAGACTCATTCTGCTGGGTCATGTTCATGTGAATGGTAACAGCAGTACCTACACACTTACTGAAAACTAGCCTGGAACTTCTTGGAGAAAGGCAGGCTATAAATATAATTAATTAATTAAATCAAGCCACCCATCCCACTCTTCAAAACCCCTTCTAACCCATTCTAACTGAATGCAGATAAAAAAAAAATTCAGCACAACAGTAAACACAATTCTTTCCTATGTATATATTATACGTATCCTTGAGCATTATGGCATTGAATATATACCGTAGTTGTTTTCATATTCCATAAATGTCCAAATGCCTTGCTGCATATTAGAATTTGTTAGAAAATGAAAAACATAATGTGTGCAAGACAATACTTCATTTAACCTGGGCCCCCAACTGATGCCTCCACGTTCCTGGATTCCAGAACCCCTTCAAATGCACTTCCATATTATGGATTCCCACTATTTTGTGGTATGAAATAGAAAATAACTATAATGCAATCTACATAGGTTTAACACTTGGAGGAAAAAGCACATAATTATGGTCTGCATGCATACATCAAGAGCCAGTTTGATCTAATGTTTAAGGCATAAGTTCTAGCCCCCCCTTAGGCACAAAGGCAGCTGGATGACCTTGGACCAGTCACTCACTCTCTTCTCAGTCCTAGGAAGGAGGCAATAGCAAAACACATCCAACATCTTGCCAAGTGCAGGGACTTGTCTAGGCAGCTGTTAGGGATCAGCACTAACTCAAAAGGAACCAAAACAAACAACCTCCCCCTCATAAAACAAGTGGCCTACTCCTTTCCCCACTTAGAAAAGCTCCTGACCACCTCCTCAAAAGTGAATTTTTCTCCCTTCCAGCCCTGATATAATCTTTCAAGTCGCTTTTTAAAATCAAATTGCATCTTATACTGGATAATATTCCATGACTAATACAACTTTCAAGGGCTACATAATTTATTGGAGAAGTATCATGGATCTTTCCTACAATTTTCTAAATCTTTTCCTTCTGAGCATCTATTGTTTGCATCAGGAGGGAGGAAAGAGCTGAAATGTAGGTAGGACTCAAGGAAGTGGGGTACTTGGTGCTTTCTGAGCTTGGTTGTTTTCTTGCAGGTGATCCATTACCCAGTTAGCACTGATGATGTTGCCTAGTTGGGTAATGAAATGTCTGCAAGAAAACAACCAAGGACTCCATAGCTCAACTCTGAGCTACAAATATTCTCTTCTATAGGTAATACAAGGAAGTGCCTGCATTTCCCCGCGCCCGCCCCCCAATTACTGGAGAGCAACCATCCCACTTGGGAGGAGGGCTAAAGAGGGGAGTTAGTCTGGAATTGTTACATAAAAACAAGAGGGCAACGTCTGTCACACACACACACCTCCAAATACCTTTAAGCTTTATGTAGTCTTCCCCAGGCAAAAGCTGCCAGTCTGGAGAGATTCCTGTGGAATTGGCATAGAACAATAAAGTAATCAGATTGGACTCTACACGTATGGGACTGGTTGTTCATCCCTGACATCTATAGACCAATAACTACTAAGGACATGATTTAAAATTGGAAAATTAGGAAAGGGAAAAAAGGTTAATAGGCCCAACTCTATAACCATACCTAGAACAAGGTATCAAGAACCTAGAAGTGCCTTCATATTAAGCATATATTCTGATGTAAGAGGTCTGTCTCAGATTTCCTAGAATTTTTTGTTTTCATATGTTAAAAGAAAGCTGATGTTTTAATGGATTACTTCAATCGATTTTCATTCAAATGTGTTTTATAAGGGTTTCATTTTAAAAAAAAGACTTAATCCTGCTCTTGTTCTTGCTCTAAATCCAACATTTTATCTCTGCCCAAAGGCCACTTCTCTTTGAAAGCATAGTAATCTGTATACAATGGAATTGCAATATAATTATTTCCAAGACTATCCCAAACAGTTCCTTTACCTGGAGGCTGACTTGTGAAACCATATATTCTGATGAGCCCCAAAAGCTGTTTATCTCAGCAGTACAGTCACATCCATATAAACAAAAGCTCTTTCAAAACATCTTCTAACTTTGGACCTAAAACCTATCTGGAAACAGTATAAAGACATTTAAATAAACTCCAAGCTACAAAGACGCTGTGAATAATCAGACAAATATATGAAAAATTGAAGTTACCAAAACTGGAAAACTCAAGAAAGAAACTACAAAACATACAAAAACAGAAGATTTTACTAGTAGAAATTCATCAGAATATTAATCAAGTTGACATTATTTTGTATTTTTATAATAATTGGCCAAAATTGTTATTGTGGGGAAAAGAGGAAGAGAAAGGAGTATTATGTATGTTTGCCATTTTAAGTTACTTATAAAGTAATAAAAGTGGGATTTTAAAAAATCTAATCAATAAATGAAAATTGGCTATAAAACATTATAATCAATTAATAGAGTTAAAACAACAAATGTATTGCTTTCACCAAGATCTTAAGTATATGAATTACTATAATGAATCACTGATGTTATACCTTCCTGAGAAAACTGTATCACTGTTCAAACAGCAATACCACACTGAATGTTGTTTATGAATGTAAGCTTTTTCAGGTAAGTTTTCCATAGTCACTGAATACATCAAGCGTGTGTGTGTGTGTGTGTGTGTGTGTGTGTGTGTGTGTGGCCTCTGCATGAACAGAACTCCCTTAAAACAAAAATGGCACAAAGGTAGTATATAGGGAAAATGCATATTCAATTTCTTCCGAAGATTTGTAACTCATGAACATGACTTCAGTTATTGGCTCACAAAATCTTGTTCATAGATGAAGCAAATAACACCCCCTACATTTATAAATAAATAGACAGGAACTATCATAACCTGGGTACACACACGTCCTCTGTAGGGGCATTCCTCATCAAGTATGTTATAGTGTCATCTTAATTATTAGAATAAGAAAAACAAAATCTGCTAGACCTTAGAGTGTAGCAACCTTAGGATCTAGGAAGCTAGGAGAATATCTGCTATCATTGCTACAAACCCTAGAACCTAAAAATAGTTGAATGACAGGAAAAAGTGCATTTCATTATGCCTCAGAGACTATTCCCAGAGATCTTGGCTGGGATGTACGCACAAGTTAACATAAATGTGCAGGTATGTTGTCCAACATGCCGACAGACACAATTCCAACTATAGGAGGTGAAATCCATGCAGAAGAAATAGCTGCTCTAAGTTAATAAAGTACTTTAATTCTTTGAAAATTTTATATCTAAACCTCCAATATACAAAGTCTGTGATTTATAAATCACATGATTTATTGCATCTCAAAATGACACACCCTGGGAAAAAATGTCAATAAAAAAAATCTAGACTTACATCTCTGTGCAAACATGTTCTTCTGCATTCACAAGTTTTAGGATGATGCCTTTGGCATGGATTTCATCTCCTATAAGAATATTTCGCATGTACCAGTTTTAAAGAGTAATTCTCAATTTATTAAAAGCTCTTTCCTAAGGTAAAGGGATAAAAATTTGACATCGGTTAAGCAAAGGCTTTGATTCAGCATCCATTTGATTCACAGTTGAATCAAATTTCCAACAGTATAAATGCTTCCCATAAAATCCCACTATGGTTCTATGGGGCAGCCTCAATGTTTGGCGGTCATGATAGTGGTGAGAAGGAGAATCTGATATGTAGTAGACTGCATATGCTTCAGTCAATATGAGAGACATATAATACCGAAGAGAAATAGGAACTCATGTGGTAGCAGACCCTAGTTCTAAGTAGACCGCATATGGCAAATTTCTCTTACTGGAAGAGTGAAGCCTCCTGCTTCCTGGGTACCTTCTGTAAAGTCTGATTCTTCTAAGTCTGATAGGTTTTCTAGAATTGTGGGGAGGTGAGGAAAATTCTCACGTTCTAAAGAAGACATTGGGCTTCATTTGTTACATAGACAAAAAGTAAAATGAAATAAGCTCTACTAACAGGTTCTATCAAAATCAGAAGACAAACGTATTAGGAAAATACTGTTTTAGGAAGGCAAATTATTTTGCTCCATCTCTACTCATTTTGATGATAAATCAAGGAGATTGAAATCACAAACTAGTGCATTATTTTTGAATGATCTCATTGTAGAAGTGGTCAAGGTTCAAGCTCACTCTTAAAAGAAGAGATTCTGATCCATTTGCATAAATCATTTAACTTGTGGAATTACAAGAGGGAGAAGCAGCAGCTAGCGGGAAAAGGTTAATTCCATTGATCCTCCTAGAAGCTATAGGGAGAGCCCTATCCATTAGAGAATAGATCGATAACCGTCCATATGACGGTATTTCCCTGACTCTCCCGCAAATCCACAATGGAAGACATTGGCATACAATGTCTTCTTACAGCCAGAAGTATCTATCTGTTCAATATCAAATAGCATGAAAACAGTTCAAAAATTCATGATTCTCTCTTTAACAGGCATCAGACGATAGAAAGCAGTACCACAAGATTCCCTTTTCGTACATGGTTTCAGGAAACCTTTAAAAAATAAAATCTCTTGATCACTTCTTCTCTTCATTCAAGGCCACCTGTAATAAGTGTTTTCTTTGGTCTGGAGGTCAAGAAAGAGAGAAGAGATCATAACTGGCAAAGCAACCAATGAATTCCCATCTCATTGTCTGCAACATGATCACCCATGCAGCTTGATACTATGCCAACAGTTCATCTATCCTTACAACAGCTGCCGCTGCAGAGCTACAGGAATGAGCAGCTACAGGAATGAGAAACCCAACAGCAAAGAACCAGCCCTTTGTTTCTAATTCAATAATATAAAGCAGCTTTTTGAAAACAACCTTGTACGATATTTACCTTAAGAGTATAGTCAACCCACAAATGATTTTCAGATTCAGTATATTGAAAGGAGCACCGCATTTTACATAAAAAAGGGATTAGGAAGGGTTTTTTTTTTTAAAAATAATTTTTTTTTCAAGTAGAATCTAGTACTACACACGACAGCTGATCTACATGTGGTCAAAAGGAAATGCAGAACTCTGAATATTCTTAAAAGCAAGTATCAGTCAGTGGAGCTGAGATGGAAGAACTGCCTATGCTACAAGTGAACAGCCGCTCAATTCCTTTTTCCAATAATTATATGCCACGTATCTGCAACATCAGCATGATATGCCTTACAAGATAAGAAATCTTTGAACATGCAGCTGGATGTTCAAAGCCAGGGCATGGGGCAAATACCCTCTACAGGAGTGATGGCGAACCTTTTTTTGCCCGGGTGCCGAAAGGGCACGCGTGTGCGCGATAGCGCGTGCACGTGCCCACACCCATAATTCAATGCCTCCCCCTGTGCATGTGCCTACAACCACCACCACCCTGCGCTGCCCTCCCGCGCATGCATGCAGGCTTCACTGAAACCTCCGGACTTCTGGTAGGCCCGTTGGGCCATTTTTCGCCCTCCCCAGGCTTCAGGAGGCTTTCCTGAAGCCTGGGGAGGGCGAAAAACAGGCCAACGGGCAAACCGGAAGTTCATTTCCAAACTTCCGGTAGGCCCGTTGGGTCCGTTTTTCACCATCCACAGGCTCCGGAGGCTTTCCTGAAGCCTGGGGAGGGCGAAAACGGCCTCCCCCGCCCTCTGGAAGGCTAAAAATCAGCTGGCCAGCGCGTGCATGCGTGCTGGAGCTGACATAGGGCAACGCCTCGCGTGCCCTCAGATATGGCTCCGCGTGCCACCTGTGGCACGCGTGCCATAGGTTCGTCATCATGGCTCTACAGGTAGGGAGGTGTGCATTATAAGAAGCCATTGTTTGTTTAACCAAACTTTATTGAATAAGTCACAGTTAGCTCAGTTTCTACAAAACCAATAATTAGCTTTGGTTTAACACTGCAGTTGCGTAGCATGTTAATGTCAAAGTTTATAATATATGTGAAGATTTCCTTTACATCAGCACATGAGTACAGGTCATCCTCAATTTACAACAGTTCATTTAGTGGCCATTTGAAGTTACAATAGCACTGAAAAAAGTGACTTGTGATTGTTTTTCACATTTACGACCATTGCAGTATCCTCAAGGTGACATGATAAAAATTCAGACTCTTGGCAATTGACTCATATTTATGATAGTTGCAGTGTCCTGATGTCATGTGATCACCTTTTGCGACCTTCTGACAAATAAAATCAGTGGGGAAGCCAGATTTACATATATAACCATATTACTAACTTAACAAGCTCAGTGATTCACTTAACCACTGCTGCAGGAAAGGTAGTAAATTGGAGCAAAATTCACTTAGCAACCGGCTTGTTTGCCAACAGAAATTTTGGGCTCAATTGTAGTCATAAGTAAAGAACTACCTATATATAGAATACCAATCAGAGGAAGCACCTGATTCAGAGGTGGGATTTTCATAATTTCCCTACCAGTTCGCCCAGCGCGCACACGCTCGCTTTGGTCATGCGCGCACCTTCTGTGCATGTGCATGGCCTTCCCCGCATGCGCTTTGCTCGCACACGTGGCTTGCACGTATGCATGCGGCTTGAAAACATGGCTAAATAGGATGGCATAGCGCCGGGGCGGGTAGGCAGGCCCAACCGGCGGGCCAACCTGCATGTCACTACTACCGGTTCGCCCGAACCGGTCCGAACCTGCTGAATACCACCTCTGATCTGATTCAAATATCACTTCAGCCATGGATTCAACAGGTAGCTGTAGAAAACCCTGTTTTACCATCTAATTTCAAGCATAATTATTATTGGAACAATGACAATCAAAAGACTTTGAGCTCTCCCAAATGCCAAGTATTATAATCATGATTAAATACATCAGGATGCTGACAACACCAAGTTCTGATTTCCCCTTGGAGGCTTGTCAAAATCTGGAAATGTTCTCATGTCTTACAAAAAAAGCATCCTGAATCTGTGAGTATTGTTAATGAAAGGCAGAAAGTATAAACAAAACAAAACAAAACCCAAGTGTACATTTCACTGAAAGTATTGAAGCATAAGTCAACTGCACAGAATGCGTTAAAAAGAATATTTAAAAATATCTCTTGCATACATTCAAATGCTTTTAAAATCATAACTAGTATTTTAAGGAACCAGGCTTTCATTTCTTATACAAACACAGATTTTAAAAAAATTGTAGAAAACTGGGGAGGGGGAGGGGGTTAGACTGATTACAACTAATCAGGTTGTGTGACTCATTCCCACACTGACTTGAGATGGGTTCATGTGATTTGGTTAAGCTACAAGCCACGATATTAAAAACTATTAGGGCTAAGCCAAGTCAAAAATCATTAGTGTATTTTCAAAACACGCTTGATCTGGTTACTGAATTAATCATATTTTGGATTTACCCAATACATTTAATGACAAATGTAACCAAACATGCTGGATTTTGCACAGCATGCCAAGCCACCAGAAGCGTAATAAAAATTTAGACCACCCAAATTTAGCTTATTAAGCAAATACAGTTCCTTTGACCTGTAAAAGTTCTTGAGTAAACACAAACCCATGTTTCCCCATGTTCTGTTAACCAGGACACTAGGGTTTACTACAACATGATTTATTTATCACAACTACTATAGGTGGTTTGTTAATCATATTTTATAATTTAACATATAATGCAAACACAACCTTGATCTTCCTTGATAGAAAGTCAAGATTTCTATCAACTGCAATTTCTCATCTGAAACTTAAACCAACGTTCATTTTTATTGTGATTTGTGACATGGTAGACAACCAGTTGTGTTTGCTTATTCATTCAGAAGTAAGTCAAACCATGACAAAACCCTACAATCTGGATACATTTCTATTATTCAACTAATTTGTTTTGCTGCAGATGCCATTATTAGAAAGCATAGGAGTCACTGCATCAGATTTAGCAACTGCACTATATTCATTAACCTCCAATTAGGTTGTCAAGATTAATAACACAGAGAAGAAGATTTAAACCATGTATTTTGTGCTTGCTAATAAGTCAGTGCTCACTATGGAAAAGAACTTTCTAACTAACTTTCGAAAGTTTCTGCAAAAAAAACAACAACCCCAAACAAGGGTACAGCAGCCACTTTTAGAGTAATACTTAGTCTCCCAGCACACTGTTTTGTCTTCACAATTTATAGCATCAAATAAACTGTTTTAGAAGCCAAAGGTGATCTCAGTAAATTCATTAAAGTAATTAATGCTGAAGGGGCTGCCTATGCTGCACGAGAGAAAAGAGAGATAATTGCATACTACAGACATAGATCATAGTAATGTTCCAGGGAAGCAATGAGTCACTTCTAATTAGGAGGCAAGAGCTTGGCTTTATGTGGTAAAGTTGTGAGGACAAGGTTTTTTTTTTTAATCATTACAGTTCAGAAAGTGCCAACACTTCCAGTTTTGAAGTCTTCGGAATCTCAATTTTCCTACACTGTAATAACCACATAGATCAACTGAGTATTTATTTTTAATTCTAAGAAAGAACTCTGATTGGTTGCTTGTGGATTCAGCAAAAGAAAATATATCACTCCTTTATTGTACAAGCTTACACACTAGCCAACCATCTCACACAAAATGACTCTGAGCAGTGTACACCAGTAAAATCAAACAATACATGTATAACAACAATCATTTGTTTTTTAAAAATATAATACTGTCATTCTTGAAAGTATAAACTGTCATATGCAAGAGAGAGTAAATTACTGGAAAAGCCACCTAAGAATATCCCTGGTCCTGTGACAAAGTCAAGTCTTGAGACACTTATGAACCTTTAGCAGGGATGGAGCCACCCTCACTTCAGAGAGGAGGAAGAATGTTCCATAATGTGGATGCCATGACGGAGAAGGTTCACCTCCTTGGACCCACTAAGTGTAACTCACTAGTAGATAGGAATTAAAGCATGCCCTGTTTGCCAGGTCTAATGGGACAGGCAGATGTAATTGGGATGATGCAGTCCCTCAGAAATATAATATTAATACTAACGAACCCATTTTTAATTAACACAGTGGGAAAAAAAGATTCTTAAAATCATGATGTGTAGGAAGATAGGGTAAAGTTTTAAAATACTCTTATCACAGTTGATTTCCTTTGTCTCAATATGTCTGGTACAAGCTAGGAGATCCAATTCCATGATTGTGTTGACCTTCCATGTAATTAGCCTTTCCTAATTGGGGAATTCTATCCAAAATAACTGGGGCTGAATAATCTGTATGCCCATTGATGTTTGAACATGTTCAATCGAAATCCAAATGTCCTTCTCCCTTCACTGAAGGCAGAGTTGGCAAAGAGTCAGATTAGTCACAGCATAATGCCTTCCTAAAGAAGGACCAACTATCTCTATCTCAGCAAGTCTTTCATATTGGGACTTCAATAACCATCATCCGCAAACAGCATGACCAACAGCAAACCAATATAGCAGGACCTGTATTACAAACCCCCATGGAGTGTCTTTGCCTTGAATATGAGACAACATCAGAACCATGAGAAATAGTTTATCACTATAAGAAGGGCCAATTTGACCAAGAGAGTTGGGATAATACTACTCAGAATATTTTCCAGCTGCCTCCTCCAAGGCATGGTTTGTACAACTGGGTTGTATGGAACATTTGGGTTCCACAAAAACTTGATTGGGTTGCATGAGAAACTGGGGAGGGGGGGAGTTCCCTCAAACGTAGTCAGTTTTCTACCACTAGAACTTTACCTCTTGATCAAGAATTCCAGGATTGGAAAAAAAACTAGTGGGTTCTACAGACTGATAAAACCATGCCCTAAGACTCAGTAGCCATTCCCTGAGGGCTGAAACTACCAAGGATGGAAGTAAAGAGATTGCAACCAGAGAAAATAGTTATTAAAACGTGATTCAGATGCCCTATACACCCAAGGCCAAGAAATGAGCAACATTTACTCTATACAGCAGGAGAAAGCAAATACAATTTAAACCATAGACCTACATAGTGAGATGAATTACTATATTCTATAGTGGCTGACTTCCTTCATTACTTGGCCATCCTGTATGAAGAATAAAAGCAACTCATCTATCCAAGTATAGTCCTACTACTAGCTCCTGAGTACAGGCTACAGGCAGTGATTACTGGGCTCCAAGTAAAGCTCTGACACAACGTGTCTTGGGTAAATTGAGATCTACAAGAATATGTAGCCTGATTATTCTGCGACCAGCACTTTTACTATGCCTAGTACCACCTCCATGTTTACTTCCACACCAGAGTAAGAGTGTGATCCATGTACTAGACAGAGCCATATGGCCCTCAGAGTAACTTCATGCAAGCCTCTGTTGCAGAAAAAGCTCTATAAAAGATCAGAACTTTGGGGATATATAATACACACACACACACACCTGACAAACTATCCATGATATGCTGATTTACCAGTAGATTAAGTGTGGGTTGGATGATTGAACAATTAAATTGAATATACAGGTAGCTCAAAAATATATTCAAAGAGTACTCAATAGTTTTTCATCAAACTGAAGAGAAGGAACAAGTGGGAGCCACAATCATCTGTCATGGATCTTCTACTCTTTAATGTTTTTATAAATTATTTAGAGGATGAGATAAGAGTGGATGCTTATCAGCTTTGCAGATAAAACAAAATTGGGTGGGATAAATAATTTCCCACAAGACAAAAATAACATTCAAAATGAATGATAAAAATACTGAAAGTAACACATTGAAATTTCACTGTGAAAAGTGAAAAATCCTTATCTTAGAAAACAAAAATCAAAAGCACAGATGGAGAATGGGAGTGATCTGGCTGGCTAATAGCATTTGTGAAAAAATATTGGAATAATATTTTGAGTAAAAATTGAATATGACCCAATAGCATGGAATGGATGCTAAAAAGTTAAATGCATTTTAGATTGCATCAGCAGAGTTATAATATTCAAATGAAATGAAGTTTAACCGAGAACAATTTGGAATGGAACGGCTTGCCTTCAGAAGTGGCTGTTAAGAGGAGATTGGACAGCCATTTGTCTGAAATAGTATAGGGTCTCCTGCTTGAGCAGGAGGTCGGACTAGAAGACCTCCAAGATCCCTTCCAACTCTGCTATTCTGTTATTTTTCCATATTCTACTCCAGACTCAAGTACTATGACCACTTCAGAGAAGTAGAGTTTAAGAATAATTCAGAGAAACTGGAACAAGATGAGAGAAAGACAATGAAGATGATCAGGGGACTAGAAGCTAAGACCTATGAAGACCAGTTAAATAAACTGGATAGGTTTACCTTGGATAAAAGATGACTAAAGTGAGATATACAGTAATTGTACTCTTCCAATACTACTTGAAGGAATGCCAAATCAAAGATCAGGAACTGTTCTCTCAATCCAATCTTATGAAATAAACAGATTTAAATTACAAGAAGGAAGATTTGTTTGAATATCATATAAGAGTAATTTGACAGTGAAAAACTTTATCCCGAAATGTAGTAGAATCTTATACCTTTTACTGCCCTCAATATGGGGTTAAATTTAATGACCTGAATGGCTCCTTCCAGTCAGTTGGAGCTGGACAATAAAAAAAATATCAGTAATAAGTAAATAAATATATGACTTCAGGCAATGAATATGATGATCAAAGGCAATGAATATGGTGATCAAAGAGACTTTGCAGCTATTTCTCTTGAATGCTCTGCCAATTTCCAACATAGCCATATCTTAAACTAGGGGCAATGCAAGATTTCTTAGGATTATTCTTCTTAAATGAAAGTCACTTTTACACTTTGGTTCCACGTTGAGTAAATCTAATTGCTACATCTAAGACTGTGCTGCTAGGGGTGTCCTGAAAAGAAAAGAAGACTTAACACCAGGAGATTAAGTGTTGGGCTTTGCCAAGAGAATAAGCCAGATTGACATAGACCTGTCATGTTAAACAAGATCAGGATGAGATTTATTGTAATTTCTTCTTCAGTATAATTTACCTAATTTCACACATGACACTTGCCTTTCACAGGAAAAAATGGATCCAATGGAACTTGCTGAACTAGAATTTTGTTTCATCATCGAAAAAGAAAAATGAATGTACTGAAATTTGCAATCAGAAAGGGACTACTGCTCACCTAACTTTTCAGGAGAACTCTTTGGTCCTTTTTCCTATACACTGAGACAAGGTATATTCTAAGTCTTGCACTGTTTTCCAGTCCAGAAAGGCAGAGTATGAAAACGAAGGTGTCATGCTGAACCCTAATGTGATTTATTTCGGTCTCCGGTCATGTTTGCTGGCAGCTGCACTGTACTTACATAACATTTTAAGCTCCTGCAAACCCTTTAGAATCTGTAACTGAAGCTCAACAATATATTGGGCTAAATTATGAAAACAAGACATTATACCTTAATTATCATATCATCAGCTTAATTATGAGCTGATGTACAATGGGAATTCTGTTAGCTTCTTGGCATAACAATGCACCGGACTTTGAACTCTGACATTGTTAAAGAAAGTCACTAAAGTTGAAAAAACAGTTTTTGTGTGATAATCTCTAGCCAAAATAGATAAATTGCTAATATTTATAATCATGCTCAAAACATTTCTGTACAAGATTGAGTTCAAATATATCATGATTAAAACAAGCAGGAGTTTCCAGTTTGTTTATTCATTCAATTTGTACGGTCTCCCATCTCAACAAGTGACTGTGCACGATGAACAAAATTAAAGTTCCATTAAGAGCTTTGTTTTGCAGAGAAATCAAGAGTTTTCTAGCAAACTAAACCCATGCTTCTAGAACTCCAAAAAAGATTAGAATGCATTTATTAGATTTTTTCCAAGACTATGTACTGATTTTTTTTTTTACTGAAACAATGTACCCCTTCTAGAAACTGTAATGACCTCCACTCCAGAGAGAAGCTTTTCACCCTTCTCTCTGAAAAGCTGGCACACTTTGAAACAATGGAAGTCCATACAATATCCGTTTCCTTTTAAGCTAGAGTTTACGAAATGTCTGCACTTCACATAATATGCTAAACCCACACCAGAAAAACATTATGATTTAATTTGAAAAGTAAATCCAAACCATTATTTCCAGACTGATTGAGCAAATGGATATCCAATAAAGTTTTATTTTCAACCTGTATAGCTCCTACTAAGAGCTATTTCTGCATCAACCTTGACCGATCTCAAAGTCTAATAAAGATTTGCCCTGCTTATTACAAGGATAGATGGCTACAAGAAGTCCTAATATGATGTGCTAGATTTGGGAAGTTAAAAAAATAATCACAAAGGAAGAGAATATCCTGCAGAGACCCATCCAAGAAGTTGAAATCAACTGAAGACTATCTAGTGCAAATGTGTCTGGACAATGAAAGGTGCCCCACAGATCTTGGGGCTAGAAGGGCTCAAGAATGTCCCATCAGATAGTGACGTATCCTGGTAGGATAAGGAAAATTAACCATGCCTTTGCTATTGATTAGACAAATATATAAAGAACAGAACAATTAATCTTTTGTGACTTTTCCCAAGCCAATCCCCATACACAGGGCCATCACATTATTGTAATTAATTATGTGCATCTCTCTCTCTCTTGCTGTGTATATCACCTTGAAACTTTACTGGCTACTTGAGAAGGAAGTCAGATTGTTCAAGGTTGGCAGAAATAAGCAGTAACTAACTTATACTAGGTACGATCACCAATTACTCAGAACACAAATGAGGGGTGGTGTTATTTATTTAAATTGTTAAATTACTCCTTTTTTCTTGCCTACTTCTGAGGAGCTAAATTTGAGTGGCAATTTTTGTTTATTTCTGCCCCCCCCCACAAGATCTCGCCCTATCCTGCCACCACCATGCACGCATACCATTCCTCTCCTTAATGTCACACTTTCCAGTGGTGACTTTGGATGAAAACCAGCAACAGTTGGGAAGGCTACATGCAAGCAAAACATCCTTGGGAAGCTATAAGTTTAAGGGTAGAAGTAGCAAATCTGGTGGGGCTTTCCAGCATCAATATTTTTCATTCTAAGCCCTTCCCTACAAATCCTAAATCCCAAGCTTCATTTTGCCTCTCAGAGGAAAAAGATAAAAAGTCTACAGGAAGCCAGATATTGGTATGTTTCCAAGATTTTTTGAAAAAGCAGCAGAAGAAAGTAATTGGGATCTTGAGGCAAGTGAAAGACATTTACAAAAAATAAAAAAATACTAGAAGTTACTATTACAAAAACAATTCAAAACCTGGTATTCACATAATGAAGATATCTAGAAAACATGCAAACAAACATAGTCTCCAGATTTTATCGCCAATATTTTTATGATTAGTCTGTGCTGTCAGTTCTTGGAATCATCATCGTCAAAAACTCTTTAAGTTGACCAAGACAAATGTTGAGTCTTTCTCAGCTCCTCAGTTATTTTTGTTTTGTTTTTTCAGTTTGGTCCTATTATTTAGATGGCTTTTTAGTCATCTGAACTTCTTTACTGCCATTAGACAAGCAGAATAATTGTATTTCCAGTGGAAATTACAGTTCTAAATTGTAGAATAGCATGTACTTTCCTTGGAATCAAGGAACCAGAAGGAATTTTTTTAAAGGCCAGATAAGATTTCTTGTCATTTAGCTGCCAGCCTTGAACTGAAACTGTCTGAATCAAAACAACCTAGATTGCTTTAACCCCATAGATTTAGAAGGAAGAGAAGGAAGATGCTAGAATAACAGAAAAATAGAGATGGAAGGGACCTTGGAGGTCTTCTAATCCAACCTCCTACTCAAGCAGGAAATGCTATAACATTTCAGACAAATTATCTCCTGAAACAGAGAATTCTGAAGTAGAGAACTATGGTCAAGTAATGACCTAACTAACAGCATTTTTACCATTGGCTAGGTTGGGTTGGACACCTGAAAATTGTAGTACAGTGTCTTCTGGAGAACTACTCTTGTCATGAAGGAATAAGTAAGTTTCTTCCATCTGGAGTCCCTCTGTGAGGGAGATAAACAGTTCCAAAATGTGACTATTAACAACCAGATTAAGCTTTAAGAAATCTTTTCTGAGATTAACTCAGTGCTTCCCAAACCTTGATAAATTACCCAAAATTGGGTAAAATTGATTTTTCTTTGGATAACAACACATAAAACCATTAATGGTTTTGCAGAGTAGACTAAGCAGTCAGTGCAAAATGACTTATTTGAAGAACATTTGGAGTCTTTGTGGTTAACACTTCACAATGAATATCCTGTGAGAAGGCCATAATGCAATTGTTGTCATTTCTAAGCACCTACATACTGTATGTGAAGTAAGATTTTTCACTGTTGCCACAACGAACACACGCAAAACTGTTTGCTGAACCCTGAGAATGATTTTGGGTAATGGAGAAAATATTAGGAAGCACTGGATTAATTCACTGCTACCCAAAGCAACCAACTCCATTTAATAAAATCTATGCAGATATGACACACAGTTGCAAATATTGTTTCTTTCAGTGTTTATAGCTGCATGGCTAACACACTTAAAATAAATCCAATACAATAAAGTGACATATTGGATACACCAGATCCAGCACCGTATTTGTGATGAAAACTGTTAACAAGATGGATAACAGGAACAAAAAAATGGAAATATTTCAAGACTGAAAGGTCACTTCTCAACTGAAGTTATGGTGTATTTGTACATTGGCAACACTAGATAATAATTTATAATAGAATTGTTTGACAAATGATGTCTCTGCTTTGAAGTGCCACATAAACTGAAATAGTAATAGTAATAGTAATTACCATTTGAGTGGGTGACATCCCATACAAAACAAACACATATGAATATCTGCCATTCATAGAGGAAGACAAATTTAGCAGCATTTTTTAGAAGTCATTATGAGCCGTGGTGGCGCAGTGGTTAGAGTGCAGTACTGCAGGCTACTTCTGCTGATCACCGGCTGCCAGCAGTTTGGCAGATCAAATCTCACCAGGCTCAAGGTTGACTCAGCCTTCCATCCTTCCGAGGTCGGTAAAATGAGGACCCAGATTGTTGGGGGCAATATGCTGACTCTGTAAACTGCTTAGAGAGGGCTGTAAAGCACTGTGTAGTGGTATATAAGTCTAAGTGCTATTGCTATCTCTATGCTGAATTCAAATTACAGGGCAAAATTTAAGCTAGTAATTAGCAAAAGAGTATAGTATCGTTTTCCATGTGCTAGCTATATATTTTTAAGCCTTATTTATTGTGTGAGTTTTCTTCTTGTCAATTTAACAAGAAGATCTCTTTTTTAAGTTAAAAGCATCTGCAAGAGAAAAGAATGGTACTCTCATTACAATGGCCCCTATTGCATCTCTTCTCCATAAATGGTGTTGAAATATCTTAATAGCAATGAGAAGTCTGACCAAAGATCCCCAACATCTTAGCCAGCTTGGCCACTAGCCACTAGCAAATTCCAATACCTGGATTTATTTCATAAAAATACTTTTTCAAGTATTACATCATTTTGCCCTATGCCAAAAGTCTCATCAATATTATTTTCAAATGGGCTGTTGAAATACCTAACCCAAGAGCAGGTATTCCAATGTAAGAGAAGTTCACAGAGAACCTGTTTAGTAAATACGTGTCTGCTTGGTAAAATAGAGGCATACTCACGCTCACATTTCACTATTATAATTGCATGTATGTTTTTTTCTTAACTGATAATAAAGAAATAGCAATAGCACTTATATATTGCTCCATAGTGCTTTTCAGCCCTTTCTAAGCAGTTTACAGAGTCAGCATATTACCCCCAACAATCTAGGTCCTCATTTTACCGGAAGGCTAAGTCAACCTTGAGCTGGTCAGGATCGAACTCCTGGCAATTGGCAGAATTAGTCTGCAATACTGCATTCTAAACCCCTGTGCCACCATGGTTATCTGGTGCCTGACTTATTTGGCTTTGCATCTTCTTTCCCCCTAAATAAGGACTACCCTAATCTTTTTAGGCAGTTCTAAACCATCCCCTCAGTTCAAGATCTTCAAAGCCAGATATATGTCAAATAATAATCACTCAATAGTGTATGTTAAAATATCAATTATTCTCAGTAACACCTGCGACAGTATCCTCTGTTCTGATATTAACAACTAGAATATTGATTCTGCTTTTTCTGTAAGAAATGACGGAAGCCAGCAGTACCGAGTCAGATGGGAAGGATACAATTGAATATGCATATACGTAGGTAAGACAGAGGCATGCTTCTTCATATTAATCTTTTACTGTTAATGTATTTTTTTCTAAACCCTGCTTTGTTACAAAATAGAAAGTGACCCACTTGGAATGTTTTCCAGCACCTTCAAAAATGCCTATTTTGAAGGTGCAGAAAGGATGTGAGAGAAAACAAAGTGCATCCCACACACTTTCCCACTCTTCTGAGAAATGACACCTCTTAAAATATTGTACACAGCAACCTCTAATTAACTGCTTTCATTTGAAATCCATTTTGTTACTATTTTTTTCTTTCTTTCTTTAGTCTAAATAATAAACATTTAGCCAATTGTCCTAAGTCAGTAAGTACAATCTGTTGGCAATAACTAAATGCTCTGCCTGCAAAATAAAGTCTTCTGAGGTCAAGAAAGAACATGGATATCAATTTGAGATGTGAAGGCACTTATTATCAGCGTCACTCTCCTTTGACTACATGAATCTACTTTATTTGGATAAAAACTACTATCCATCTGTCTTCACACTATGTACTCTGCCTGGAAGCAACTCCCCTCTCTCAGATAGGGATCTCTCTGTTTCCTGAAATCCTAGGTGAAGATACTAGAATTTGGGATGTTGTGCATACGTGTTCGACCTATCATGTGCTCTACCCATAAGCAAAGAAATGTCAGGGAAATCCAGATTTAATATAAAAATACGTTAACAGCATGGACATGTGCTTTGATAAACAGTAAAAAAAAAAAGTTCCCTCTGAAGAAATCCATAAATGCCTTTTGCTAGAAGCATCATGTTCTGTACTAGTCATATGACAATTTTAGGACACATCTGTCTTTCAGGTTGGATTGATGCCCTTATCTGTCTGCTCTTAAAGAAGTATAGTAATTTGCAATAACATTTGGTTATATTGTGGTTTTATCAATGGAAAGGAAAGCTTTGTGGGCTGAAGTAGGGTGGAAATCAAAGGCAGTGGAGTCACAGAGTGTTTCATTCTGTTCTTGCCAATATATAGAGTTGCTGATTTAATAACAATCAAGCTAAAGCTAGATAACCCAATATAACATCCACGCAAGGCTGAAGAGCAAGTTCTTATTCATTTATATTGCATCCTCTAATGCTCAGACTAGATTGGCAGCTTATAATATTTATTTAACTATTTTATATAAATATTTAAGCTGAGCTTCGAAAATTGTATACAACACAAAAAGCCAGCACAATAAATTGTAACATGTTAACAAATATAAATCTGGATAGAAACAAATTTGTAGCCTCAACATAAACAAGGGAAAAATTCTTACAATAGAACAGCTAAACCAAACAGAAGCACTTGAACTAAGCATCATGAGTGTGTGAGAGTGTGTGAGTGTGTGTGTGTGTGTGTGTGTGTGTGTACACATGCACACATTCTGGGAAGGGAAGAATGTTTTTATGTTCTAAAAATATTCCATTAAGTGTCAGCATCAGTTGCACCTATTTCCACTGGAAGAAATTGAAAATCACAACACATATACAGATCTTCAGTAGCAGATATATATGCTTGCCTTTCATTCAAGAAACGTTAAGTTATCTAAGAACAGTAAGCTAAAGATATGCAGAGTAACATCCCTCAAAGCTATAGCATACAAAATGATGCAAGGCTTTTAAAACTAGGGAACATTCACCAGAAGCTCATCTCATCAACTTAAATCACAGTATAAGCTCTCAAATTGAAATTCATATCCACATCTCTAAAGCCTTCCAAACAGGACATTCTCAGTCATTTGGTTGAAAGCTATCAATATTCTAATCATTTGAGAAAACTAGGCCAAAGGGGATATATTTGACGTTAGTGTTGGCAACGCTGGATAGGATTGACAATAGCAAGAATAATTATATGAAAAAGTTGTAGGTGTGTGTGAAAAAACATTGCAATAAGCGTCTTTGTAAAGTACGATTTAGCAAATGCAGGGTAACAAGACTTGATATCCCACTACATACGTCTAGTTTGTAGGAAGTTAGCAACAAGTTGCTTCCCTGTTTTGCTGTTCTCTTTTTATATAGTAGCAACATATAAGCAGCAAAAAAGTCTTCTATTTTAAAGTGAGAAGCAAATCTACTTTGCAATCACTGAAAAGGGTGTCATAATGAAAGAGCAGCCATGTGTGTTATGGAAAACATCGCCTACCTCTTCCTGTGCTATGAGTGGAAAGCACAGAGGCACTTCCTGTGAAACAGGAGAGAGGAAAGGGTGTGTACTAGATATTACATTCCTAAACTGGGTAATTGCTGCCAAGTGGAAAAACATTTCAAATTCAACTAATGGATCACAGCCAAATCAAGTAGTTTTGCTGCTGAATTCAATGACGACAATGATAATAACGAGAAGGATGACAACTATGACAATGATGAGGATGAGTCTGCTAATCCAATTCATAATTATTGAAGTGTTGCTTTAGAAAGAAGGATGCAATTTACTTTTGTTCTGCTGTCCTTAATAGAAGACAGGATGAACTGAACTAGTATTTCATATTTCCAATGGAGAATTCTGTAGTGACATTGTCACTACATGGGCACATCCATTAAATATTTTTGACAACTGCATGGAATTGGTTATCTCTGCCTGCTTCTGTATTTTTTTCCTGTTTCCCATTCTAGCCAATAAACCTGAGATTACCTGATGATTTCCAAAACAAATAACAACCTTAGTTAACTGTTTTGAATCAGCCAAGTTCAACTACATACTGTATACTGCTTAGAGACAATTATGTTGCAAACATACATATAAAAATACTTTCTGACTTCTAAATACTCAAGAGAGTGCCACATTTTAATTCATACCTATGAAATGGAAGTTATCATTCTTGCTAGCACATATTAAATGCATCTGATTGGTTATGAAGCTACTACCAATTTTTCCAAGTCCAATCCAATGTTCTGGTGGTTTCTTGGTTCTTTAACCAAGAAAGCCTCAATGCCTTAGATAAGGAAACATCAAAAACTGTCTCTTCTTGGACCAAGATGTATTTTGCATAAAGATGTTCATCCGTGACTATGAATTCCTTAGTGTCTTTTTGCTGCCATCTTGTGATCTTCTGGATTTTTGCATCACCACATCTGGTTTTTTGAAATACTCTTTCTTTAGGTTAAAAAAGTTTGATTTCCTATTTAAGTTTCAGATAAAACCTCTACTGTACATGACACTTACATAATAGCAGAGTTCCAATATCTAAGCATTGTCAAAAGAAGAGGGAGTTAACCTATTCTAAAAAGCACCTGAAGGCAGGACAAGAAGCAATGGATGGAATCAAGGAGAGAAGCAACCTAGAACTAAGGAGAAATTTCCTGACAGAACAGCTAATCAGTGGAATAACCTGCCTCCTGAAGTTCTGGATGCTCCAACACTGGACATTTTTAAGAAGAGATTGGACAACCATTTGTCTGAAATAGTATAGGGTTTCGTGCTTGAGCATGGGGTTGGACTAGAAGACCTCCAAGGTCCCTTGCAACTGTTATTCTGTACTAAATTTGTATCACAGTGTTATTAAGTATACAAGCTTGCAAATCTATAAGCCTTTCATCAATCAGTAAACTAGACCTTGAATTACAGATTGAAATGTTGATGGAATTTGTTAAGCTGAGTTTGAAAGGTGCATAGCTATCCTCATGTAATAACAACTCCTCACCTACCAAACTACTGAAAAGATAACGGTGGCTTTTCCCCCTTAATTATTAATTCCCCCTTAATTATTAATTATAGTTGAAGTTTTGCATTTCAGGTTAAAATGTACTTAAAATATCTACTGTCATCATTGGCACTTGAAAACAATCTCAATAATGTTTTATATACTTTTAATATGGAATTGCCACGATTCCGATCAAATTCAGATTCAATCATTTCTAAAAACTACTTTGGCTCGAATATAGCAACAAATATCCTGCATTCCAATTTCCCAACTGATTTACTCTGTCAGTACAATATTGAAAATCCTATGGATGCCATGCAGCTTTTGCTTAATAGGCTGCAAGTCACCCTACACTTAAGAAAATATGTCTTCCCTTAAGTGGCCCGTACAATCAGTTAAAATGATCAGAAGATTGATTAAATATTATTTAGCCAGTTCACAGTTCTCACCATCTGCTTTCAGCTGCCAAAATCAATGACAGAATAATGTGTCCTCAGATTTCCCTGTTGAGACCTGGCAATACAGAGTTTGCAAAACAGATGGCTACTTTAAAACACCCTGCCAGCTCGTAAAGGCAGTCCAATGCACTTCATTCAGATAAACTGGTTAATACAAGTGCTGCAACAAATATTTGCCACCTTTAACTCAGAGCTAGACAACCTGTGACCTTAGTGATGTTGAAAGGTTGACAGTTGGAACTTGATATCTGTACACCTATTTATTCCACTTTATGTACTTATGTATATATGTATTGTTGAGCTTTGAATTATCATAGTGATTTATTGATTTATTGTAACATCTTTTTTTATTTTAATGTATCACTGGTGTACTGCCCTCCTTGTGGATTATGACACTACATAAATAAAGTAAATAAATATTACTCTTACAGTATAGATAGACATACTGTAAAGCTAAATGCAGTCCTAAAATCTTTTTTTGTTATTGTTTTTGCAGGATCCTTTGTCCCTTCAAATTATATAACTGACATTTGATAATGCAATTTGATTATGCAGCTAATTTTCAATGGGATTGATAGCCAGCAGAAAGTGGCAGTACAAGTTCCATTAACACATGCAAAGAAACAAGATAAAACAAAAACAAATATTCCACCCACAAAAAATGTACCAGGAAGGGAAGCAAAAAACTTTCCTCAATGTGTGACATACTTCTGCTCCTATAAACTCCTTACCATGCTGTCCACTTAGTCCTTAACCACCCAAATTTGTCTGTAGTATTTTGATCGGCTTGTGTAAACAAATCTTCCCAAACTTATATGTGCCCTGATGTGAGTGGTTTTGAATCCCGTTCTTTTTTACATTGGCTAGGAATGTTGTGATTTAAAGTCCAACATATGTGGCAGAATCAGGGACAGTCTGGTGAAGACTTACACATAAAAGTTTCATGCAAATATTAGAAATCTTAATATGGCATTCCATGTCTACGACGGTTTGGGTTTGGGTTCCATGAAATCATAGCAAGGAAGAGACTTCATACAATATCTAGTTTAATCTTCTACTCTGAAGAAGAATCCACTAAACCCTCTCTGACTGGTAGCATGTACCACCCACCACTCCTCCATTTGAAGATTTTCATTGAGAAGGAATCCATCACTGTTCTAGGTAGTCTGTTTCACTATCAGGAAATTCTCCCAAATATTCAGCCAGAATATTCTTTCATTTCAACATATTCATACTTGTTCTGCTCTTGATATCAGTGGAGAGCAGTCTTGTCCCCTCTTGCACATGAGAGCTTATATGCAAATATTTGTAGACCCCTACCACATCTCCTGTTAGTTTTGCCTTTGTCAATTTAAACGTGTCCAGCTTCTACACAGAGCTTGGTTTCCAGACCTCATATGATCCTAGTAATTCTCTTAACCCCCCTTAAAATATTCCATGTTTCTTTTAAATTATAATTTTAGAACTTCACACTCCAAAAGAAGCACAGGATACAGTGGAACTATTATCCCCTGATGCAATTTGGACACATTTATTATTTGATGTTGTTACCTAGTTTGGTAATGAAAAGTCTGCAAGAAAACAACCAAGTTCAGAGAGCACCAAGGACTCCTCATTTCAACCCTGAGCTACAAAAATTCTCCTTTATTAATTGTTATTATCATTGTAGCCCAAGACTGCATTGGCTCTTTTAGCTTCTTATCTCATCACTCGCTAATATTCTGCTGGTGCTCCATTTGTACTGCTAGCTCAGTAATGGGTTTCACTTACCTTTGCTACCGGTTTGGAGATGTGTGCATGCACACGCACGCTTTGCTCGCACGCGCTGCTTCTGCGTATACGCAGATCGTCCGTGATGATGTCCGGGTGGGTGGGTGGAGCGAACCAGTAGCAACCCACCACTGTCCTAGCTCCTTTCCACATGTACTCTACCAAACCAGATCTACACAAATTGACATTTGTGGATTGGATTTTTCTATGCACTTGTCATAGGTAAATACCACTATGTTTGGTCTAATGTTCAAGCCTTTCAAACTAATTTAGAATTGTGACTTTTGTTCATTAGTGTATAAGCCAACCTCTAGTTTGGTGTAAACCGTAGCTCAGTGATCTACCTCTCCAAAAAGATTCACATCCTAACACGTTGTTAAATATGCAGAAGGACCTTAATAAACTTGAACATTCAGCCCTATCTAACAAAATGTTGTTCAGTGGCAAGAAATGCAAGGATCTGCACTTAGGAAAAAACAGATGCGCAAATACAAGATAGGTAGTACTGGCTACACAAAAAGCATGGAAGGAGAGGCATGAACAGGAAGGAGATAAAAGGGCAGAGGACTGAACTTAATGACATATCAAAAAGCAAATAACATTCCAGGCAAGCCTTGGTTATTCTGCTATGGTACCATCTTGATTTTTTGGACAACACCCTGTGGCCACTCCTATTATTTATTTAGAGTATTTACACTACGTGGTGCTTATAGTTCTGCTTTCATATTAAGTACAAATGGACTGCAGAATTTTTTTGCTTCCATCTAGTTAGTCACACTGAGACTTATATCTCTAAGCAAGACAAAAGTAATCAGATTTTACTTGCAATTTCACTCAAGTTGTATTATTATTTATAAATATAAAGCTTTTGGGGAAGATCTCCAGAGTTACCGCCATGAAAATAATTACACTGTGGATATACTGCCTGACAAGATCATTCAAATTCATTATTATTCTCTGGATTTTGCTTCCTTTCTTCATACCTACCTATCAATCCTAGGTATAGAATGACAGATTTTAAAGTAGGAATTATTTTTTTGTTTTGTTTTCCCTCCAGAGCCTAATATGTGAGAGCTAACCCTATAGCTGATATGAGACAAACAAGCAGCAACACTTGAAGCAAGATATGTTAAGACTCTGGTAAGTTTTCTTTTCCCCTTGCTTTCTTTGTTAAATCTAAGTGAGAGGATAAATAGCCAATATCACACATCTTTTCTCTTTTGCCTTGAGAAAAAAAAATTGTACGAAACACTTCAAAGTTAATATTCTTACATATTCATGTAGTTTTAGATGCAGTTTACAATAACCTTTTTTCCCCAGGGATGTCCAGACAGCATGGAGAAAAAAATCAAGACGTCTCTGCCTTTTTATCTGCATCACAGGCAGAAGTTCGATTGCACCACCATGGACACCAAGATATATTCTGGGAATTCCAAATCCCATAATTCCCAACTAGCATCCTGTCTAAGAACTCTGGGATTGTAGTAAAACACATCTGGAAGTCAACACATTGGGGAAGACTACCTACAGAGAATTTCAGTTCCTCTTGCCCCCTCACTATCTAGCCTATAACAAGATCCACACATTATATCAAGCCAAAATGTGGTTTCTTTTATTTTGATTTCAGAATTCCATTTTGGGGGGAGGTAGTTTCTTCACTAATTAAACCCTTATTCTAAGCCCTATCTATGCACACTTAAATGAGAGGAACTAATTTCAGTTGGGCCTTTTCTGGATACATACTGAAGAATTATAGAAAACTAATAGAATTAAAATTGTATAGATAGCAATAGGACTTGTGTATATCACCTTTTTATGGAAGTTCATATACCAAAGAATATACATTCAAGGTCAACCCTACTGGAGCCCAGGGGAAGCACCTATCTTGGAAGAGAAGTGGCAGTAGGAGCCAAATTCTCATCTACTTTACATATCATCAGGTCAATGAAATCTAGCTGAGCAAGGATGGAATCATGCTAGGTAGAGAAGAGATAAACAGCCTCTTCGTATGCACTGCATTGCAATAAAAATGTCACCTGCTTTGCTTTAAAGAAGAGCAAGGCAAGATACATAGCTGAGAAACCAATCATCAAAGGAATGTCAAGTTAGGCCTTGAGGCAACCGTTTTACACTGCACCCTATATATCAAGTTCTGAAACTGTAACAGATAACATCAATAATTTCATAATGTAATGGTATAAATTAATCTCTTTCAAATCCTTCAAATATATCTTATCATTCTTAAATGTATTCTGGGTAAATACAACAACACATATTTTCTCCCCCAGTCTTCCCAGTCTCATGTCCACTGTATCAATGACATTACTGACATATACCAAATCTTCTTCCAAATCCGCAATCTTTACTACCTGAGTTCATATTATCCTTGACATTATCCTAATTCAATGATTTATGCCTAATGTTAGAAGCAGGAATAGGAAGTGTCTGGAATAATCCTAAAATTTAACTGCACCTTGACAATTTATTATAAAATTCAGAAACGAGTATATGGAATTTTCTTTTAAGTCACTTTAAAATGCTTCTAAAATATTTAAAATATCTTCTTCTTATTAGAAGATATGTTAAGAGGGAGAAATGTTTATTAAATAGGTTTATTATGTTTATTATTATTATTGTAAGATTAAAGAATCAATATCAATGTAATGAATACTGTGAATTTTGATTGTTATTGCACAGAGATATTTGTACCCAGACGACACACTGTTTAATGGAAGATGAAATGTTTAAATTAAAAAATAAAAAATATATACAAAAAAATGCTTCTAATGGACCCAGACTAATTTCTGTTCTACATTTGGACTAAATATAAAAATCAATGTAAGAAAATAATTTCATCAAGCTATTTTGCATGTTAGACAAAAATATCTATCACAGCTAAAATCTTTTGGAGGCCAAATTAAACAATTCTATCGTTGCTCACACAATATCATTTACTGTGGCTGGGTTTTCTGATATTAACTAACTGACCTCCTACACTGTGTGCACACACCCACATTAAATTTTTATGCAAAATATATCTATCAGGAAGAAAGACAATTTGAAGATTGTACAGAAAAAAAATATGCTGCTTTCATTAGCGAATCTAATATGACCTAACTAAAGTATGCCTTTAGGGAAAAGTCTACAAAACAGTTCAATATCAAATGGTGCCAACCTTGAAACAAACTGCTCCAAACTTACTGGAAGTAATCTGGGCTAGAAAACAAAACAGTCTAGACCAGGTATATAAGTAATAATCAGGAAAAGATAAAATGTGGGCAACACAATTTCTAAACATAGATCATCAAAGGATTCCTTCTCAAGCAGCTGTTCACCTGGCTTGTGTGTAGACCAGAGGTCTTCAAACTTGGCAACTTTAAGACTTGTGGACTTCAACTCCCAGAATTCTCCAGCCAGCATAGCTTATGGGAGTTAAAGTCCACAAGTCTTAAAGTTGCCAAGTTTGGGGACCCCTGGTGTAGACAATCACAATTTACTTTAATATCTTACTTGGTGGAACACCATTTGGTCAGTAGTGGGTTCTAAAACCCATTGCTACCAGTTCGCGTGCATACGCAGAAGCATCCCGGGTGGGTGGGCAGAGCCTCCTGCCGCCGCTACCGGTTCGCAGAACCGAGCCGAACCGGGAGCAACCCACCGCTGCATTTGGTGCTTAAAATGTCTTCAGACAAACATAAGATTTACAAAATGCATGTGATTTTCACTTTTAGGATTTCTTACCTTCCTCAATATCGTTCCTTAACGAAGCTTCCAGCAATGCAACGCTGGCCTCAAAAGACACCTTCTTGGAGCAGACAACATTCCTCTTTTTCTCGTGCTTCCGCTTCTTGTGCTGCATCTCCTTCTCATACTGAGCCCATTTCTTCAACTGCTGAGCCCTGCGTTTCTGAGCAGCTCGGAGTCGCTCTAGGGTAGGTACCTTATCCAGAAGGTGGAGCTCTGTCAGCAAGTCCATATGGGTGTCCATTTCTTCAACAAATTGGTTGATGGGCTCAGCCACACAGCTGCTCAACCTGCAGTCCTGTCTAGGCGACTATGTGACAACTATCTGGCATTAAGAGAACATTCTGAATCATGAGTGGTACTTCTCAGAGTTTGAGGAACACATGGTGGAATCCTGAAAAAAAGAGAAAGAGGGCCAAAAGTGACTATATATCTTGTCCTAGATTTAAAGAAAAACAGGACAAAGGAAAAGATTCAAAAGAATATTTTGCCAAACAGCATACAGGTAGTCCTTGACTTACAACCATTCATTTAGTTACCATTCAAAGTTTTACAATGGCACTGAAAAAAGTGAGTTATGACCATTTTTCAGAGTTATGACCATGGCAGCATCCCCATGGTCATGTGATCAAAATTAGGACACTTGGCAACTGGCATGTATTTATGACGGTTGCAGTGTCCCGAGGTCATGTGATCACCTTTTGTGATCTTCTGACAAGCAAAGTCAACGGGGAAGTCAGATTCACTTAACAACTGTGTTACCAACTTAACAACTGCTTCATAACTGCTTAACAATTGCACTGGTTCACTAACTGTGTCAAGAAAGGTAGTAAAATGAGGCAAAACTCACTTAACAACTGTCTTGCTTAGCAATGGAAATGTTGGGTTGTAAGTTGAGGACTACCTTTACTACTATATTATAGAAAGCAATGAATTTATAATTCGTATGAAACAAATTATAATTAAGAAGAGCCTTTTCCCAAAAAAGTTGTCCGATATAGTCAGATATCTGGTCAGTCTTTAAATTCTAGCTGGATGTAAGCTAAGGAAAGCTTAATTTTAAAAGATTTTGTATGTGCTGTGTTACCTTATGGTAAGAATCTCAGAAGTAATGTTGAACGTTTGCTTTATTATATTCATAGGCTATCATGCCAAAATCATAGTCCATAATGAACGTAAACATAAAA
This sequence comes from Thermophis baileyi, assembly GCA_003457575.1. NCBI lineage: Eukaryota > Metazoa > Chordata > Lepidosauria > Squamata > Dipsadidae > Thermophis > Thermophis baileyi. The sequence goes on from QLTV01001718.1 coordinate 168,428, forward strand.
GCCATGAATATTATTTTAGGCATTAAAATCTAGATCAGAGATCACTACAAACAGGCTTATCAACATGACTGGGAGAGGCAGAATAATATAAAAATTAAGTAGTTCTGAATGGGGACACTGATAAGATTATAAACATTCATTATTACTATGTATATTGTAAAATACTTAGGCATATGATTTATTTCTGGAATACTTTAATCTGTTTTAACCTGTGGATAGAAGTTCTGATATAACTATTTTTACTATCTAAGGCAAGGGTGTCAAACTCAAGGCCCGGGGGCTGGATCTGGCCCACAGGGTGCTTAGATCTGGCCCGTGGGCCCACCCTGGAAACAGCAAAAGACCAGCCCGCGGTGCCTCTGCCAGAAAAAAGGGAGCTCGGGAGGGCTGCGTGCGGCCCTCCCGGGCTCCATTTTGGGCCACGACGGCTTCCTGCAACCCTCTTGCAGCGAAAATGGAACTCGGGGAGGCCACACCCGGCCCTCCCAAGCTCCCTTTTCGCTGGTAGAGGGCTGCAGGAGGCCATTGCGGCCCAAAACGGAGCCTCGATGAGTGACATCGAGCTGGCCACGACCACCCTGGCCATGCACCCCCAGCCCCCCGAGGTCAAATACAACCCTGATGCGGCCCTCAATGAAATCAGGTTTGACACCCCTGATCTAAGGAGTCTTCATTGTAAAAAGAACTATAAATAGCTAATCTGCAGTCCAAGTGACAAAGAAAAGATTTCCTGAAGTTATTGGTCAATGATGTAGCTCTCCAGTTTGAATGAGTGACCTTATGTAAGTTAATTCAACTCAGAGGCAGCTTCCCTGAAGAAGCAACTGAGGTCCAAATCTATAGATACAGATAGTCCTTGACCACATTTGAGCCCAAAATTTCTGCTGTTAAGTGAATTTTGCCCTATTTCACGACCAGTCTTGCCACAGTTAAGTGAATCACTGTAATTGATAAGTTAGTAACCTGGTTGTTAAGTGAATCTGGCTTTCCCATTGATTTTGTGAGAAGGTCGCAAAAGATGATCACATGATCCCGGTCATAAATATGAACCAGTTGCCAAGCATCTGAATTTTGATCACATGATCATGGTGGATGCTGCAAAGGTTGCAACTGTGAAAAATGGTCATAAGTCCCTTTTTTCAGTGCCATTGTAACTTTGAATGGTCACTAAACAAACGGTTGTAAGTTGAGGACTATCTGTACCGCCTTGCTGACTAATAAGAGGGCATTCTGTGTCTCCCATAGTTTTAGGAATGCTTTTGTGTTTCTCCTATTGCATTTTTAATTTCATGCTATCCTTTTCAACTGGCTGTAATACAATCACCGGGGGGAGGGGGGGGCTTCCTAAACTGTAGGTGTAAAAGTACTGGAATTCTCTGTTCTGTAGAATTTTGAAAGACAATTTAAGAGAATGTTGTTAGGGCAGATATGAACCCATTTACTGTTCGTTGTTTGGAACGCTGAGGGACCTTGCTATAGTACTTTTCCTTTCTGACTGTTTTGCTATAAAGTAGCTTTTTTCAACAATCAATTGGCAATATTAGGAGATGTGGATTATTACATCCGGAGTGCACTAGGATTTAGGTTAATGGAGTGCATTAGGGAGAGATTTCCTGCTTGGTTACTGAATTGAAAGATGTATTTTCCTATGTATTATGTTTTCAGAGGCAGTAAATCCTACACATTTGAACTATTGATAACCTGAGTGAAGATCTGTTTTTACTTTTCCAACAAAAGTAGTTGAGACATTGATAATGCTGTATCAGCATAACTAATTTCAGCATATTACTTCTTCCTTCCTTACATCTGACAAAATAACAAAGAAGTGTCACTGCATTTCTTCATATAAAACCAAGGAGTAGAGTACTAGCTCTGCAAAGCATCCTGGTTGGTCCTTGGATTGGCCAGGATCCACTGTTACTCTGGTCAGCATACACTACTATGGTACATGAGGAAAAAAACTCAGTTACTGCAGCATCTCTTTCCAAAATGCCTCATCCTTTGGAAAAGATGTCAAAGGAAGAATTTTGGAAAAGAAGAGCATGTCGGATTCTACACAATGCTGCCACAGAGAGACTTACATGGTAAAATGAGACAGGGAAGAAAACAGAGCTGAAAGAAAGCCTTAGAATGGATAGATATTCCTGGAAGCAAAAGCAGAGATGGAATTCTGAAGAATTCAACTCCTACTCAGCAACCCTGGGGGAGAAAACCCACAAGGAGAGTTGATTAAAACCGTATATGCAAGTACTGTATCTCTCCCCAAACTATTGTGTTGCTGGGATGATTTATGTAAAACATGCAGGAAGTTCTTTTTTTCTTTTTCTTTTTCTTTCTAATAGTTGTAAAGTATATTTTTCATGTAAACTGTTAGAGAGGGAGGGAGGGAAGGAGAGACGGGGAGGGAGGG
>QLTV01001718.1:192102-283336 GCA_003457575.1 Thermophis baileyi
GAGGAGGGGGTCAGGTTATTTTCCAAAGCACCTGAAGGCCAGACAAGGAATAATGGATGGAAACTGATCAAGGAGAGATTCAACTTAGAAATAAGGAGGAACTTTCTGACAGAACAATCAACCAATGGAACAGCTTGCCTTCGGAAGTTGTGGGAGCTTCATCACTTGAGACTTTCAAGAAGAGATTGGACTGCCATTTGTCAGAAATGGTGTAGGGTCTTCTGCTTGAGCGGGGGGTTGGACTAGATGACCTACAAGGTCCCTTCCAATTCTGTTAATCTGTAATCTGTTAATCAACTTTGTTAGTTTTTTCATGTTTTGAATACTAAGAAACAGCCTTCATTCATAAATAAAAAAGTGCTATGAACAAGCAACCCCTGGCTACCATTAATTTAAGCCAAGTATCTAGACAAAGTTCACATTTTTTCTCCAGATATCGGATATCTTCTGTTATCTAGTCCAACAGTAGCTACAATGTACAATGAATGACTAATAAAAGATGACACCAACTGTTCTACCCTTGTCTTTCTCTACCATGTTTCAAATAAGTTGGCTTTACAGATGCCAAGCAATTATTTAAATATGGCTTACTTAAATCACTACACCAGGTCAACAATTCTACTAACCATGGGTAATTCAAATGTAACCACCATTAGATGAGTTTTATAATAAAACAACTAAGCAAATAGTATACAAATCAGACAATGCTGCCACTAAAGGAAACAATAGGAAACAATATTCTCTAAGTTATACAGTAATGGATTTGAAAAAAGCAACTTATAAGTCCTTGCACTTACAATCATTGTAGCAGACTTATCAAAATTGGCAACTGGCATGTATTTCAATGGTTGTAGCATTCTGTGGTCATGTGATCAATATTTGCAATCTTCTTAGCTTCTGACAAGCAAAGTCAATGGGGGAAGCTGGATTTGCTTAACAACCACATGATTCACTTAACAACTGCAGTAATTTGCTTAACAACTATGTCAAAAAGGTCATAAAATTGGGTGCGAGTCACTCAAGCACTTTGCTTAGCAACGGAAATTCTGGTCCCAACTGTTGTTGTAAGTCAAGGACTATCACTGTACCTTAACACCTACCGGTATCTATATATATAAAAGCGAAAACCACTCACGCATTAATCACGAAATCTCCAGAACCGTAAAGCCTACAAACTTGAAATTTGCCACGTATGTTCCTCTTGGCTTCTAGGTGCTCACTAAGAAAGGATTTTTCAAAATGACCATCACAGCATGAGTATTTCTTATATTAATATTAACAAGCTCTGATGCTAAGGAGTTCTACTCCCCCCTCCCCACCTGAAAAGAAATCTGATCCAAATGCAAAACANCCATGGCCAGTTCTATGTGGCATGCTCCAGAGTCAGTTCACCTGACAGCCTGGTCATCCTCCAGCCAGAGAGCAAAACCAGGAATGTTGTTTACAGGGAGGTCCTGAGCAATTCATCTGAGGGACAAATTTAAAGTCTATGCTATGCAAATAATGTCTTCATCTGTAACAGAAACTTAGCTTACCATCTCTAACGAAATAATACAGTCCCTTTTTAACTACTCATTAATTTTCAAGCTTTAAGTGTCAATTTATCAATTTATCAAGCCCCATCACATAGTTTCATAGCGAAGCATGGGTATCAACTAGTTAGAAATATAATCCAAGACTTTTTACAATGTCTCAGAACAGAATAAAGTCTAAGCATCTTGCCATTTGCTAAAATCCTGTTGTCCTCTAAAACAATGCTTCTGAAATCATCAGTCCAATTGCTGACCTAGCAATAAAAGCCGCCTGTTGTTCATGACATTCTGGTCTCACCATGAGCCAATGTTTCAAGCTTTCTGAGAATCAACAGAAGGAAGCAGTGGCTGGGTTTATATAGCATGCTAAGCCATAGTTTGCTTAATATGATTAAATGAATAAACTATAGTTGGTTGTGTTAACATCATATGTTGATAAAACCAAACAAATCACATCTTGACATAGCATATGTATAAACTAAGTCACAGTGTTTGTTCCAGACACAAATCATGGGGAGGGGGGGAGTAATTATTCCTTTGTCTTGATAGAGAGAAGATACATAATCTCCATTAACATCTGCATTGTTCCAAGAGTCAATAGAAAAAACAGTATTTCTGATTACAGGAGCGGTGTGTGTGTGTGTGTGTGTGTGTGTGTGTGTGTGTGTGTGTGTATGTGTGTAGATGGATGGATATAAAGAGACATGTTTGTGATCTAAACTCATGTAAAACCATTTTCTCAGCATATAAAACATGTTCTCATTTTAGAGCAGGGATGTCAAACTCGATTTCATTGAGGGCCACATCAGGGTTGTGTTTGACCTCGGGGGGCCAGAGTGGGCGTGGCCAGGGTGGGCGTGGCCAGCTCACCATCACTCATGTCGGGGTGTCTGTGGTGGCCGAGCACTCTGCCAGAGAAAACGGGCTCCCGAGCTCCGTTTTCAGCTGCGCCGGCCTCCTGCAACCCTCTGCCAGTGAAAACGGAGCTCAGCTCCGTGCAGCCCTCCTGAGCTCCGTTTTCACTGGCAGAGTCACCATGGGCCAGTCCTTCACTGTTTCCAGGGTGGCCCCATGGGCCAGATCTAAGCACCCCGTGGCCCGGATCCAGCCTCCAGGCCTTGAGTTTGACACCCCTGTTTTAGAGTCACCTGTTTAGCAATCAATATCCAAATACTTTTGTCTCCTCCAGTATGAAATATTAAAGATTTACGTATGCAAATGATTAGAGATTAAGATATCAGGTGAGTCAGTCACCTTTCAAATTCCAAATGAATGAAAAATGAGTATTTGCCCTCAAATACAAGTTGTTCTGACCCAGCCTTCACAGAAGCAAGAAACAGACTCCTTGTCACGAAAAACCCCTTTATTTACCTCTTGTGAATTAATTGCATTCACCCACCGAAAAGTCCAGGTAATAGTCCTACAAAGAGTTAACTGCAGTAACAGACAGTATCAGTTCATTGCGATAATTGCAAGGCTGTGAGCTCCCAGCCGAAAGGCTGAAAATTAAGTTCTGGCAATAGCAATAGCACTTAGACTTATATACTGCTTTACAGTGCTTTACAGCCCTCTCTAAGCGGTTCATAGAGTCAGCATATTGCCCCCAACAATCTGGGTCCTCATTTTACCCACCTCGGAAGGATGGAAGGCTGAGTCAACCTTGAGCCAGTGAGATTTGAACTGCCAAACTGCAGCTAGCAGTCAGCTGAAGTAGCCTGCAGTACTGCACTCTAACCACTGCGCCACCTCGGCAAGCAGTCTTTGTGGCACAAAACACGATCAGCAAAATCTTCAGAAATACGAACTGTTGTCTCCTACGACAACCACTCCCCTTTTCTTATATTTATTCTCCAGCCAGGGAGGGGCCATTCAGTGTCCACGTGTACTTTGCTTCCCGAGTCGACTCCTTGTCCTCCACTGTTCACCTCTCCTAACAGCTCTGCGCATATGTGCATCTGGAACAGGCCCCAGCTGATCCTCCTCCTCACTCATCAAAGCCTCCAAAGGCAGCTGCCTCTCCAGTAGCTGGGAAATGTCAGACGGCCCGGGTTCTATCTCTGCATCCGACGCAGAGCATCCATCAGAGCCTTCCCCAGACTCCAGAACTGGCCCAAGTTCCTCCCCAACCTCCTCACCATCCGAGTCTGCCGCCAGTCGTCCGAGTCTGCCGCCAGCTCCGCTGGCAGCTGGCAGGCCACAACACAAGTAGTCAAAAACTAGTTTTACTGGCCAGTTGTTAGACAATATATATTGAACCATCAAGGATTTCTTATTCTTAATTATGTGTCAGGCACAAACAACCAGACCCACACATGTAGAGTTCAAGCTAACTACTCTATTGTATTATGCCGTATTATTATACAGGTATCTTCTCAGACTACTTGCCTTCTCTTGGGAACAGATACATAAGGTTCCATGGAGCTTAGGGATGGATCTCTTGCAGCTGTGCAATGATTCATGGCTAATCTCCCTGCTTGAGTCCTCATCCCTGCCTAGCTGGGCGTTTCCCAACACTATGTAAAAGAATCATTTTATTTTTCTAATTACACAGTTGCATTGAAATAAAAGAAACACAGGAAAAGATTGGGAATGGATTTTTATGTCAAAGATACATAGGTGCAGTTCTTGTTTTGAAATAAACCATGAAATCAGATTATCTTGTTTCTTTACAGTGAATGTATGTACACTATGGTCCTGTGCTTTCTTCTTCTAGTGACTCTTATGGGGAGGAGGAACAAAGCCGAGCATCTTTTTGTGATGTACCACAGAACACAATTTAGAATGCCATTTTAAAAACCTTGTACATCTTGTGTTTATGTAACATAAATCTACAGAAATGTACATATCTATCTATGAATGAACAAGCAAAAGAATGGAAAGGAGATGGAATGGGAAACAGCCTAATTGGGGAAGACAGATTTCACATAAGGTAGCAAGGAGCCTCTTTACATTTGTCTAACAGTTGATGAAGCAGAAAACATGGTCTCATAAAGTACAGCTCAGCAGAATTGTGTTGTGAGATACGACAAGTCAAGTTCTTCCTGATTCCAAAGTTCTTCTCTCTTTTATTTTTCTTCTGGGATGAACTAGCGTTAAATGTTTGGTTTAAACCATCCCAGATTAATCTGGAAATCAGACTGTGCATACCTAAATATACATTCATATACATAATGTGAATAGTGCTTCAACAAGAAGATCATAGCCCAGTGGTGGCGAACTTTTTCTTCTTGCGTGCCAAAAATGGGAGTGTGCGTGTGCTGGCGCACACGTGTGCTGACACACAACCCCCCCATGCATGCCGCACTGCACATGCGTGCATCCCCGCGCATATGCCGCCCCCCGTTGGGCCATTTTTCACCCTCTGGAGGCTTCAGGAGGCTTCCCTGAAGCCTCCGGAGTACAAAAAACAGTCCAGCGGGCAACCCAGAAGTTCGGCTTCCAGTTTGCCCGTTGGGCTGTTTTTCACCCTCCGGAGGCTTCAGCCTCCGGAGTGCAAAAAACGACCCAACAGGCAAACTGGAAGTCCGTTCTGAACTTCTGGTTTGCCCGTTGGGCCATTTTTCGCACTCCGGAGGCTTCAGGGAAGCCTTCTGAAGCCTGGGGAGGACGAAAACGGCCTTTCCCAAGGCAGAAAATCAGCTGGTCAGCACGCGTATGCGCACTGGAGCTGACATAGGGCAACGCCTCGTGTGCCCTCAGATATGGCTCCGCATGCCACCTGTGGCACGCGTGCCATAGATTCACCATCACGGGCATAGCTTCTGACTTCAAAACTTACAACATGTACTTTGATCCAAGAGAAGACTTAGGAGATTATATGAGATGAATGTAAGGATAAGGAAGAAATTAATTTATTACAGAATATGGGTTTCAAAAAACTTTTTGGAAATAAACTATAAGTACAACTCTCATCCTTCAAAGGTTAAATTGGTAATCGTAGAGAGAGAGGGTAAAATATAAATGCATTTACTGTATAACCACTGCAAAAATGACCCAAAGTCACTTCTTTATAACCTTGTCCTGTTTTATTTTCTTTCTTACTTATTCACTATCTTTATTTTCTTTCTTTCTTTTCTAATATTTCCATTGTTTTTATCTTGTTAAAAGTTTCTCTGATAAAAATTAAATTTTAAAAAGTTAAATTGGGAAACCTCACACCACCAAATCTAGACTAGATCATTATTCTATTACAATATTGCACATTTGCTTATACATAAATAGCTACTCAGAGTAGGCTGGAGAAGCCGTTTAGCTGGGAGTAGAGGGGCAGGATTTAGTCCTCCAATTGTGGTTGCAGCAAAAGAAAAGGCTCTGCAATCCTTTTGGATTCAAGGAAAACTCCCTTCAGCAACTGTGGGCTTTCCTTAACCTCTATAGCAACTTTGGTTAAACAATTCTTCTCCTGACCTTGACAGGAGAGGAATAGATCAAACTTCACCTCCCCACCTCCAAAGTATAAAACATTCAGTTTTACATTCACATGCAAAAGCTTTCATTATCACTGAACTATCTCATGTTTTGTTTTGATTTATTTTTCCCAAGTGACAGCCAGGCAATTATTTGTAGCTTTATAGATGCTGACTTTATTTTTTATTTTTTAAAACTATTATATAAAGTAAAAGGATTGTTTTCTAATCCAAACTAGTGTTAATAAATATGTTCAGCATAAGGGCAGCAAATGAAATTTCTTTTTCGTTGCAAAGTCAGGTAGGCAATTTAATTGGATTGAATGGTAAATGTAAGACTTCATTTATTCAGACTGGAATTTTTACACTGTTTCCCCCAAAACAAGACATCCCCTGATAATAAGTCCAATCGGGCTTTTGAGTGCATGGCAATAAGGCCAAGCACTTATTTCAGGGTTCAAAAAAATATAAGACAGGGTCTTATTTTCGGGGAAACACAGTAGAAAGCTAAATTGGCAAAAAGTTTTGTATGGGGAAGAGGTTATTTAGTGTATGTTTTGCATATCTGAAATGTTATAACAATTGTGAAATATGGCAGAGCAATGAATGAAGATGGGAAATATAAACACTATGGAATTTTACTAGTGCAGTGGCCCCAAACCTTTTTGGTACCATGGAAGAAAAAATTACCACAGACCGGGGAGGGGGGGGGATATGATTTCACTTTCGCTCACTTTTCTGCTGCTCAACTCCAGCCGGTTCCTAACATCCCGGAGTTTTGGGACCCCTGTACTAGTGGAAAGAACACATTTGCTTTTAAGCATGCACAGGAAGGGGCTTGGATCTCTTCCTCCTAACATCTGTCTATGGATATTCTTAATCATCCAGGTCAAGGTTGGCCCAAAGGTGCTTTTTCCAAAAGGCAACTGGACTTTCTTGGGTTTTTTCTTTGCAAATGTTTCACTTCTCATCCAAGAAACTTCTTCAATTCTTCAGAATCAAAGAAAAACAAACAAACCAAAGTCCAGTTGCCTTTTGCAAAAACACCTTTGGGTCCTAAGATTATTAGCAAATTATTAAGAAATGGGCGTAGACTAGATAATCTCCAACATTCCTTCCAGTTATTACATTTCATGATTCTAATTCAAAGTTGCAGAACCAGAGGCACTAGGCCTGCATAGCACCACCACCACCACCACCCGCTTAAGTGCAGCTGCAGAAAGCCCTCACCAATTCAACTTTTAAGGAGATAAAAGGGGGCAAAATTAAGCACATGAAGAATAATCATATTACATTTGAGTCTTTACCGAGTAACATTTAATTATATGCTGTCCAGGGTCACATTAAGATTGGGTAGCCATATACATTTCTTAAATTAGCAAATAACATTACCTGTTTAATTCATTTTAATTTAATGTACATTATTTTTTTAAATTTTATTTTGCTTGCTCATTTTTTGTCTTGCCCCTCTGCTCCCAAACACACGTTGTGGGAAATTCTCTTGGATGCCATTTAAAGGCCAATTCCTCAGTTCAAGAAATTAATTTTGGAAAGGTAATAAAAAATTCAAGAATTTATTTTCAGCAATAGCCACTTTGCCACTGAGAAGGGCAAAATTAGGGAGTTTTCCATTATCAAATATTGGGGGAGGAGGGGTGCCAAATTTTTTGGCTCATAACACTCTTCTAATATATAATTTCAATGCTAGAAAAAAAACTATTTAAAAAAATAGCTCAAAGAAACTGTAGAGTGAAAGTAGTAGAATGGAAATACAATTAATCAATGAAAAACATTAATTACCCCATTAGATAGGGAATGATCAACAGCATTTTTGTGAATAAATAAAAGCATCTGAGAAGCCTTTAAAATAAAATAAAAAAATTAGACCTAGCTAAAGCTATTTGAATATATGAACCTATAGTAAATAGTAATTGATATATACATTTAGGCAAACACTTTTCCTCAGCATATGCCTAAGTGGTTTTTAATTTAAAAAAAAAATAAAAGACAAGCAGCCTATTACTCAAGTTATTCTGGTATTTTTCATGACAGGAAAACTGGAAGAAAATGCAGTAGAGAGATAAGAGAGTTGTAGTTCAATTTTTCAAGAGGAGATAAGTTGGTCTGCCAAAACTGAAGTAAATCGTGTTACCACAACTTAGGGTTTGGCTTGACATTAAAGCTTTACAGAGCAATATTATTCCCCAGGGATATCTGCTGAGGGATGGGGGCGAGAAAAGGTGTTAAAATCTGCCTGATGTGGATGCAGCATTACAATTATTGCCTTGGGCAGGACCTTGATGCAATGCCACACCCATCATCTTGCAGATAGTTAACTCTCTGCTAATGCTTCTGTTAACCCCTGTCCCTCCATTGAAAACAAGAATGGTGGAGAAAAAATACCTACCTGCAAACCAGCTTCACAGTCATTTTTATTTTTGAAAGTTGGGTTGGACTAGTGAAGACTTTGCCTCTACTCAGTTTATAGTCCTCTCGTGTTTCTAACTTGTTAGTTTCATAACACAGCCCTTAAGTATACCAGTCTATCCTTGATTTCATTAGGAAAGGACAGAAAATAGCTGTGAGCAATAAATCAGAGAGAAGCTGCATTCCCTGATTTTTCTTTCTTTCTATCCCAGGTGCTTAAAACTGTTCTGCCAGTCTTTGTTCTTAGGATCTCCCGAGTCTTCTGGATGGAAATTCAGGAAGTTTCTATCCCAATACATCTGAAAAATGGCAGGCTGGTGTAGGCTGCTTCGATACACTCTATTATTCTTCCTGTTATTCTGGGAGCATAAAGACAGGTTTTCACAAATGGGACACCCTCCAGGTATGTTAGGACTGCCAAGTTCCTATATTCCTAGCCAGCCTGGCCTCTAGTAACCCCAACTTCTGAAGCACTGGGTTGGGACAGACCAGGGGTGGGTTCTGGATCCTTTTACTGCCAGTTTGCTGAGGGTTGCGCCGTGTGCGTGCGCTTCATGCGTGCACACGCAGCAATAAAAAATAGCTTCTGCACATGCACAGAAGCAAAAATTAGCTTTTGCGCATGCGCAGAAGCAAAATCCAAGATGGTGGCGCCCACGGAGACACCGACGGAACCGGCTCCGTGACGTCATCACCGAGTTACTAACGGTTCTAAAGAACCGGTTAGAACCGGTAGGAACCCACCTCTGGGACAGACTACTTTAAGGCCAAATCTGTATAGCAGAGTTGAGATTTGGTTGATGATCTTTCACTTTCATGGCCTGCATTTTTCTGGAAGCATGAATGTTACTATCATTTGTGCTAAATTATACTCTAAACATGGTTTATGATTTACAATGACTTTACAGGACAGGATAAGTCCTATCCAAAACTGTCTATTCCCGTGATGGTGAACCTATGGCACACGTGCCATAGGTGGCACGCAGAGCCCTCTCTGCTGGCACGCGCGCCGTCGCCCCAGGTCAGATCTCCGTGGCGTTTCTTTCGTGAGCTTCTGTTTCCCTGCAAACGACGAAACAGAAGCTGCCGAAAGAAAAAGATCTTACCTCTTGCCGCGGTGCCGGTGTTGGGATGCCCCACCTCTCGCCGCCAGCTGGTCTTCAGGTCTCTGCTGCACATGTGCGCATGCCCATGCACATGACCGTCGGTGCATGCCCATGCACATGACCGTGCATGTTCATGCACGTTGGCACATGTCAGTGCATGCACGCATGCATGCACAGATACCTTTCAGTTTGGGCATGCACATGCACGCAGTTTGGGCACTCGGTGTCTAAAAGGTTTGCCATCACTGGTCTATTCCAACAATGACAAAGTATACAGAACTTCCAAAGGAAATCCAGATATTTTGGCTGCCCTCTTTCTGTGTTCATTAGTACTGCAAACAACCCTAATTCTGAAACCATCAAACTTGGAAGTGCTTTATGACTATATTGTTTGGAAAGCATCTCCTGTTGGCAAAAATCATATTTTATACTAAATAGCCTAAGAAAGAATGAATAGTTCATGCCTAAGTAAGCCCATGTGGGATTATTAATAAAGAATGGAGAGTTTTGCCCAATATTCAGTGTCATTTATTCATTTCAATTATTTTATACTGTCTGGTCCAGAGATTTCAGTGCAAAATATCTTTGGCTAACACATTTCAACTCTTAGAAAAAGAAAAGTTACCATCATCCAGTAAGGTTATATGTGACATGAGCCAGTATCCTTCCTCGCCATAGCAGATCATCATAGCATTTGCTTTGCGAGATATTTATTAAAGTGCAAAATCGTTTGTTAAATTGTTTCTACTAATAGCTTGTCTGCAATTACTGTTGAGCCTGAAGGGCATGGGGTAAAAACTGATGGAGAAATCATCAGCAGTTAGAACCAAAGCACAGCAGTCAGCTCATAGAAATTCACCCTTCATGTTTTGCAAAATGAGATGTTAGAAAAAGGCTTCTATCTGTCTTAATTTAGATTAGGAATAGGCAACTAGTTCTCACCAGATGGTTTTCATTAGCCCCAATTACCATGGTTGGGCTGTTTTAAGTGTGTGTGTGTGTGCATGCCCCTCCCCCTTCAAGTCAGTTTTTGACTTTTTTGGACAATTCCCTGCAGTTTTCTTGGCAAGGCTTTTCAGAAGTGGCCTACCATTTCCTTCTTCGTAGGACAGAGAAAGAACGACACTACGGATGCAGTGTTGACAGCAGCAACATCTAGCCTGATGTCTTAACCTTTACACTAAGCTGAACTCTCATACATTCATACATAAAACCCCCTCCCTTTTTACGACCCTGTAATCCCTTAATTTGGGGTAAAGTCGGGGCAAGGGGATGGAGCTGAGCATTTACTGGCCAGATGTCCTTCCTGACTCCACGTGGAGTTCACAGCAGATATTTTTTCTTTGTGCCCTAAGAGAGAGAAACCTCTGCTGCAACTGGGATTGAACTCTCAACCTTCCGAGTGGGAGGCGAGTATCTTATAGGCCACTACTACATCTCTCTCTCTCTCTCTCTATCTATCTATCTATCTATCTATATATATATATATATATATACACACATACATACATACATACACACATACATACATACATACATACATACATACATACATACATAGGAAGATAAAATTGCAAGATAAAAATAGAGAGATGAAGCATATTACAGTGACTTGTAATGGTAAGTGCAAAACACTCTCACTTCACTAAAAAGAGTTTCACAATGAAGTAATTAACTTTTCTATATAATTAACTTCTCACATTTTCTATCATCGAAAGAGACTCACACTTGAAAACTTAATATACATCACTTTTATATGTGGAAAAAAAAATTAAAAATGGGCAAAGCTATTGGGCTACTTAAAAATGCAAATGTAGTCTAAAGATCATATCAAGTTGTTTGAGAATGTTCAAAGATCTATCAGGGAATTAAAACAAAAAAACAAAACAAAAAAGGTCTCCAGGCACTTACTTTCTGACACATTTGGGAATCTACAATATCAGAGAGAAATTCTTCATCCTTAACTCATAATTCAAAGCCTTAGATAGTTGTTCCTGCGTTTGTTTTGACCATCAGATACGAAGACTCTGAATAGATGACATTGCTCTGACAGGTCTCTGATGAGAAGCCAGGAACATTAAAGGAAGCTAAATGGGGCAAAGCCAACACATCTTGAATCATTCTCATAAGGATACGTTCCTTAGATGACTTCTCAGGGGAAAAGGAATTCAAACACTGCATGCCATTAGATTAAAATCAAACTTTATATGCTTTCAGCTATACATTTATATATTAAGTAACTTCTTGTGAGAGCTTTAACTTTCTAGTAAATCTGGGTGTACAAATAAGGAGCCATAAAGGCATTTGAAAAAATAACATCTCATAGAGTCATAAAGTGGAGTCAACTGACAGCAGTAAAGAAAATCAGGTCACTCACCAAAAACCATTAACAGACCCAAAATTGCTTCCAAGTGAAAATGGGATTCAATCAAGTTATGATGGCACAAAGTGAGTTTACAGACAGACATTAGGTTTCAGTTCAGACAAGGCACAAAGAATCATTCAGCAATGCTTTTATTTGCTGGAATACAGCCAGGAAAACTGATCACAATATAGTAGTACAATTATCATGCAGATATAAAGTACAGAAGCAACATGATCAGCACCAGAGCCAAGTACAAGCATAAACATATCACTAAGATTCAATAAAGCAGAGTGTGAAACAGTTTTGATGTAGTTGGCAAATATTAAATAAAGAAATAGACTATTTCTTTTATATGTGGAACCACCATTCATATTGCAGACAATAGGTCAGAGAAATATATATAACTGGTACCATAGGCAAAGAATCCATAGTACCAAAGAAAAATCAGTTTTCTAATAAAGAAACCTTGTTAAAAATGAGCCAGCTGGATCAAGAACTTGAAGAGAGGAAAACTGTTCATCATATAGAGTGACTTCAGCAACAGCCTCTATATATGGTTAATTATCTGTCTTTTTTTTTTAACTCTCTCATTCACAACACGAGTGCCTTTCTCTAATGCCAATCAAATGCAACATTTACTTTTCACAAAAGATGTCACAAGGTAGGAAGGGACCTTAAGATCATTCAATCCCTCCCCATGTTGAAAGAGAGCCTTTGTGCAGTGTCTCATTAACCCATCTCAACAACCGTTTTAAATATTTTATCAAGCTGCTACAAAACAGAGCATCGGGCCGAGAAGATATTCCTTTGTTTGTACAATTCTGATGAACTTATGAATATTGGCACTTACACAACCAAAAGGGTCTTGCCTGTATCTGAGGAAGAGGTGGTGTGGGAGAATCTCAAGGTTTGAAGAGTTGTAGGGAAAAGGTCTGTGGGGAAAAATAACCTGCATGCATGGATAGAATAAAAATAACCCCTCAGGGCTGAGCATGTTTCTAAAGGATGTAAACCCAGTAACAGGGATGAAATGGACATTCTGGAAATCTAAACAAGGAATGTTCTACATACATTAAGTGGTAGATTTAACTTCCATTTGTTTGGTTTGTGCAGGGCAAAGTTCATATTCTTCTGCCTTATCCCAGATATTCAGAATAGATTTAAAAAATCCAAGTCTATGGATTGGTTATTGCCATTTACTTCACAATACAGGTAATCCTCGACTTACAACAGTTCATTTAGTGACCGTTCAAAGTTACAACAGTGCTGAAAAAAGTGAGTTATGACCATTTTTCACACGACCATTGCAACATCCCCATAGTCATGTGATCAAAATTCAGATGCTTGTAATAATATTGTAGGTAATATTGATGATTACTTACCTCTTGCATTAAAGAAATAATCTCAAGGTATTCTCTAGGAAATAATCTCTAGGATTTCTATATAGGGTGATGGGAATTTCAAAACAGAGCAAAGTAATATAAGCATAGTAAACAAATAAAAATAAAAATACCAGGAATGGTTCATATGTGGAGCCTGGCTTCAGAAGAATACGGGATGCAGATGCAACATAGAGTAGTAGAGTATCTTACAAAAGATAAAAGTCTTAATCATAACTGGGACTTACCACCTCAGGTCTCAGGAAATATCCACAGCATTCAGATGCTTCTAAATCCAGCACTGCACACCTAAAACTTGGGCAGAAGGAACAATAGTTAAGAAACTTTTCTTGCTTTTAGCTTAAAAAGCATTCAGATTAATAAAACCCTAAACTAAAAGACATCAGACATTATTTCTGAAATGCTGAAAAGGAGCTCTGGGAAGGATATGTGCGTTCATGTTTTCATCCTTCTGCTAATCCGTGAAGAAGGTTGGAGCATGGGAGAGTTCAGGTGCTGTATGAATCAGAGATGGGGATGTTATGGCCCTACAGATGCTTTGGACCATCACTTTTTCTATGCCCATCTTTAGCCATGAGGGTTAATGCTGCTGCGTGCTGACCATCAGGAATACCCAGCTAACCACGAATTTCTTGATCCTGCTTTAAACCTGTGCATAATATCCATCCCTTGATGAACATCCCTATAAAGGGCTAAAGGTTCCCCTGTACAGTCGTGACCAACTCAAGGGGGGAAGGTGCTCATCTCCAATTCTCAGCTGACTGAGCCTACATTGTCTGAGAGATGCGTTCCGTCATCATCCCGTCAAGAACGGAATACAGTAACCTTTCCTGCCTTAGTGGTACCTATTTATCTAGTCGCATTTCCATGCTTTCTGACTGCTAGGTTGGCAGGAACTAGAGTAAGTAACAGGAACTCACCCTGTCATGCGGCACTCGTGTCTCAAACCCAGGCTATCAGCTTTTCAGCTGACAAGCCCAGCATCTCAACTGCTGAGCCATCCATCCCTATGGAAGATGCTAAATCAATCTACAATCAACCAAATAAAAATGTTCCTTCAAGGTACCACAACACCGATCGCTAACATTAAAATCCAGCTCCCTATATGAATTATATTAATCAAAGATGCTCTTTATTTTTTGTTCAGACCATTCTTTTATCTTGCTTTTGTAAAATCTATTCCGGTTTTGCTACTTGAAGAAGCATGTGAATCACCAACACCAATGAATAATACAAAAATGTTAGTGCCAATGATGTCTCTGTATTGCTACTCTTTTTTCTGACTTTCTTGTTTAATAAAAGGAAACAACAGTAGGGAACTGGAAGCAGGGAAAAAGAAATGAACGACCCTTTCCTTATCTACGATTCTTCTGTTCAGATTTCTCTCAGAATTATTTGCCTATGGTGCATTCGAAATGTAAAAGTTTGGAATACTGCAGGTTGCTGCCTGGTGTCTGTAGAGAGAGCACCGGTTATTGCTCAAGTGTCACCAGGTTCATGTCAGCTCTTAATGATTATATAAATCTGATTTTCTCCAGAAATAGAGAGAATACAGGCAAAACATTACGAGCTGCCTTCCTCATTCTACTCTCTAAGCATCTGACTCCCCAAACAGCTTCTTTCCATTGCTGTTGCATTTAAAGGTCACCAAAGGTTGATGATGAATTTTGCATCTGTCGGTAAATGGCAGAGGTGGGTTTCAGCAGGTTCTGACCAGTTCTGGAGAACCGGTAGCGGAAATTTTGAGTAGTTCGGAAAACTGGTAGTGGAAATTTTGAATAGTTTGGAGAACCGGTAAATACCACCTCTGACTGGTCCCGCCCCCATCTATTCTCTGCCTCCCGAGTCCCAGCTGATCAGGAAGAAATGGGGATTTTGCGGTAATCTTCCCCTGGAGTGGGGAGGGAATGGAGATTTTGCAGTATCCTTCCCCTGCCACGCCCACCAAGCCATGCCACGCCCACCAAGCCCCACCCACAGAACCAGTAGTAAAAAAAATTGAATCCCACCACTGGTAAATGGGTTATTTGAGAGGAGTGGAACCTCTTCTAGCTTCCAAAGTTTTAGCAGGCAATTGTCTTTACATCACCGAGTACCTGCCTTTATAACCATTAAAGGTGGAAATTGTTGCTTTAAAAAAAAAAAAAACCAGCAGTTTCCCAAGCAGCTAAACTCTTCACCAAAAAGCAGATAAGGGGATTATGAAGCTTTGTGTTTAAGTTCCAGCTAACATTTGAAAAGGCTTAAAATATATTTTCACAAGTGGTACATGTAGCCAAAGCCTATGTATATGTGACCAGAAGTTACATTACTTTCAGAGGGGTTTATTCATAAATTGCAATACGTAGGATAATCTTTGGAAGTAAAATACTACAATCCTATGACATTTTCTTGAAAACACCACCATCAAATTCAGTTAGGACAGTTCCAGAGCAAACGTGGAAATGTATTTGTAGTTTCAGATTCGGTAAATGTATCACGTTAAGCTACTTTTCCTCAGCCTGATATTCTCTTAATCAGTGTTTCTCATCAACTCCCAGAATTCCCAAGCTAGACACTTATCTTAAAGTTGCCAAGTTTGAGAAACACTGCTCTAGATACATTGAATTGCAATTCTCAAAGTGTCAAGTCAGCTGTTAATTCTTGGTTATA
Organism: Thermophis baileyi; assembly: GCA_003457575.1. Classification (NCBI taxonomy): domain Eukaryota; kingdom Metazoa; phylum Chordata; class Lepidosauria; order Squamata; family Dipsadidae; genus Thermophis; species Thermophis baileyi. The sequence goes on from QLTV01001718.1 coordinate 207,991, forward strand.
ATTCCAATACATCTGGGGAGTACAAATGGGGAAAGCTATAGTAAGCCATAAATTCAATTAATCAGTGTTTATTGAATAAGCTACAATTACTGGATACATACACCATACTAAGCCATAAACCATTCTCGACAAATATCAGTGGCTGGGTTTATATAATCTACAAAATCATATTACGGCCCTGTGTATGAACTCAATCTGAATTTGAATAGATTTCTAATAAATATGGATGTAAAAAAGTGATTTAAGTCAAATCTATTCTAACAAGAACACACACATACATTTTATTTATTTTATTATTGCCAATAAATTCAATGGTACTTATCAAAACAGTATGAAGAGGCAAACGTGGCTATAAACCTGTATTGAACTGCATCATGTAAAAATATGAGATCACCATATGTGGAATGTTTAGCTCTTTAAACTAATTCGGTTGGGATTTTTACAAAGCAGGCAGTACTGCTCCACATAAGACACAACCCACATCTCTGAAGTTCTGCACTTTTAGTATGATTTCACTTTTGTATGCAACAATGAGCAGATGCACATAAGTCTTAAACACCTGAAGCAACTGAGTAGGCAGATATATTTTTCATTGGTTTGTTCTTGAAAAATGTCATAGTTGCAGGCTGTTAATTGCTCTTTCAAATGATATTTAGTTTTGGAAATTGTTTCATGAATGATAGTGCCTAGTTGCAGTTGAACCTGAGCTAAATTCAAAATAAAATTGAAAGGCACAAAGCAGGAAGTTCAGCCAGAAAGCAATCTAAGCTTTTGCTGTGACTTTCTGATAATGGAAACTATGCAAAGCAATATAATACCAAAAATAGGTATGAAGAAACAAAACTGCTCTCATATACTAAATTAGTGCAACATAATTAACATATAGCTTTAGCCTACTTGATATAGAAGAACTGAACTAGATACAGTTGCAAAAAACTATTTGGGTTATCACCAAATTCTCTGCACATTACCCAGCAAGTGAATGAAGTATTTTTGGTTGACCAAACCTAGAGTGACAACATGAGAGTTTCACTAAATACCCCTCACCTGCTCTAAATATGCAACTGACATTAAGGGAATTATTGCAGTGTAGAGAGAAATTTAAATCAATCAATTTCATATTCAAAAGTGGAAGTTACACTGAACATTATGAGATTAATCCAGATTATGGAGATTGAGATTCAAAAATATATTCTATCATGAGGCTCAGACCTCAGGGACAGTTCTTTTCCTCTTGTACTGACCTTTAAAAATAGATGGCAATATAAAATTGGGAACAGGAGCAAACATATGTTCTATGCTTCTCAGCGCCACTTGGAAATGGGTTTCTCTGAAATGGTAGAGGGTTTCCTGCCTGAGCAGGCGGTTGGACTAGAAGACCTCAAAGGTCCTTTCCACCTCTGTTATTCTATTAATTGCATAGAAGAGTTATAAATAAATAAATAAAATTCAGTTTATAATAAGTATTATTGTCCCTCTCCAATAATTTCCCATATTGATCAATAATTGTTTTTAACCTGGATTTTTCACTCACAAATGTCTAATTCTGAAGGTGAGAGATATTGGAGAGAGAAATTATTTCCAAACTTTTATTATTTTTACATAACATTTAACATGGTGAGTGGAAAAGCTTATTGTTTGGATTTGCATCATAATATTGTAACAAAATTAACCAAAGTCTAGGTTCACACAACATGGTAAGTCAATAACCAAGATTGATACATCTGTAATTACTTTTAATGCATTGTATGAATGTATCCAGGGTTTACAATCACCAGTTAAGCCAGTGACATATTCACATATTACATCAAATTATGATTTTATTTAACATGATTTGTTAAATAAGCAACAACAACCTGGAACCATACAACCATAATCATTTGCTAAGTTCATTTCACATAGTACAGTATATCAATATTTTAACTATGATTTGAACAATCCTAATTTTTTTGCTTAGTTCACAGATAATGTTAATCCATGAGTAAATTTACATATGTTAAACCAGAAGAAAATAAACTAAGTTGTAGATAATTATGCACAAAATAGTTCAATTACTATGAGTCAGAATTTATCTTGACCATGCTTGCATTACGCATTTACACTAACCACAATGCTGTTTCTAAAAGGGCTTATATTGATCTAGATACAAACAGAACTCTTGAATAATCAGCTATGATTATTCAATTTCCCATGTTATCTTACACCTTGCTCTCCCTACTATCACTTTACACTTGGTGGAGAAAGTAATTCTTTCTCAGCAATTACAAATAAACTGAACATGTTATCACAAAAGAACTTTACTTCTCATCTTATTTTAAAACATCATTATATAAAGCCAGCAGGTGATCCCAAATTCTTAAATGTTAAATTTTTAAAGAACCATTTGAAACAGTCTTCTGTACATTTAAAAGTAAATGGGGGGGGGGGGAATTACAAATTTCAATTTACTTTCCTTTTCCATTTCTGCAGCCTACCTCATCTACTTCCCAGCCTATCCTTTACACCAGTATTTTTCAACCTCTGCAACTTTTAAAATACATGTCCAGCATGGGGAATTCTGGGAGTTGAAGTCCATATATCTTAAAGTTGAAAAGGTTGAGAAACACTGTTTTAAACAAATGGATACTACTCCCTTTTGCTTGTTAACGGGGCGAGGGGGGCAGGAAAACACCCAACAAACCTCCACACTTTCTAACCTGTCCGCCGAACTAACCTCCACACTCTCTGATTTCCATCCTGTCATGGTTAAGAGGCAGTGGCTACGTGGACCACAGATAGCAGAAGAGCATCAGGAAATAACTGATATATATTCATCCAGAGGCGGCAGAAAAGCAGAAGTGAGTAATAATGTATGTGATAGCGGCAGAATTACGCACATGCGGGTGCATTTACACTTTACTTTCCCACATCTTTAAGAGGTAAGCCGTCCATTGCACGTGACTCCCACAAGCTGCCAGGGCAAATGCATGTATGGAAAAGCAAAATGTTGATGCAGGCTTGCATAAAAAGATCTGGGATCATCGTAGTGATTATGCATCTGTGTTCAAGGCAAAGCTTGTTTTCAGAGATAGGTTACTCTTTAATTTCTGAAACAGTGGAACCACGACTCCTTTGCACTTCGGTCGTCAGAACTTGCATTCTTCTTCCTCTTACTTACAAAGCTGGGCTTCGTTTAAACCAGCTTTAAACCCGAGCCGCATTGAACAAGCTAACTCCCTAACGTCCGGAGCCAAAAATAAAAGGCAGAGATAGCTCTAACCCAGTACCATTGTAGCCCCCCTTCCTCCTCTTCCTCCTCCTCCTCGCTTGACAGTGGTCGGTGGAAGGAGCGGTCGGACATCTTTCCCTCCGTCCACTCCTTTTACGAACACCTGAACGGAGTTCAAATTACCACAATCACGCCCAAATTTCCTGGGTAACTTAGCTGAGGGGGGGGGGGGGGAAGGGGGGAAAAGAAAAAAAAAAGAAAAAAAAAAGAAAAAAAACAACAACTCCGCGCCCCAAAATTTCATTGATTCGCCTTTGCTTAAAGTTCATGAATAAAGCCTGGAAGGGTTGTTTTTTAAAAAAAAATAAAAATAAAAAAAAATTCTGGAGGAACAGCAACAAGCACACATAAAAGAACCTCTATATACAGGAGGCAAAATATACGGGAGGTGATGGTAGAATTTGTTCTAGATCTTCCACCGAGGTAAAAGCAAAAAGGTCTTGCAGCTCACCCACTTGTCTCACTCCCTTCCTCCGCCCGTCCACCCACCCTCAGCTCCCTGGAGATCTCCGCCCTGGCGAAGCACCGCACCTCCAAATGCCGCCGCGGGCTTAGATGGCAGAGACTCCCGCCACGCGCCACCGGCTCCGTTCGCCTCCCGGGACCCACCGCGGAGCTCCGTCCCTCTCACCCCAAGCAACTCACCGGCACCGCCGAGAACCAGCAGCCTCCCCCGAGCTCAGCAACCCGTCCGGCGTCGGAGCCAAGCGAACGCGGTCGGGGACCGGCTATTCCCCGCTCTCGGGACCAGCGGCGACGGACGACGGGCAGCCGCCCGCTATCGCTACCAACCCCATCCGTTTCCTCGGGGAGCCTCGAGAGGCGGCTAGCCCGGCGCTGAAGCTCTGATGAAGTGAGGGGAGGAGCTCTCGGCGCGGACCAGCCAGCCTGGGGATCTCGGCCACGCCCACCTCCTCCGCTGAGGCGGAGCTTTGCGAGTTGAGGAGGGGAAGCGGGGCGCCGAGGTCAGGAATGGTGAAGGGGGTGGTGGTGGCTCGAAACGGAGAAGGGCAGTGGGAGGATAAGTGCCTCGCGGGCCGATGTGGGCAGACTCGGGCTGCCAGAGAGAGAGAGGGGGAAATGCCTCGGAATTAAATGCAGCTGACAGATGTGCTGGCAAAAACCAATCCGATGGCGACTCTTCCCGAAGCAAACACATGTAAACCTATCTATTTTCTGAAATTTGCATCTTGCCTTTTGTTAAGGAATTCAAGGCACATTACTCCACCCCCCCCACCCCCAGCAACAACCCTTCGAAGTATGTCTATGGACATTCTCAGTCATCCCAGGTCATGATTGTCCCAAAGGTGCTTTTTTTCAAGAGGTAACGGGACTTTCTGGTTTTTCTTTGAAGACCATCTTCTTTCTCATCCAGGAAGCTTCTTCCCCACCATCCAGTCAGAGCTGAAGAAGCTTCTTCGATGAGAAGAGAAACGTCTTCAAAGAAAAACCTGAAAGTCCAGTTGCCTCTTGAAAAAAGCACCTTTGGGACACCCTTTGAAGTTTATTGGGCCAAGAAAAAGTAATGGCTGGAAGTCCCCCAATGGGTTTCCAGGGCTAAGGATGGAACTTAGTCTGGATCTCGTTGGGAGTGCTGCAGCCAAGTTTTGGATCTGCTTAGCTTGTTGAATGATTAAGTTGGGTGATTGAAGAAGAGGCAGGACTCCGGATAGTCACTTCAGCTCTTTATTATAGGAATCAGCATAGCCAGGTTTGGCAAAATGTCTAGCCTTGCTTCTTTTAAAGGGAGCTGTCTGGCAGCCTGGCCACTGACAGCGCTTTAATTTCCCGCCGCTCGAATGGACCAATGAGCAGCGGGTATGTTAATTCCCTGTTAGCTGCCGGACCAGAGTGAAACCTTATGCTCTCTATTTACATATCTAACACAACTGCCATAGTGAAACATCAAGCATGGCTTATAATCCACCATAGCTGGTTTCATAGAATGCAGAAGCTGTCAACCAAACAAGGCGTTCTATGGTTAGGATAATATATAAACTCAATCATAGCTTGGTGATTGTCTTACAGATTTTTCATTACCAAACTAGGTAACAGCATCAGGGCACTGATGTTTGATAATGAAATGTCTGCAAGAAAACTACCAAGCTCAGACAGCACCACAGTTCAACCCTGAGCTACAGATAACTCTATTCTATGGGGGGGGGGACTCGGTCATAGCTTGCACCCTCCAGCCTTATATTTCTGACTCAAATAATTGCATAAGTGATATGGAGTGGGGAGGAGGGAGATAAATATATTTCAAAAAGTAGCTCATCCTCCATGTATTCTTCCCCCACACCTTTTTTGTATGTATCTGCAGTACACCACAGGGATGACATATGCATCAAGAGATCAGGCAAATGGCATAATTATGCACTTGTGTCATGCCATCTGAGTTAAATGTATAAATTGCCTCATGATTCATATTGTTTGCCCCTTACAGACATTTGTGTCTTTTTTCAACAGTTTCTTGAAGCAAGTCACAGTTCCCATACGCATCATAGAAAGTGTTCACATGACATGGGTATCCATGGTTATCTAAACTCTAGTCTAATGAGTTTATGTGGTACACTAAAGTATACATATCTGGTTTGTATATTACCTGCTAGGCCAGGGGTCAGCAACCTGCGGCTCTAGAGCCGCATGTGACTCTTTCATCCCTCTGCTGCGGCTCCCTGTCGCTCAAAATATGCGTCACAACTGCCAATGTGCGACACCCACTGACGCACAATTTATTAAGCTTTTCGACCCCCGGTTGGCCAACCATGGATAAATCCAAGAAAAGAAAAGTTTCAGAAGAAAACAGAATCTTTAATTCAACTATATATGCTAGTTTTGTGGCCACTCAGGAAATAGTCAGGCACGGGAAGAGTTTTGTGGCTCCCGGTGTTTTTTCTGTGGGGAACAGGTCCAAATGGCTCTCTGAGTGTTTAAGGTTGCCGACCCCTGTGCTAGGCTAATATGTGACTGTTTTAACATGTAGCTGATATATCAGGCAAACATAATTTCTACATAAACATAAAACTGAGTTCCAAAAAGGAAAGAGAACTTTGTTGCCTTGATCAGGATACTGAGAAAGAAACCCATCCTGACACAAAGTCATTCTAATTTAAGTAAACTGGATCAAAGCAGAGAACATATAAGGCCCTTTAATAGTTTTTTTTTTCTGCAGTGGTCTCTATTATTTTTCAGTATTATTTTGCAAACCTATAATTTTGGAAGTCACTGAATCCAATCTGCTCATTCTGTTTGAAAGATGGGAAGCTGGTGGGATTTTTTTAATAACATACTTCATAACAGTAATATCGTTCTGAATCTCATTCAATGTTATTTTAATCAGCCGAGATGAAATAGTGAAAATTTCAGAAGATAACAGGTCTTACTGTTCACATTTTAATCAATCTTTACTACTAAATTGTAATAAAAACAACGTTGTCAACAAAACTTAAGGGCTAAACTACATGCTCTTGAGAACTGGTAACTGCTTTCACTAAATGTTTAAATTATTTACAGGAAGGATGTACAAGTTATCATTCTCTTAGCACCTCTATGCCAGGGTTGTCAAACTCGCGGCTTATGGGCCGGATGTGTCACATGCTGGCCCTGCCCCCACCCAGTTTAACGAAGGGGGGAAAAGTCCCAATACGTCATGTGATGCCGCTGTGATGCCGCGAGTTTGACACCTCTACTCTATGCTTACTATAATAATTCTGGCAATTGTGTATATCTTACATTGTTCGTATGTATTGCAAGATAACTAAATAACTTTATTTTGAAAATACCTATTAACTATGGAAACTAAATTTTGGTGATCAGATAGGGGAAGTATATTGAAACAAATGCATTTATATAATCTTCCTGAAGACTGGGAAAAAGCAGCCAAATCAGCCTTTCTTGTAGAAAGAATATTTGATAACCAGACATTATTTGCCCTTACATGTATTTGGGTTAGTGACCAGGAAGAACTATTGGTTGTAGGCAAGATTAAGGCTATATTCACCCTATATATTACACTGTTTTTAACTGAAACATAGCTTGCTAAATTAACCCACTTGCCTGATTTTGTGCAACACAATGAACCATATACTAACTACATTCACTGCAGTTTGCAAAACTCACTCAGGCACAACACAGTCAATTAGTAAAACTCAAGTTGCAGGTTCATTAACACTATTTCATACTTCTAGTTTGTTGAACAATTTCATTGCCTTTACATGAATTAATGACTCAAAGAAGCAACAAAGTCATTTTGAGACACTGATTAATCAAAACCAAAAGGTCTTTGCTGAAAAGTACTTTGTTTTAACCAGGAGATTCTGTTGCCACTGTTTTAATCAAAGCCATACATGCTGTGAAAAGCCATATCACTTCTCCCTGTAATGCCTTTCAGATTTCATTAACATAATTAGGGGGTCATAGTTTTAAGCACAATTGACAAATATATGGATTAAAGCAGCAGGACTATGAGAGCCGAGGTGGCGCAGTGGTTAGAGTGCAGTACTGCAGGCTACTTCAGCTGACTGTTCAGCAGTTCAGCGGTTCAAATCTCACCGGCTCAAGGTTGACTCAGCCTTCCATCCTTCCGAGGTGGGTAAAATGAGGACCCAGATTGTTGGGGGCAATATGCTGACTCTGTGAACCGCTTAGAGAGTGCTGTAAAGCACTGTAAAGCGGTATATAAGTCTAAGTGCTATTGCTATTGCTATTGTTCAAGTCCATTAGTTGTTTATTGCTTATTAGATTCCTTATATTGTAAATGTTCATCTCTAGACATATTGTAAATGCTCTGGGACCTCTGGAACGTATATAGGTCTTAGCCAGCTTGGTAGTTCTTTTTTCCATTCTGGCCTGCTGCTAATAATTCTTTTTTTTTTTGTCTCAAAAAAAGAGTAACTAGGTTTAAATGGGTTAAATTAATAATAGTTTTCTCAATTAGCCCAGGTTTTCAGGTTCAAAACAGAGAACACTAAACACACAAAGTGTATTTGCACGATACTACAGGCTGAAACATGGTTGGCAAATAGAATCAGTACAGGCAGGATTTTGAGGAAATTTATACTGTAGTCTACTGTTGCACTTACTTCAGACCTAAATGACAAAGAGGCATGTACAATAGAAACACTGGTTGCATTTATTGACATGCTTACCCATGATTAACCCATACTTTACCTACCTAACTTATTTTGGAAGGTTGCCAAACATCTTAAACCATACATTAACATCACAAACTAGTTCACCCAATAATTTTTAGATATAGATATGCTTGCCTGCTATAATTAAGGTTTATTGTATTGTGTGAATATAGTCATTTTTTTAAATTGCTAGAGATAGATATTACAGGTATTACAACAGATTAACCCTACCTTATAAAGTATTAAAAGTATAACAGGTGTAGTTTAGTCCTTGTAAGACTTGCTGTTCCTGCTAAAATTCCATTTCACACATAGTAACTATTGAAGTTAACAGTGCTATCTTTTGTTTTGATACTAGTAAATCTGTTTTGAGTGTTATGTTCTTAAAGCTAGCTATGAAACCAGTATTTCTGAGGAGGAAAAAATTATTAACCTAAATTGATATACTTTAAAAATCTATCTTTGTTGGGTATGAGCGCAAAAAGTAAAGTATAAATCTCAGGAGAAGGAAAAATCTGGCACAGAATTGTGACCTAGATGGAGAAAGATATAGCTACAAAGCCAAAAGTATTAAGTTTTAGGGTATGTAGATGAAAATTCAGATAAACTGCTTGACAAAAAATATTGAAACTACTCCGGAGAAACTACCTTTGAAGTCAATGAAACAATTTTGAATAATTGCAATAATTGCACTGATATCTACATGCATAAAATATGGATTAGTTAAATATGATTTCCTGAATTTCCTTGGTCTGATTCAATGAGGATCTCACGTGCTTTTTTAAAACTTTTGCTTCACTCATGCCACTCATGACTTCTCATCTGGACTACTGCAATGCACTCTACATGGGGCTGCTCCTGAAGAGCATTCAGAAGCTTCAACTGGTGAAGAATGTGACTGCACAGATAGTAAAGGGTGTTGGGTATTCAATACGAGCAACACCACTGCTTTGTGAGCTGCATTGGTTTCCAGTGTGTTTCCGAGTGCAATTCAAGGTGCTGGTTATCACTTTTAGAGCCCTTCATGGCCTGAGGCTGGATTACCTAAGGGACCGTTTTCTCCAACTTGTTTCTGCCCATTCAATTTGGTCAGGCAGCTTGAGCAAGTTGCGGATCCTGCCAGCCATGGGATGTTGGTGACGGAAACCAGGAGACATGTCTTTTCTGCCATGGGCCCTGCCCTCTGAAATATTCTCCCTTCAGATATTAGGATGATCCCTAAAGTGTTGACCTTTTGCAAGACAGTGAAGACTTGATTGGCCTGGGGCCTCCAGTGTGTGAAAGGCCCTGTTTCTTGGCTGTATTAACATTAACGTTCATAGCAACAGGTTTCCTTGGTGCCATATACTGTATTGTTTTTAATAGTTTCTATATTTTATGATTTACGCTGTCCAGAGTCTTGTTGACATGGGCAGCTATAGAAATTAAACTAATAAATAAAGTTGGTTTTTAATGGTTTAAAGGAGGTAGTTATAAGTCCTTTTTTGAAAAGGTCCTCCATTGACTAAAAGATCTATTTAACTATAGGACAGTTTCAAATATACTATTCTTGAGAAAGTGATAGGCTCACAGCTCCAAATGTATTTCAATGAAATGCATTATTTGGGCATATTTCAAATAGACTTTTGTCTGGGGTATGTTACTGAGGCTGGTTTAGTTCCTTGCAGGATGATTCTGTGACCCTACTAAATGTCCTGGCCCTCCCAACAGATTTCAATAGCATCAACCATGCTATCTTTCTGGACCTTCTTGCTTTTCAATGATTCTAATCCTTCCTATGTCCAGATGTTGTATTGCAGAATTGTTGTTTGCTATCTAGCTGATTAACCTATAATGTTCCATAGGGCTGTGTTTTGCCTCCTGTACTATTGAACACCTATATGAAATCACTGGGGAAAACCTGGGATGTGATCATTAAGTTAAGAATACCAAATTCCACTGCCCTTAGTCCTCTAACTCGAAAGGAGGAATGAGTAGCTTGAACATTGCCTTATTTTTGTAAGGGATTGGATGCAAGAGAAGAGAATAAAATTAAACCCAGAGAAGACGGAGATACTGTTAGCAAGGAGAAAATTGGACTCTAGGTTTAAGTTGAAGGCTAGTTTGGATACAGTTTGCAGTTTGGGAATGCCTTTTTTATCCCAGCTCTGACTAGATTTCAGGTAAGTGAGTATGACAAGGAGTGCATTTGCACAACTACAGCTCATAGCCAATTGCAACTTTTTGGGATAAAGTTATCCATGTATTGGTTGCGATCTGTCTTGACTGTCCCAATGCTAATTGGTGCAAAGAATGGGAATCACATGATTTAAAAGATCTGCACTTACTGCCAATTGCCTACCAGCCACAATTTAAAGTATTGATGTTTGAAATGATAGAGATAAGATCTAAGATCTTAAAATGTTTATATAAGCAGAAAAGCAAAATATAAACTTAATTAAATACCGTTTTACTTATCAAAGCTGCCAAGTTTTTGTTTCAAAATAAAATGAATACATACATAGAAGCTTCTCCAGTTTCTTGATATTATTTCTTCCTAGTTTCTCATCTTCCATATCTTTACGAAGGAACAGTTTCTTGGGGGTTATCTTCATGCATGCTTTGAAATGAACTCTACTACTTACTGTGGGACTTACTTTTGAGTAAAAGCGCACAATGTCAGGTTTTACTACAGAGGTCTTCAAACTTGGCAACTTTAAGACTTGTGGACTTCAACTCCCAGAATTCTCCAGCCAGCTATGCTGGCTGGAGAATCTGGGAATTGAAGTCCACAAGTCTTAAAGTTGCTAAGTTTGGGGACCCCTGTAGTAAATGTTTCACATTACTACCTCTGCAGTAAATGTTTCTCATTTAACCTCAGGTGACATAAGACTTTATGTGACTGTTGTAATAAGGCTATCCCTCTGAAATTTGCAAATATGAATAAAAAGAAGATACTCATGTTCTGTTTTAAAGCCATTTGAATCAAAAGTTGATTTATTGCTCTAAAAAGCAACTTAGATATACACATTGTATTGTCAGATTAGATTACTTGTGATATATGTTTCATCAAATACCTATATGTAAATATCAGTAATTTCATTCTGGGTAGAATTTATTATTACATGTGCATAGTGTGTGTGTGTGTGTGTGTGCTCATGTGTTTTTTAATATGGCTCCATCTTATAATTAAATTGATTAAATGCCAACATGACAAGGCATTCATGTTTTATAAAAAAAATGTTTTAAGATGTAGAGATTACTTGTTTTGACAGCTGTATCATGGATCAAGATGCATTGTTTTATTACAAATGTCATTTTAATTAACTTCCTTCAGTTTTGTACAATTTAAAATTCTTCCCAGTTGGGAGAGTTATCTAATATATTTGGAAAATAAGATTAGGAATAATTAAGTGGCCTAAGGCCATATTGGATAGAATACCTCAAGTTGTACCTCCATAGACGTGAGGTCATTAGAGACAGACTGTCGTATTTGTATATTAGAAACATTGATTAGATTTGAGATTTGATCTAAGCTTTTAGCAAGAATGACTGAGATTGCCTTGTTGAATAACTTACAGAAACTGGATGGGAAAATTTTAGCCTGAATTGTGCTGGACTTCTTCACAATAATCAGCGCTATTAAAACTGGCATATGTCTGGAGCCAATATTAAGACTGGGCCTTGGGGCAACAGGTCCTTTGCATTTTTCCTGTTCAGCCATGCCCAGAAAGTAATGAAGAGGTATAGGCCTGGCCAGAGTTCCATCTTTTCCCTTATGCTGCTCAACATCTGCAGGAAACTGATAAGAGGATATTATCTAGATTGAGATGCTATCAATATGTTGATGGCACCCAGCTGTACTGCTGGCTAGTATCTAATTCCAAGAAAGCAATGTGTATTCTGGATGAATGAGAAGCAGCTGAACTTGAATCCAGACAACACAGAGGTGCTATTGGTCAGTAGAAAATTGGACTTTCCGTTCAGCTTGTTCAAAATGGAGTTGAATCCTGATCAGTTAGTAAGACTAGAGTTTAGGAAGGATTGTTCAACCTCAGCTAAATTCCAATTGTTCTACTGTTAGTAGTTTAGCATTTAATACCATATTTGGCTGCTACTGGCTTCATGGCATGTCTGAATGGAAAGGCAGGATATAAATAAAATGTACTATTAAAATAATACTTTGCTAACTAAATCACAAGGGTTGAATCCACAAAGCTTGCTAAGTTCAAAGTAAACAAACCAGTTATCTTAGCAAACCTATACACCCATGGGTTATAATATCGATTCTGGGATACTGTATTTGGTTTTTCTCACTCTCATAAGATCCGTCTTTCAAGCAGCAGGTTCTTGAAAAGGTACTCTTACCAGATCTCTTCTAGAAGGCTTTATAAATTAAATCAAAGCCTATTTTCCTGCAGGCACAAGTTGGTTATCCTTTGAAAAATATCACAATCTCTTTTTATTTTGGAGGAGGGATAATATATGCCACCCATTTTCTTGCTTTGGTAAAGGCTATCAATTGATTAGAAGATACAGATAGTCCTTGACTTACAACCACAATTGAGCCCAAAATTTCTGTTGCTAAGAGTTCTGTTGTTAAGTTAATTTGACCCTTTTTACAACCTTTCTTGCCACAGTTGTTAAGTGAAACCCTGCAGTTGTTAAGTGAATCTGGCTTCCCCCATTGACTTTGCTTGTCAGGTCACAAAAGGTGATCACATAACCCCTGCACAATGCAACCATCATAAATATGAGCCAGTTACCAAGCATCAGAATTTTGATCACAAAAGTTGTATGTAAAATGATCATAAGTCACTTTTTTCAGTGCCGTTGTAACTGAAGTCACTAAATGAAAGGTTGTAAGTTGAGGACTACATGTGTAGTCTTAGCTTTCTAGTTACAGCAATTTACATGTAAACATCAACAACGGATGTTTTTCATATTCTGTTGAACACTATCCTTCCCTAATCATTTAAAAATTTGGGAACCTGCTTTGACCTATTTGGGGACTGAAGAATTGATAAGTCTTTGTCAATAACATTAGCTTCTTCACTTGATAATCCTGTGTTTACAGCAGAGGTCTTCAAACTTGGCAACTGTAAGACTTGTGGACTTCAACTCCCAGAATTCTCCAGCCAGCTATGCTGGCTGGAGAATTCTGGGAGTTGAAGTCTACAAGTCTTAAAGTTGTCAAGTTTGGGGACCCCTAGTTTACATAATGGCTTTAAGGATTGAAAGCAATAATACAGGTAGTCCTCGATTTAGGACCTCAATTGAGCCCAACATTTCTGTTGCTAAGTGAAAAATTTCTTAAGTGATTTTTGCCCCATTTCTTTCCATGGTTGTTAAGTGAATCACTGCAGTTGTTAAGTTAGTAACAAGGTTGTTAAGTGAGTAGCTTCCCCATTGATTTTACAGGTCACAGGAAGGTCACAAAAAGTGATCAAATGACCCTGGGATACCGCAATCGTCATAAATATTTGTCAGTTGTCAAGCATCCAAATTTTCATTCTGTCACCATGGGGATATTGCAATAGTCATAAGTGGGAAAACCGGTCATAAGTCACATTTTTCAGGGCCATTATAACTTTGAACGGTCACTAAATGAACTGTTGTAAGTCGAGGACTACCTGTAGTAAAGAATGAAAAATAGAGCGGAACAGAGGTCACATAAGAATTTATTAGAAAAGGGCAGAAATTTAAATCAATAGAATAAAATTAACAAACAAGCTAAAATGTAACAACAAAAGTAAAAGCTAGAGAAATGAGAATAAATGTATTTACTATCCAATTAAATGTTCAGCAAGCAAATGACACAATAAGGTATAAAATGTTATTTATATAGTAACCACAGCCACTCTGGTTTGCAAATAATAGATTAAAGGTTTAAAGATTAAAGTAATCAGTTTTGACTTGTTTAGCAAATCATGGCTTACCACCATGTATGCTGTTGCTTATGTCACATGAGCAACTGGCCAAAATGTCCAGTTAATGAGCATATAAACATTTCCATCTACCTCCATTACATGATTGAAACACGTTTTTGGCTTATCATGGCATACAAACGTAGAGCAACCATCATTTTGGTTTTACAGAAACTAAAATTTGTAATCCAAGCTTCTTGCATTATGTCATAATGAGGACTTGGCTCAAGGTAATGTGTAAATCCAGCAAGAGTGTGTGTTTCAATATGTATGCAACAAAATTTCATTTTAATGTATGCCGATTAGTGTACATTCAAAGTGACAATAAAGTTATTCTAAGTCTAAGTCTAATAAATGATGTCTAAACGGAACAGAGCTTAGTTCTTTAAGTTTGGCAGAAACAAAACTGCACAAACTAGTTTCTAATCCTAAACAATTAAGAGATGTATAAACCAAGATCACATTCAAATGCATTTGCCCAGACTTTACAATACACAATTAAATTCCAGAATAGAGCCAGGAAGATTAAGAAGGATTGCAAAAATATTTTAAATATTTTAAAATATATTGGGCATCAGCCAATCAAATAAATTGCTTTAAAATCCCAATAATTTAAATGCAACAGATTTAAATTCTCTTCTTCTGAAAACCAGTGGATTTAAGTGATTAACTTCGGGCTGGGTATCACTCAGTACATTTTTGCATGCAAATTATTATCCCTGGCTAAATAAATTATTATTAATTTCCTAAATGTTTTATTATTGTTGCTATTATTCATGTTCTTTGAGGAATGGTTATGTGTACTAGATGGTTTCCAGAAATCTAGATGACTAATAGATGGCAGGCTTTCTGTATATCCTTCTGCCCTCTAGTTGTCTTTTTTTTCCAGCCCAGAATTGGTAGTTTTTGTTATGATGAAATGAAACTGCAGTGTTTATACAATATTGTCTTCATTGGCATCTCCATACTATTCAAGGATAAGGACAAAAAAAATCTGGTTAGCACAACACACTAAACTACAAAAAAGCAGCCACATTTTAAACGAACATGTTGTATAAATGCAGCTCATGTGATTATTTATGGTTCAGTATAGTATGTTGTAGAAACCAAGAAAACTGAGGGTTTTGTAATTTGCAACTGAACTCTGTTGATGATGTTGACATTTCAAACTAATAGAAGTATTTTTATACTAATTTTGCTACATTCACTGGACTAGGAACTGTGAGAGTTATAGTTCAAGATAGAGGGCCTTAGCAGAATTTCTTTATGGAAAAAAAATATGGATATTTATGTTTAAGATATTTGAATTGTGAAAAGACTAACAGTCCTCTTCCTTGCACAGCAATCTCAGTCAACTTAAAATCATTCTAGAAGACAGGATGTACAAGAGTAGGCACACTATATATTGGAAAAATGCCATTATTTTTCCCCGTACAAAGAGAACGGTAGCAAATTAATTACATTTTGCCTTTTAAATTGTCTCTTCATTATAAAATAACACCAGGCAATGTATAATGCATGTAAGTATAACATACATTTCAGAGGTGGGTTCCTGCCGGTTCGGACCGATTCTTTAGAACCGGTAGCGGGAATTTCCCCCCGCTCGCCGAACCAGCAGCGATGGCCGGCTGGACACGCCCCCAAACCAGCTCTCTTGGCGGTGCCAATATTGTCTTCATTGGCATCTCCATACTATTCAAGGATAAGGACAAAGATGGCGGCGCCATCTTGTTTTATGCTTCTGCACACGCGCAGAAGCCGTTTTTTTGCTTCTGCGCATGCGCAGAAGCTGGGTTTTTAGCACTGCGCATGCACGTGCCTGTGCAGCGTGTGAGGAAGTGAACCAGCAGCGAGGTAAGCCAGAACCCACCCCTGATACATTTGGCTTCTGTAAGCATTTTAAAAAACACAATTTCTTTAGAAATTTCCTGTTTAGCTTGGTCAGATATTCTTTTTTATGTAATAGTGTGACAAAAAGGGACAGCTCTGAATTATGTCAAGTCGTATATTATTTTGGGAATTGACATATATTTCTGTTTCTAGGCCACATTAGGATATTGGAGGTTGCTTTTGTTGAAGAACAATGTCATATATCTTAAAAGAATTTTAGAGGAGGTCAAGGGCTTGAGCTCCATCAAATGTGGAATGTGGCAGGCAGTTTGCTCTCCTCATTATCAGTCACAAGGAGGAAGGGAAGCTCCCCTCTCAGTTTTCATAGTTAATGTTATGTTGGTTTAGTTTTTAAAAACAAATCTCTGGCCAAATATTCTACATATTGAGTTAGTGTTATTTCTTATACCAGAGGTCTCCAATCTTGGCAACTTTAAGACCTGTGGACTTCAACTCCCAGAATTCCTCAGCCAGCTTTGCTGGCTGAGGAATTCTGGGAGTTAAAAGTCCATAAGTCTTAAAGTTGCCCAGGTTGGAGACCCCTGTCTTATACAATAAAAGGACCCTATGTGTATTAATTGTACATGTGAAACATCAAATCTTGTCACCACCATAAAAGAGCTGAAAATTAAGAGTTATTTTTTACTTGGGGCAGGGTGATAAAAGAAAATGATCTCTCAATGCACTCACTACTTTAGTTTAACAATGTACTTGTACCTCTTGAGACACTCTGAATGAGAGATTATAACTATTCATAATTTTTTTAAGGAATAAAAGACTGGGGTGTGAAAACAATTGAAGCTGTGTGAAATGATTCTGATCTGTATTTAGCAATGGTCTTTCTCAAAATTCTTTAAAAATTCAAAGTTCTGAGGTCTCTTCTTTCTTACAGTGCAGCAATGTACATTTTCTGATATTTTCCAGATGCTCTCTTACATCTGTTTTTAAATGCAAAAAAGGAAATTTCTAGACTTAACCTTCAGAAAAGATCACAGTATTGACTGCTGCTGGGGTTTCTTTGGGAGGCAATAAATTATTAAATGGTCCTTTCTCAAGCAATATGTTGGCTCCACCTATTATCTGCCTAACAGTGAATCAGATCTCTACCTGTGCAACTTCAACATGGGAAGGAGTCTTGGGGACCAACTTGTAAATCTACGATACTGCTCATTATTTGCATCCTTTTAGAACAGGGGTGTCAAACTCATGTCGTCACGGCATCGTCACGTGACGTATCGGGACTTCCCCTTTTCCCCCCTGCTCGCTAAACCGGGCATGGGCATGGCCAGCACGTGACATATTTGGCCCGCAGGCCAGGAGTTTGACAGCCCTGTTTTAGAGGGTCGTTGAAGCACTTGGAGGTTTATCTGTGTCCTCAGGGTCACCTGAGTAGTGCTCCTGGTTCCTGTAGTCTGCATTTCCCCCCCCTCTGGAAATCCATTCCTATTCCCACATCATTCAAAGGGTGTTTATCCCTTTGGGACAACCATGATCTGGATGACTGAGAACCTCTACAGACTTTTAGCTATACAATTTGGGATGAACACCCTTTGAATGGTGTGGGAGTAGGAATGGATTTCCAGAGGAAAACAATTGCAGACTACAGGAACCAGGAGCACTACTCAGGTGACCCTGAGGACACAGATAAACCTCCAAGTGCTTCAACGACCCTCTAAAACAGTGGTTCTCAACCTTTCTAATGGCGGGACCCTTTGGTGCGATGATGTCATCACGCTGCTAACATGCGCAAAGCGTTCTGCGCATGCGCAGAGGGTAAAAGAACCCAAATGGCGGCATCCGGGAGGGTGGGCGAAGTCTCCCGCCTCTGTTGCTACCGGCTGTCCGGCGACCCGCAGGCCCGGCCGCACCGGGAGCATTTCACCCCTGCAGTGACAGTGGCACCAAGATGGCGGGCTAACGCGCGCGGCGACCCCTTTGAAATGGTCGTTCGACCTCCAAAGGGGTCGCAACCCACAGGTTGAGAACCGCTGCTCTAAAAGGATGCAAATTACCAGCTGTCTGCAAGGAATATAAATCCTTCTATTCCTTACTATCCTGTCAGAGCTGAAGAAGCTTCTTGGATGAGAAGCGAAATGTCTTCAAAAGAAAAAACAAGTAAGTCCAGCTGCCTCCTGAAAAACGCACCTTTGTGACTTTATCCCATATCTTTTATCAGCAATGGTGCCTTATTGAAATCTTGGAGATAATTACCATGTAATGGTTGGTAGCATAGCAGTGAGTTGTTGATTACCACTAATAATGGAAAGTTGACACTTTGGCAGCCAGGGAGCTTTCTATTCTAAGTGCTAATTATTTTTAGTAGCTTTTCAAACTGTTCAGTTGTAATTTTCCAGCTTTTACATTTCTTTCATTTAATAGCTGGGCAGGATTTGTCAGCTCTCATCTATAGTTCATTCCATACTTAAGGGTATAATTCCATAATGGCTCCCCATGATTCCCCATAAGGTTTATTCCTGATTCAAGCCAGTAATCAATATACAGAATTGAAATAGACCTGGCAGTTATGTTTGCTAGCAGGTCAGTTTCCCCAGTGGCTTCAAAATTTTTTTTTTTTTGAAAAGGAAAGTTTAAAGCCAAGTGTTGAGAATTGCTTGTTTACAAAGCACAGTCACACAATAGATGCAGACAAAATCTTTCTGTCAATATTTATACTGCATTTCTACATCTTTTCCCTGACTAGCAGAGCTGTCTAGAAGCTGTGAATTTATAGTTGGTCATAAAAACTACAAATGAATCTCTACATGAATCTCCCAGACATCTTTTCAACTTGTTTTATGTATACTAGTTGCACAAATCTATCTTTGGATAAGTTTTTTTTTGTTTGGATTGGTTGCATGCAGTCTTTGCTTTTTTTTTTAAAGCCACATGCAGACTATATTTATATACAAGTTCCTGAAAAATACATAATATTCCTAATGAGAGTCTGACGTAAAGATCTGTACCAATTAGATTTACATAACAAGCAACCACGGTGGTTCATTTAATCATGGTTTATTGATGAACTGTGAACTCATTTGGCTGGATTCATATGTTATACTAAAATATAAATAAACCACTTTAGGGCAGGGTGTGAACCTAGCAGCTGCATCTGATTCTACTATACTAGGCTGATTCTAGACTATTCCACAGCTTACAGCTCAATTCAGTAATACTATCTAGTGTATAAGATATCATCCAATGCCTCCAATGGATTTCTTCAAATGTAGAAGTTGGAATTACCTTTTGTAAACAAGGAATGCTTAAATTATACATTAGGATGCAGTGCTTCAAAGCATTATACTTTGCTATAACATCACACATTATATAGCTCAGATATCAGCTACTAGCTGCTTTTATCCTGTTTCAAGAATATGTCATGCTAACAACTGTGATTTGAGGATATTTTTTTATAAGGACCCACTCATGGATGATAGTGTGGCAAGATGTGCAGGCAAGAAAATTATAACAGTGGTAGCAAACAGTTTCATGATTAATACCAACTACTGCTAAACAAACAACTCATTTAGTTCCCTTTGTGAAACATTTTACTACCAGTACATAATATACTATTTGAAATTTACATCTAAGACTCCTGAAGTTATAGAAAAAATACCTAAGCTAACTATGAGCTTGAAATAAGCAAATGTTGGTTAAAATATGCAAATCTAGGCCATTATAACAGACTATTACACAGGTTAGTTTCCATGGACAGTATATAGCAATAGCAATAGCAATTAGACTTATATACCGCTTCATAGTGCTTTACAGCCCTCTCTAAGCGGTTTACAGAGTTAGCATATTGCCCCCAACAATCTGGGTCCTCATTTTACCCACCTCAGAAGGATGGAAGGCTGAGTCAACCTTGAGCCGGTGAGATTTGAACCGCCGAACTGCAGCTAGCAGTCAGCTGAAGTAGCCTGCAATGCTGCACTCTAGAGTAACACTCTACAGTATTACTGTATTTGAAAATTCCACTGCCACAATATTGAGAGGTTTCAAAAATGCACATTTGGGGGGGGGGTTGGGGTTAGCCTGTGACATTGGCTTGATATAGATTTTGGCTTTTTTTTTTTTTTTTTTTCCTACCCAACACAACTGCCTTTGTTTTTTCTATATGAAAAAGAATTCCAGGAAAACGAGAAAGGTAAAAAGTTGTTGAGATTTTTTTTAAATTATCTTTTGAAAGTTGTTAAACATAATAGCTTGATTCATACACAAGATCAAAATTTGGTCTGATTTTAGATAAGTATAGTAGGGACAGGTGATATTGCCTATTCTGTAGTCCCAATGGAGCACTGTGGAGGCTAGTGCTACTCATGGACCTCAAGGCAGCTTTCTATCATATCATATTCTATCATATAATAAAAGAGTTGCATGGTTTATGGCTTACCCTAAGGACCTTGTGGTATGGTGCCACAAGAGGCTTCTTCACCAAGATCACAAGAAAGCTGTGCAGAGTCGAGAAATCAGTGTAAAGTGACACAACTGAGATGATTTCTCCCATTACCAGACATACTTTGAAGAAGGTATTTACAATGAGGAAACCTCATGGAACTATGCAACGGAGCTGACTTTCTGCTTGCTTTGCAACATTTGCCAAAATCAAGCAAGGAGGAGGAGACCCTATGAAGATGACATCTAAGAGAGGGAAAATCAAGAAATGCTCACAGGAGGAAAAACACAAGATATGGAACCTAATACCATCATCCCCAAATTCCTATAGAGTTCAAATCATGTAATTCACAGTACAGGTAGTCCTCGAGTTACGACCACAATTGAGCCCAAAATTTATGTTGCTAAGTGAAACATTTGTTAAGTGAGTTTGCCCCATTTTACGATTTTTCTTGCCACAGTTGTTAAGTGAATCATTGCACTTAACAGTATTAAGTTAATAACCTGGTTGTTAAGTGAATCTGGCTTCCCCATTGACTTTGCTTGTCAGAAGGTTGCAAAAGGGGATCACATGATCCCAGGACGCTACAACGGTCATAAATATAAATAAGAGCCGAGGTGGCGCAGTGGTTAGAGTGCAGCACTGCAGGCTACTTCAGCTGACTGCTAGCTGCAGTTCGGCGGTTCAAATCTCACCGGCTCAAGGTTGACTCAGCCTTCCATCCTTCTGAGGTGGGTAAAATGAGGACCCAGATTGTTGGGGGCAATATGCTGACTCTGTGAACCGCTTAGAGAGGGCTGTAAAGCACTGTAAAGCGGTATATAAGTCTAAGTGCTATTGCTATTGCTATAAATATGAACTAGTTACCAAGCATCTGATTTTTGATCATGTGACCATTGGGATGCTGCAAGGGTCGTAAGTGTGAAAAATGGTCATGAGTCTTTTTTTTAGTGCCATTGTAACTTTGAACGGTCTCTAAATGAACTGTTGTAAGTTGAGGACTACCTGTAGTTATTCATAGTTATTGGCTGGAGCAGAAACTCCATAAATAAGGAGGGGCACTAATCATATGTATATGTAAAATATTGAATCCTAATTAACTGGTTGGTTGAAACATGTTTCAAAGCAATACGTATACCTATTAGGAGAGGCATTTGTGCTGACAGAATGGAAAAAAATCCTCTTCTTGGCACTTGCTGTGTGTAGAATTGGCACATTCTTGTCTTACATATTTTTAAAACATCTGCTCCTTGGCAAAATAATATGTTACTGGTTTTTTGTGATTTTAATAGATTAACTGTGCAAATCTGTACATACCTGCTTAAAGATAAGACTGGTTGGGTTCAGTGGTGCTTCAAACATGTGTAGGGTTATAGGATTAGCATTTTAAAATTGATCAATTATTGATTAAAACTTTGCAGGTCTAATCATCATTTATCTCAATATTTTTAGTCTTATATTGGATATCTGAATAAATAGGATTTAGCTGCCCTGATATCCTAAAAGAATTAGTTATAAATAAATCTTAATAAACAAACATGCCCTTAAACTCTTGCATGTAGTGTGATTTTTGACACCTTTTGCTGTGAAGGCAAGTTATGCTTTGCTGTAGAAGACATTAAAAATAAATGATAAATTGGTTTCTCTGACTCCAGCATGATCTATAAAGCGTTCTATACATTTTGTTTGTTTTACTGTATTTCTAAACTGTCGTAATCCTCGGCATCAATAAGAAAACAAAAAACAGAATACTATAAATAGGTAAATCAGAATCAAAACCCAAAACATAATCACAAAAGCAAAAATAAATCCCAAATGAAATCCAGTATCAGCGTCGACAGTTACTCAGCTGGACCTGAATATCTATTCAAATCAAATACTCTTTTCAGACTTACTATAACACATCAAACAACATACTACTTAATACTTTTCTGGAAACTTTTGTATAATATATGCATTAGGCCTATTGTACACTGCCCAGAGTCTTGAAGTCAGGCAGCTGTAATAAATACAATTAATAAATATTTAACATTTTCTCGATCAACTTTTCTATTTTTAGTAAATATTCTATCAAAATACACAAATTCATCTACTTGCTCTTTTTTGCCATTTATATACAATTTACAATTGTTGATTTTCTTTCTCAGGCACATTTACTTTGATACATTAATTTTCATATCAAAATTCCTTAATTTTCAGATCCCATACAATCCAACTGCTACTGCAAATTATTCTAATTCTCAGACAACAACATGGCACCATCTGCATACAAAAGTACACATACAGGTAGCCCTTGCTTAATTGACCTTAACTGAGACTGGAATTTTGTTACTAAGCAAGTGGTTGTTAATGAGAAACATCATGTGAATGTTTTCTTAAGTATGTTTTTTTACGAAATAAAAACAATACAAATGGATGATGATGATGATGATGAACCTGCTGATGGAAAGATTACAAAACAGTTTATCTGAACTGCAAGCTCCAAATGGACTGATAAGGTACATTTATTTAGAGTTTGATTTGAGATTTATTATTAAAAAAAAACCTCATTTCAGTTCAATGGGAACATTTACTTGCAAAATGTGAATACAAATTGCACTTCTAATTTCTACTGTATCGTGCCCTTTGTAAGACTTTATAAACTTGAAAATATTTATTTAACTGCTGCTTTTGATTTTCACCATACCTCTTGGCAAACATTAATGTTTTTTATCTGGGAGGAGCTGAATTCAACGGTTTTCTTGTTACTTCCTCATTTCTTTCTGGAAGACTTAATTGATCATTATAACTAGTTACTGTTAAAATACTGGGAATGATGTTTGAGAACTATTAAAAACCTTGCCAAGGTACAGGGCAAGATAAAAATGATCAAAACTAATTATTCCTGGCTTATTTTTGCGTTCTAAAATCAAGATAAAATCCGGTTCCATTAGACTCTATGAGATTTTTGTTGCAGGATTCCATGGGAGATTAGGAGGGCAATACTATTCTATGGAAGATAGCTACCACATGCCAAAAATTGCTGGGGGTAGTTTTTCCACCCTTTTGGAACTGTCAGAGCTCTTGTAATATACCTTATTTCATATTTGACTGTTGCCTGTTGATAGAGCCGAGGTGGCACAGTGGTTAGAGTGCAGTACTGCAGGCTACTTCAGCTGACTGCTAGCTGCAGTTCGGCGGTTCAAATCTCACCGGCTCAAGGTTGACTCAGCCTTCCATCCTTCCGAGGTGGGTAAAATGAGGACCCAGATTGTGGGGGGCAATATGCTGACTCTGTGAACCGCTTAGAGAGGGCTGTAAAGCACTGTAAAGTGGTATATAAGTCTAAGTGCTATTGCTATTGCCACTATGTTTACAATTGCAGAATTATAACTGTATTTTATAAGAATAAAAGTGATTCTCTAATTATAAAAACTCTCTCTAACGCATATGTACTGTCCAGCCTGTGATTTATTCTCTAAATTCTTCCTCTTTAGGCCACCTCCAGAATGAATGTAAAAAAAAAAAATCATTATTTTTAAGATAACTACTTTAATGGCTAAATTTGGAGTACAAAAACATGTGAAGTCAGTTGCATTTTTTAAATTGACATTTCTCACCTTTCTTCAATATGCCTACGCAAATATTAAGGAAGGTTAGGATATTTTTAAATCGGGTTTCTAGGTGGCACCAGTGTGACAAGACTGAACTTATGCAAGCAAAATGTACAGAAACACCTAATACAGAATGTAAGAATTTACATTCCTCCTCATTACGAATCTTCCACAACTATGTGGACATGAAGAACCCTAATAGACCCAGAATTATGGAATGCCTACTTTGGAAAGCAGTGAAAATACAAATGGTGTATTGTCAGAGACAGGTGCAACAGAAATACAGCTGCCACAGGGCATTTTATTAATCAAAGCATTGCCAACTCAGGAACTTAGTCTAGTGGTTAAGAAACCAGGAGACTGTAAGTTCTAGTCCTGCCTTAGGCATGAAAATCTGTAGTGTGACTTTGGGCTAATCACATTCTCTCAATCCAACTTACCTCAAGGGTGGTTGTTGTGGGGAAAATAGGAAGAAAGGGTGTATTAGGTATGTTTATAAAACTAATAAAGGCAGGTTAAAAATAAATCAACAAATACATAAAACTAAAAAAGCCATTATCTCTCTTCCCAGCGCTGAATTCACTTTTAGATACCAGTATTCAAAATTAACATTGAAAGTTCAAATTATATTATATATTCCAATAGGACATAGATCCCTTGAAAACAAATCTGACAGCTGTACCGTACAATTGTCCCAAGATGATCTAATATAGAATGGAGCAAAATATTTTAACATTCAACATATTTAAGAATTATGGGAGAGGAACAGGTTTTAACAGAGTAGACTGAGACTGATCTGAAAGTCGATTTAAAAATGTCAAGCTACAAGAATAATGCTACACTGGGCCTACAAAAAAAACAAGCTGATGTCTTTATAATTAAATGGGATATACAAACAACTAACCAGAGAGTGACCTGGATAATATTCCTATATTGGATTTACAGAACTAGCTGTTAAAGCTTTGAAGAATTTTATGAGAAGACAAGAAAAAATGAAAAGACATGAAGTTCTGGGACATTATTTGAAGGGACTAAAAATGAAGATTGTTAAAAGTAAAAGGAAGGAATATAAAGTGGGTTTATTTAATCAGGGTTAAAAGAGATATTTTACTTATTTATTTGTATCCCTCCTTTATTATGTTGACAAATAACTTAAGGCAGTGAACATATCCAACACACCTTCCTCCTCCTATTTTCCCCACAAGAATCCTGAGAGGTGAATTGGGTTGAGAGAGAATGACTGGTCCTAGGTCATCCAGCTGACTTTCACAGCTGTAAGGCAGGACTTGAATTCACAATCTCCTGCTTTCTAGCCTGGTGCCTTAACCACTAGACCAGGGGTGTCAAACTCAATTTCATTGAAGGCCGGATCAGCATTGTGATTGTCCTTCGGGGGCTGGGGGGGAAGGGCGTAGCTGGGGTGGTCACGGCTGAATGGGCTTGGCCCAGGGGCATGGCCAGCTTGACATTGCTCGTGTGGGTGGTGCCTGTGGGAGCCGGGCAGGGTTGGGAAGGGAATCCAGGGGTCTCCAGTGGGTGGGACGGTGGGCTCATCCTGCAGGATGGCATGGGCTGGGCCAAAGTGACTTGGGCCGGCCCCTTACAGTTTCCAGGATGGCCGCACAGGCCGAATCCAACCACATCGTGGGCTGGATCTGGCTTGCGGGCCTTGAGTTTGACACCCCTGCATTAGACCAAACTGCCTCTCATATTGTTATTACCTACCTTAATCCTTTACTGTAACCTTTACTGTAACCTTTAATCGGGTGAAATTCAAATTTTTTCCCTACCGGTTCTGTGGGCGTGGCTTGGTGTGCGTGGCAGGGGAAGGATACTGCAAAATCTCCATTCCCATCCCACTCCAGGGGAAGGATACTGCAAAATCCCCATTCCCTCCCTACTCCTGGGGGAAGGATATTGAAAAATCTCCATTCCCACCCCACTCTGGGGCCAGCCAGAGGTGGTATTTGCCGGTTCTCTGAACTACTCAAAATTTCCGCTACCTGTTCTCTAGAACCTGTCAGAACCTGCTGAATTTCACCCCTGCCTTTAATGGACTTGTGCTGCTCAGGTTTCAAATGATGAGATTTTTAAGAATTAGTATAAGGAAAATTTGTTGATCCATTGAATAAGTAGACAGACAGTAAATAGAGATTAAGAAAAAAAAACACCCCTAAAGACAACCAGAGAATTAGAATGTTTGCCCCCAAAAGGAGAGAGAAAAAGCAAAACTTTTGAGTCTCCCTGACTGTATTATCAAAGATCTAAACTGAAACTGCTATTTAGAGAAAAAACTAGTAAATACAGCAAATAAAGTAATGTTAGGAACTATCAGAACAAATTCTAAACTAAGTCATATAAGAATATGACTATTAAGGAACTGAAATAGCTTCAGCATTTTATATAAGCAAAACCTTATAACTGTTTTTAATAGATACCGGTAGCATTCTTCTTTTACCTAGAGAGAACTACAACGACTGAATGCCAGAAATTGGATCATAATTTGGGTTGTATCCCTATTGCTTTCCTTCTCTAATGATGCTAAATTTACACTTTTTCATCAACATATAACTATGAATCTTATTTGAAAAAGTGATGCTTAGATTTCCAGTAGATTAGAAGAAATTCAACATGGCAAATTAAAAAAAAAACAATGGCTGCTTAATGTTAAAAAAAGAGTAAATAATCAATCTATAAGCAATTAATCTATACTCAGATCCATTATTTGCTCAACCTTTCTTTAATTAAAGTCATACCCTTGGCTGGATATGCTGGGATTTGTAAACCCAGCACAACTGGATTCAATTCATTGTTGAATGCTGCCATAACTGAAGTTTACAGTCACAACGGATATTGAGATTAGGGTTTGCTGAAAACACTACATGGCTACCGAGAGTGGAACTTTATTTGATGCATGTTTAAACTGCTTTTTTTGGATAAGAATGATTATTATGATTCATTGTCGCCAATTCACTAAAAATCTATATGTTAAAAAAGATAGCTAGACATTTGCACCATTCCACATCCATGAAAACTGTAATTTTGATAAGGTCATGTTCTTCCTAAACATCACTTTTCTTTGGATAATGCTCCCTCTTCTGGACTAACATTGCCAGTGCTGCAGTTTTCGCTACACACATATACATGTGTATTCTTTGAGAATACTTTGTTCTTCCTGAAACTCAGTACTGTTACTTTCCCTCTGGAAATTATTATGCTGACATATTAACAATGAAATGAAATAAACCCAAGACAAGATATTGATGTTACCAACAGCCTTGGCAACCATTTATTAATATAAAACACATTATATGTTTGATTCAATTAGGCTAATAAGCATTTTCTCTGAAATATTCATTTTGTTTCTTTTACACCAAGAACTGATGTACTGGAGTCCTTTTTTCCCATGGCAACCACAAACATAGGACACTCAACATTTTCTGCCATGGGAAAAAGAAAAAGTATAGCCGCTTTTTTAAGATATAGAAGTACCTTGACTGAGATGCCCAATACATGTCTTTGGAAATGCACATCCAATTCTGTAGACTGCTTTGTAGTTCTGGAAAGCAACAACCTTCGTCCAAAAATAATATACGTATCACGTTTGCTCAGAGATGCTGTTTGTGGCAGTCCCTGGCACTTTACTTGATGCTGACGTTTCGGCAGTCCGTGGAACCTGCTTTGGGAGACGGATAGGCACATAGACATTGGAAGCGCAGTGTTCCTTAAGGTATTCTCCACCTTTCTCTTCGTAATCTTTCCTAGTTATCCAGCCTTCTTCACGGTTCATGTACTCCAGTGCCCAGTCCCGAGCTCCATACCATGCATCAAGAACAGGATTAGAAGCAAGCTGCACCTGCATGACAACAAGAATATCACACCATAGAGATAATTTATAAGCAAAACTATTTGGTAGAAATTATTTCAAGAATTGTCTTTTCTTGGCACGAAATGCCTGCTTCTTAAGATGAACTTGGAAGGGATAGATAGGTTCTCATGAGAACGGCTCTTTACGAATTCTTTGGTCTTCACTTTCCTAGGGAGGTGACTCTTATGGAATTTTTTAATGGAATTTTTTTTCCTTCTGAAATATGTGCTTATGTTCCTGCAAATATAACAAGTTTCTATGGCTTTGATTTTAACATTCTATCATTTATACGATTGCATTTTTATTATTTGTGTACTTGTCAGTTCCTGTATACACACTGATAAATAGGAAAGTAGGATATATTTAAAAGCCGCGAGGCCTGGGGCTTGCCACATCGGGGCAGGATGGAGCACGGGTGAAGGGGGGTGTCGGGAACGCCACAGCAGCGACCGCAGAGCACCGGTGACGGGGGGTGTTGGGACGGCTGCGGTAGCGACGGAGGAGGCCCAGCTGTGGGACGGGGAGGCATGGCCGCTCCTCACCACGATCGGATTGGCTCCGCTTGGCGGCCTGTTTTACTGCTGAATGAACTCATTGTGTGCCAGAGTCCAGCTGAATACACCCAGTTTGCATTCAAGCGTGTGGCGTTTTTCCTACTGGTGTCGGTCCAGAGCTTGGACTTTTGAGACAAATATTTTCAAACCTTCTGAAAATAAAATAATCTTGTTGGATAAAATCAAAGGTCCATCTGTTTCCTTAGGTAGCCAACTGAATGCTTTTAGAAAGCATACTTACAGTAACTCTGTTAATAGCAGCCTGGAGTCACATCTTGGTGAGATCGGTGGCTTAGACTTAGAATAGCTTTATTGTCACTTTGAATGTATACTAATCGGCATACATTAAAATGAAATTTCGTTGCATACAGTTCTCAAAGGGTCTCCACCTCTAATATACACTACATAAACATGACAAAATAAATACAAAATTATGCATATACCCACATATACCGTGTTTCTCCAAAAAGAAGACCCACCTTGAAAAGAAGCCCTATCACGTTTTTGAGCGCATGCGATCAAATTAAGCCCCACCCACAAAATTAGCCCTAATTAAGACCCGGGGTGCAGGGGGTGGGGCGAGGCACACAGGTAAAAAATAAGCTAGGTGGGGCATGGGGGGGTGGAGCTGCCCTACTTACCAGGCCTCACACACCGACACCTGCCTCGCCTTCTTCTGCAGCCGCTTGCCCCCACTAGCACACATCGCCCTGGCCTCCGTTTCGCCTTCAGATGCCTGCCAGAAGGCATCTGCAGCTCTGTTATCGGCTGCAGATGCCTTCCGGCAGGCATCTGAAGGCGAAACAGAGGCCGGGGTGATGCGTGCAAGTGGCGGCAAGCGGCCGCAGAAGATGTGGGCCAGCAGCGGGCTCCTGCTGGGCGGGGCTGTTGGTGCCACCGCCGCAAGGTGAATCAATAATTAGAACCCTCCAAAAAGAAGGCCTAGCCGTTTTTTTGGGGGGGTCAAAAGAAAATAAGACCCGGTCTTTTTGGAGATACATAGTATTATATGAAACTGTGAAACAACAGAGTTTAGTTTGGATGTATACATGTACATGGCGAGAGAAACAAATCTTGCAAGTTTACCAGGCATAGGGAACAAAGCTGTTACAAAAACCCCTCCCAGAGCAACAGAAACAGACTGTGAAGTGGGTGTGTGGGGTCTCTAACAATGCTTTGAGCTCTAAGCACATAGCGCTTATAAGCAGTATCCTAAATGACAGGAAGTGAGCTTCCTATAATCTTTTCGGCTGTCCTTATCACTCTCTGAATGGACTTTCTATCTGAGGCATTGCAGCCACCATACCAAACAGTGATGCAGTTTGTTAAAATGCTCTTAATCATGCTTCTGTAAAAAGTGGCCAGGACCAGGGGTGGGCTCCACTTACCTTCCCTACCGGTTCTGATCGCGACGGAAGTGCGCGTTTTGCGTGCACTCGCTCACCCCATGCACACGCGTGCCCCCATTGCATCGCGCAAAACACCCGGAAATGACCCTCTACGCATGCACAGAAGCCTTTGCGCATGCGCAGAGGGTTATTTTTCAAGCCGCGGCGACCAGAGGTCCGGTTCGGGAGCGTGGAGTGCCAGTCTTTGCTGCCGGTTCGGCAAGCGGCGGGCAATTTCCGCTACCGGTTCTAAAGAACCAGTCCGAACCGGCAGCAACCCACCTCTGGCCAGGACAGAAGGAGAAAGATGTGCTCTCCTCATCCAACACAGGAAATGCAGATGCTGGTTTGCACGCTTCACTAAAGATGACGTGTGAAGAGACCAGTTCAGATTGTTAGTTATCTGCACCCCCAGATACTTAATACTGTTGATCACCTCCACAGCTGCATCCTTGATACTGAGTGGAGTATGACCATGCCGACTTTTTCTAAAATCTACGATGATCTCCTTTGTTTTATTAACATTTAGAACCAGGATACTTTTATTGCACCAGTCCACCAGAGCCTTCACCTCTTCCCTATATGCATCTTCATTGTTGTCCCAGATAAATAGCACACAAACTCTGAACATAACCTGATGATGGAAGGCTGAATATTTCACTATATAAAACTTTTGAATTTTCCTTTTCAATTGGCAAAGACAATACTGTACCTGAAAGGATGATTGGAATGGCCTCATTTCAAGCAATTCTTTCTGGATTCTAGCTTTCATTCCAGGATACATCACATTTCCACCAGTGAGGAATACATTCTGGACAAGCTTTTCCTGTTGATCTTTAGAATATCTAAAAAAAGAAACAAAAACCAACCCTGTTATTAAAACATTTAAGGCTCTTTTTTGTCTGACAATTGACACAGGAATCTACCAGTGTATAAGCAATAGCTTAATTCCTTTTCCCCTGAAGTATTATCTACGGTACATATCACTACAAGCTAAACCGCCCTCCCTAACCTAGGTTTTTCAGACATTTATGTGAAGCCCATGTGATTATTGCTGAAAATTCAGGAAGTTAAAGGGCACCCAGATTGGCTTAAACAACAAAGATTTCCAGAGTATAAAGCTGTGAAGTGCAATGCTTAGAAATCGAAGATAAAAAAGGCACTAAACAGCATGTAAGGGTGTGACATGGCACTCATCTGCACCTCCTTAAAGTAATCAGATCTTAGGATCTATGTGGCTGTTCTCTGCAGCAACTGCAAGAGCCCAGGAAAAAAGCATACTTCATCCCATGTTTGCAACAAAGATTGCTTTTCAACTCTAGCACTACAAGTATTTTTTTAAATCAAAGTTTGATTTTTTTATTTTATTTTTTCCTGATTTATAAAATCTTCCCAGATGATAATAGCTTCTCTAAATTTCTTTCTTCTTCATCAGCTACAATGGCAACTAATAACTATAAATGGTTATAGCAAACTTCAGCTTTAACTCTTCCCCATTCTTCCTTTGCTTTCCTTACTTGAAAGAACTGTCTGCCTGAGGTTGTGATATGTCTCATTTTTTCATGTAGCATTAATCCAGTCTAGCACAACTTTTAAACACGATTGTTATGACAGAGACACACTAAACCGTATTTTCTAAAGTTACACGAGAGCAGAGTGTCACCGAAAGTGTTAAGTATATAGTTCTATACTTCTCTTATATATTTTCTTGGAAATATGTCTCATGTTATGCTCAGAGTAGTTTACAAAGCATATATTATCAATGCTTTGCTAAATGTGTAACTTGGCTTTCTCAGAACCTGCAAATGCAAACCTTCTTCTCTTATTTAAAAAATAGTATGAAGGCTAATCTGAAAACAAATAAGTAAATACCACACTTATTTCCTAATTTATAATCCATGATTAATTGAACCATGATTTACTGAATGAATGCAATTGCCAGGGTTTGCACAACACATTGAGCCAAAGCTAGTTGACGGCGTGTTAACTCACTGTATCATTCAAAGCCTCTTTCTCTGAACACTGAGAACATATTCTTAAGCGCATCAATTTAACTTAGGAATTCAGGAAGTCTGTAATTTTACCTGTCCAGGACAAGCTGCATGGTTTCTGCTATCCCAGCCTGTTCTTCTCCTATTAGGGATGGCTGAAAGACAATTTCAGGAACTCGGATTCTCTCGGTGCCAAGAAAGAGCTGATGATACTCTGCCAGATTAAACACGGGCTGTAAAAACATGAAGATTCAGGAGAGCAATGCTTTAGAACAGGGGTGTCAAACTCAAGATCCGCAGGCCGAATCCAGCCCGCAGGGTGCTTAGATCTGGCCTACAGGGCTGCCCTGGAAACAGCAAAGGACTGGCCCGCAGTGCCTCTGCCAGCGAAAATGGAGCTCAGGGGGCTGCACCCATTTTCGCTGGCAGAGTGCTGCAGGAAAACAGCCAAAAACAGAGCCTGGGGAGGCTGCCCGGGCCACCACAGGTGCCCCAGACACGAGTGATATTGAGCTGGACACGCCCACCTGGATACGCCACCCCCCCGGCCCGAGATCAAACACAACCCTGATGTGGCCCTCAATGAAATTGAGTTTGACAACCCTGCTTTAGAATATACTGTCTCTTCTCAAAGCACTTTATCAGAGTTAAAATTTGGATTGGTCAAACTCCAGTGTATATTATCTCCTTCCCTCCCACGTGTCAGATTTTCTTTATACAGTGCAGCCTGTTCATAGCCATTCCACCTGATGGCAAAATTTTTTTGAGAAAACACAATCCACTGCACTGCACTGCACTGCACTGCTTGGCTTCTCTTCAAGAACTGTTCCCTTCTGTGGCCTTCTACCTAGTCATTTGAGATGTTATGAAAAGCCAGGCCTGCATTCACTTCTTTCTGTATTTCCCCCACATGCTGTGTTCCTCTTTTTTTCTCATTGTTTCTATATTTGCAGGAAAGAATGATATTTTAAAATGTCTGTTGTGGTACTGTAAAAATAAGTAGTTGAAACTAGGGCTTCTACACAAGATAATAATTTGTCCAAAACTTCATTAGCATCTTTAACTGTGCTTATAATTAGACAGCACTAAGAATTTTGGATTGTTATTTAGTTTGGGTCCTATCAAAAGATTCAAAATTCCCTTATAGAACAAGATGATTCACCTGTTGTGATAATGATGATGTTATAGTTCATCTCTTTGCTCTACTTTGCAAGGCATTGATAGGATAAACTATGTTGCAGGCTTATTTCTGAGTTGTGCAGTACAGTAATTTAATAAAATGACTGAAATAATTTGTTGCAAAGAAAATTGGGAAACTTTACCATGTGAACATTTCTACTATTTTAATTGTAAGCCACTATAAGGTATTTACATAACTAGAAAATTAGATATAACAATGACATAAACATTTCTTGTCTGTCAACAAAAAATTACTCAGAAGCAAGGATTACAGTAATTGAATCAAGACTACAGGTACTAGAACTGTAGCTTAAAAATTACATATAGGAACATTACTCTCTTATTTGGCAAATTAGGACAGATTTTTTAAAAAAATTATCTTTCAAATAGCAATATAAATAAATATAACACAGCAAGTGTGATCCAAAAGCAATCAGATATGCTAAACCTGGATTGTACTGAAAAGATATAGTTTGTAACACGAAAGCTATGACTAAATCTTAATACTATTTAGACAAATTGCAATGTCCCTCAAAGCCGTTCTGGCTAGAAATTAAGTGAGCCCAGTGTATTTGAAGAACAGTAAGTTGGGAAAAGGCAATTTCAATCTATATTGTTAGAATTAGTATTGCATGATTTTAGTTTCTCCCTTGCTTACCAGTCTAAGTGGAAATTTTCATAGCTGAAATCCTATATGTTTTGCCATCTAGAAGCTAACAGCTGAGTGACAAACAGAAATTCACTGTGTGTTTTACACAGCATTTAAAACATAGAATTGCAACCTTTGAAATCCTCAGCCGTAAGGCTGACATGCAGGAAAAATACTGTACCTAATAATGCTAAATGCCATTGTAACATCTAAGGTAAAGTTACACCTAATGAATTTCTGACTGCTACACACATCATTTGTGCCCCTTCAACTGAAACTGAACAACCCATTTGCCTCATGACGTCCACGACTAAAAATGGTAAAACGCAAACAGCAATGCTATGATCTAAAAGTATTGCAGTTAAAAGAAGCAAAATGAAGGCGATCCTACTCAGACAGAAACAATCACAACAAGGGCCAAGGCCTATCAGGGGAATAGATCCAACCTATCCCAGAAACAAGAAATTAAATGATTCACTTGTTATGGTTGCCCTCTATTTTCCAGGTATCTTTCCTTGTCTGTCAGATCCCTTTCCACTCCAGAAATAAAGATAGAAAAAGGCAGAGAAAATTGAAACTGATCATGTACTATACTTTCTTCTTTTTTCCACAATCTCATTATTTTTTAACAGAACAAGAAAAATAATAAAATCATGCATCATAACAATATTAAGCAGCATTATTTATATTAGTACTGAAATAACAAAGAATACTAATTTCTCACTGAATTGCTTTCTTTTCCTCACAGCATCTGCTTCTACTTCCTGACTTTTTGACACTTTTCCCCATGGCAGGAACACACATACGTAACTAGGATGTTTCCCAGTACTTCCTTCATATCAGACACCACTTGTAACCTCTGGATTTCACAGTTGTTTTGGATTAAATTATTACAGGAAATTCCCTTTGTCTTCCACGTTCACCAGTCAGGACCCCAAAATACTCATCTACGATGTCATAACATAGCCAACATGGTTAAACCTAGTTACAAGAAGGCATGCCTGCCCTGACACTTCCAGCTCCGATTTCAATTGCATACAAGTGGATTGCAATAAAAGAAAACAGCAGATGAACTGCTTTCTAAAAAAATGACTGTAAATATGATTGAGGCAACACTTCTGCTTATCTCTTCCCCCCATCCCATCCCTGGCACAGCAGAGATTGGAGAGAGATTTCAAGACAGTAAAGCTGTTTCGTCTTCTACATATTGAGAGCAATGCAATTGCATGAGCAGCGGGAAAGTTTCAGGTAAAGGAGAGATTTATCTACAGAAATCACTCCCCCCTCCCAAAACAAAAAATTGCAGAGAAAGAGATTCCAGTAAAATACTGTAAGCTGTTTGCTCTTCTACACATCAAGAGCAATGCAACAGTGCCAGCAGCCCAAGATTTGGAGCTATGGGTGTACTATGCAAACAGCTCACAGTACCCTTTCCTGCTGCCAGTGCAATCACATTGTGGTGGGGAAGGGTCAGGCAAAGAAGAGTCTGCATACAGAAATCACTTGTTCTTTTCCTCTTCCCTCTTGCGGAGCAGAGAGACTGGAGAAAAAAAAAGATTTCAAGAGAGTACTGTAAACTGCATAAGGTATCTGCAGCTTCCAGCCCAGGCATACCAATGCAATTGTGTTGCCTACAATGCATAAAAGAAGCAAGTCACTTACTTTCTTGCAATTCCTATATCTCCAACCTTTCAATCTTTTCTGCAAGGGGGGGGGGATCCAAATGTCAGGCGTAGGGCAATGCAGACTGTAATGGTTATAATGTGACTGACAGACATTGTGAAAGTCATCAATGGGCGGTATAGTTATTTTTTTCAGCACCGCCGTAACTTTTGAATGGTTGCTGAATAAATGGTTGGTAAGCGAGGAGGAGTACCTATACTGCATTTGGAATTCAATGAGCTGAAGAATAGCATAGCAAGATGGAGGCCACTATTTTGAAAAAGTCAGCAGAAGAATTGCACTGGACCTGTCGTGACCAAAAAGCCTGTGAAGTCCTAAGGTCAGCAGTTCTTGTGAAAGATAAAAGACAAATCAGGTTTAATCCTCCTTTAGCAAAGAAAGTCAACTTGATAACTTTGGATTTGTCTCAGCCCAATCCAACTCACAGGACTGTTATTGTGGGGAAAGCAGAAGGAGCAAGCATTATGTATGTTGCCTTAAGCTATACAAAATAAAGGTGCCAAAAATACATGCCACAAAAACCACCTTCTCTGCTTAGGAGCAGCTGCTGCAGAGAGTAAGAACTTTCAGCCTGAGCGGTTTATTATCCTCACCACTATACCAAACTGTTTTTGAAACAGGCAGGCTGTTTAGCAATTTCTTCTTATTTCCTATGAGATTTCCATATGCAAGGATGTACAGAAAGACATCCACAAAGAAGCCACTTCATTGTCCAAAAATGAAGCTCAAGAAAAGGATGTCCACTGCCTTGACTGCAATTTTTCTCAATCTAACTTTAATACAAGGGAATAAGGTACCGGTAATTATTTTCTGGAAGACAGGCTGTAGAATGCATGGATAAAAAGGTTCATTCATTCTTCAGCTGTGACTAAACTGTTAGCTATGGAAAACCTCTCTTCCAATGCAATTAGCCTTTTAAAAACTTCCACTGGCAGACAAACTGAAGTTTTTCAAAACTCTAACTGCCACATAGATATGTATTAAAAAAAAAAGAGCCAGAAATAAAGCCAGACAAACCTTAAAAGGTCAGAAGATGCCCTTAGCTTTTAAGGTTTTAATTTTCAGAAGCAGCAATCAGAAATGGCTGTGGTATCTCTAAAGATGAGTTGCATACAGCCCTGGAGTCATAGCCTATTTACCCATGAACTGCAGTTATTCTTGTCATTATTAGATTTTTATTCTGCCTTTTTATATATAACTCAAGCTGGCAAGCATACCTATTCTCCTGCCTTTTTTCCCTAAAGTCACCCACCTGGCTTTCATGCCTAAGGAAGGCCTAGAATTCACATTTTCTGCTTTCCAGGACAGCACCTTAACCACACCACCAAACTTTTAACAAAATAGGCACACTGTTTGTGATCTAGCAATGTTCTCTTTATTTCCCAGAATGATTGACTTAGAACTTCTTTTAGATGGATCATATAGAGGTTTATTTGAAGAAAATTTCATAGAGTTTAATAGAATTTATTTTCAGCACACAGTTTTGTAACAATAGGATTTAAAAAGCCAGGAAGCATTTCTTACCAAACACATTCTCAGTTTGTTAATTCTACAGTTTTAGATTATGACAGTTCCAACTTTACTATGAAGGAAAAAACCATCCAACATTACCCTTCCTTCCTCCCCCCCCTCCCTCTTTCTCTCTCTCTTCAACTTATATACCACTCATCTCTTCCAACCTGATTGGATTTCAGAAAGCAAATAAACAAACATTTATCTGAAATTGAGATTGTGTCTATTTAAAAACAAACCTGTACTGTAGTAACTGGTTTTTCAACTTCAGATTGCTCCTCAGCAAATAAAGGCTCAAAATCATTCACACTTTCTACATCTTCCATGGATTGTTCACTGCCCAATGGATCAAGGTCAGGAATCTTGGAAGAAAAAAATATTAGAAGTTATTTCAAGAAAAACAAAACACATAAGGTAGGATGAATATGCTATGTTCTAAAAGGTGCTATAACCAATTAACCAAACCAATGCTTTTTTTTCTGAAGAGAGACAAATATTCTTAAACTTCCAAATTCAGTAAATCTTATTTCCTTCAGGGTAAAGTTCACACTAAAGCCTTTGAAAGCAGGTTTTCAAATTTCCAATTAATTTAAATGGATAATTTAAATTTTAAATTATTTTAAAAGTTTGATGTTCCAGCAATATTCCTCTGTTCCAAATTGTGGTCATTTCAGTTCAAGCAGTCTCTAATTGGGTTAGCCTAATTTTCAAGATGCCTAGGGTTGTCATAATTTTAAACTTACCAGTAAACTCATCAAATATTTCATCCTCATTCCTGTTAACCAACCTTGTTAAATAAACATTTGTTGGCAAATTAAGTCTCGAATTTGAGAAAATTGGTAATTTCAGCTGCAACAGTTAGTTTTTATTTTATTTCTCTATCATATTTAAAAACCAACCATTTCCCTTAGAGAGTGACTGTGGAGGTTATCATCCCAAAAGACAACACAAAAGAACTGCTAAATTGAAAGAACACGTATGAGCTCACATACATAATGACTAAAGGTATCATCAAGTAAAAATTAATTACTAGATTAGGTTTTAAATCTATGGTTATTTAAAAAAGGTATTATGCAACATTGGGATTGGGAATTACATTCCAAGAATGTACTTTTTTCAATTGCACTCCAAATATACTATTCTTAAAGGTGGCAAATATGAAAAAAGTAATCCACAGCTTAAAATAAAAATTTACATATAGATATTAAACATTCCTTTGCATGTAAGCAAAATGCATGCGTTAAATATATTGCTTGAAAGATGTAATTATCTTCAGATCATAACTCTTTTCCCCCAAAGATGTGCAAAAAGCATTTAAGGAAAATGTTCAAGGAAACAAACCTAAATAGCAACAATAAAAAAGGAATTTAGCTACTATGAAAAACAAAGGCTCAGAATGAAGCCTGCAAAGCTGTTAGCTACCCATGAATATCCACATACATTTATGCTCATGGTCACTTCCTGCTTTTTTCTACTCCTTTTGCCATAATTTGACACAATAGTTCTAGCAATTGCATGATTCTAAGCCTAGCAAGAATCATTGTATATACAGATCATTTTATCAGGTTCAGTGATGGCAATTCTGCTAAGTATACTTATTGAACTAAATATCTCAGAACTAGTTGAGCGTATATGTACCTACTTTGTTCCCATTTCCTCAATCATTACTACAATGTCCTAATATGCACCTGTTTCAGTGTCCTGAGCTTTTTCTGATAGTGAAACATGAGTGGTTGGGGAACAATAATAAAAAGAGAAACTTGTCACACTTCCAACTTAAACAGGCTTTATCTTCTGACCCTTTGGCCTTAAATATGCATTATTTAATCTGTGAATAAATCAGTTTTTCCTCAAGAATGCTAAAACAAAGTTGTGTAAATAGATAGGGCTGCAAGGAACTGGGATTAGAAAATGTGAAAGTTTTAATTTGTGTTGCTTATACTTTTCCAGCTTGCATTCAGTACTATATAAATCTGTTCAATCTTCATGGATTTCTTTTTGGTTTGTTATTTTAGGAAAGGACATTTCCCTCCTTACAATTTCCCCAGAGGTTTCCCCCTCCCCCCCCCAAAAAAAACCCCTCTCTAAGCCTATTGGAATACATTTGTTTTTCAGAAAAATGTTATTGAGTATCATCATTTTGTCATGCTGCAAATGACTTAAGGACAGGATTAAAGATGGAAAAACAAAGAGCAGTAGGAGAGAGAAATGTGTACGCTTGTGTGAAGTTGCAGTACAACCAAGAGAACAAAGTCTTGAAATTGTTTCCCAAATATTGATTCCCATGTATGATACCTCTGGCTTGCTGTCCACAACATCCACTTCGACGCTAACTTCTGCCTGGAGGATTTTCTGCTTAGTTTGCTCAATGGCCAAACTTAGCTTGTGGATATAAGACTGCAGTTCCTCAGCAGAGTCCATGTTCAGTTCCATCAAAGCTTTGTGAAACTGATCCACCTGGCCATCTTCTAGCAATTCCTACAAAAGGAAGCGTTAATAAGAATCTACTTTTACTGTTAACCTGTTACAAATCACTAGCCTTCACTATTTTTCTATTATAACTAAGGGAATTCCTGCAGAAAATTACATCCGCTGTTTGGAAAAGAGAAGCAAATTAATTCCTAAATAAGCGACTTGTTATTTGCTGGCAATTGATTAACATCTTTAATTCCTTCACTTGAATATGAAAATGACCCTCTGAGAACAAATATTTCACTGAGAATACAATTCCAAGAATAATCCTCCCCCAGCTTCTCTTTTCACTTCCTCCAAATTAAAACTACAACTCCAGCAGTGCATGGAGTTACCTGAACATAAACAAGCCTCTCCAGTCTCTCTTGATCCAGCTGAAGCTTTTCTTCTCGACGGCGAGCATTCAGTTCCTGAAGCCGTCGAAGTTGTTGCTGCCGTCGCTCTTGCTTCTCTTCAGACGTGACCGTACTCCCGAGGAGCTTATTTGAAAAAGGCAGCTGCATCTTGTGCACATTGTTCTCATAGTATTCAGGTGATCGCCACTTTTGCATCTCTGTTCAAATCACAGTAATGATTTTTGATCAGAAAAATCATAGTAATAATTTTTGCTCAATAAACTCCTATTTGAATGCCCTGAGAAATTAAGAAAAAGGAATGTAGGATATTTTTTGGGGGGGAGAGGGTGACAGGAGAGAGAGAAGTAACTTCTACCCGATATTTAATAAATAAGTTGCCCACTGTGGGAAAACCTACATGATGTTTCTAGTATTGCACCAATCTATATGAGAGAAGAACAGGAAGCTATTTATCTGATGCCAGAAAACAGAAATTAGAAAACAGAAAGTGCAACGAAAAATAATATTTTCTGAGAAAATTCCAGTGCAGATCAAGAGGCCAGAAAAGGCAAATAGCACATATGAATGAAACTTAATAATCAGTATGATAAAAATTGGGGAAGCAACTTTTCTCATTTTCTTTATAAAATGGCCTTTATAAAGCCAACTGTTGGGTCCGATTGCATGATACAATCAACTTCAACAGTTTAGGGTCTAACTATCTGGTTCTTCTTATATCTCAAATAAACAGGTCATAATTAGGTTCTTCTGTTGATTTCAAGGGAATCAAATATGGATCTAGCCCACTGTGCTTTATTTTTATTACTGCTGTAGTTGCACATTTCTGGGCAGTTCACAAACCTAAACCATAGATGAGCAACATTATAAATAAACAGCATGACACTGATAAAAAGCAATTCAAATTTTTAAAAAAGCATGCTACCAAACAGATGGCAGAAAAGTGCAGCAGTTAATCTCTAGAGACTTGTCAGAACTGCCATGTTTTAACAGCTTTCCAATAAAGCCAAAAGTAGAGTTCAAATGGATTTTAGGGTGGGTGAGGTATCTTATATCCAATTGGTAGCATAATTACAGTACATCAACCAAAATCAACACTTAAAATTAATTAAGTCCAGCTTAAATTCCACTGTTTTCAACAATCTTACTCTAATTA
Organism: Thermophis baileyi; assembly: GCA_003457575.1. Lineage (NCBI taxonomy): Eukaryota > Metazoa > Chordata > Lepidosauria > Squamata > Dipsadidae > Thermophis > Thermophis baileyi. The sequence continues at coordinate 248,978 of QLTV01001718.1, forward strand.
TGTTGTTTGGATCTAAACAATGATGAAAGTTCAAAACGTTCAAAATAAAATATGTATTTATGCACTGTAATTATATATATATTAATTATGAGAAAGGCTCTTGGCAGTTTACAATTTTTCATATTGTATATTTTACAATATAAGAGAATATATCAAATCATTCATGATATACAGTAAGTTAAAGAAAAATATAAAAGATGAAGCAATCTACCCAATCCCTATATTAATATATTAATCATTTGGCTTTGTGCTTATTCTTAAAATATAAAATCACAACAACATAGAACAGCATGCACTACCGTATATTGGTGTCTATTTTTACAATGCAAACACAATTTTCCAGTGAACTCATTTTTCATCTCTCTATTCACTCTAAACACATTTGTTGATTTAACCAAGAATATGTATTTAGCTGCTACACCCTGTTTGCTCAACTTCCTGGATTGAAGAACCATACACAGAGTTTGTTCCAATAATTCCAGATATATGAAATCAAAGCATGTTAAAAGATTTGTATTCTTTAGATAAGGCTGTGGTTATTTCATCCTATTCACTGAAAATACATTGGCTGCATTTATATTAAGACATCATTTATTTAACTGTGTTTTTTGGAATAAGCCACTGTGGCTGATTTACACAACATGCTAGCCTGCTCCTTTAATGGAACACAACTCCAACCAAAATATGTAATTATTACAGCATCCAAAAATACAGTATTTTAGTTTAGTTCTAACAAACAATAGTTTAGTAGCATGAGTTTTTCCACAAAAAGCCAATATCCTCTTAATCAAAAGAAGATAGAAAAGTGTTGTAGCCAAGTCTCCTGAACTGAATGGGAGAGCACAGTTGGTTTTCTAATGCCTTATTCAGATTTGCAAACAAGGTCAAAGCAATTTTAGATACTTTATCTCTTTAGTACAGGGGTGTCAAACGCGAGTCGTCACGGCAGCGTCACGTGACGTATCGGGACTTTTTCCCCTTTGCTAAACCGGGTGGGAGCGGAGCCAGCACGTGACGCATCCGGCCTGCGGGCCGCGAGTTTGACACCCCTGCTTTAGTAATATAAAACTCACTCTATTTTTTAAAGACTGCCAAACGCTGTGTTTTACAAAATCAGATGACACAAAGGAAATAAAGTTGCATGATAACTGTTGACAGCAATGCCTTACCTTCTTTATAATCTTCCGCGATATAGCTGTGTTCATGGAGTATTTCTTCCACACGGCTAAGCGTGATGGCAGCAAAATGCCCTGGATATTTCAATTGCAGGAGACGCTGGAGATAAAGAGCCGCCTGGCATCCTCCAAGATTTATGCGCTTACAGTTTCGTGCATCTAACCTAACATTTCATAAAAATGGAGGAAAAATTAGGCTGTACAGAACAGTTTCATTTTCTCTATCAGAACCCAAGTTCTATAGACTTTTCAAGTAGCCATTTATGTCATGTCCGCAGTCAATATTATCATCAATATTGGTTAGTTTTCACTCATGTAGTGGAAACTCTTAATCTTCATTACTTGTGGATACAGAAATAATTAAAATACAGTTAAAATATCCCAATTCACAAAAAATTAAATTATGTTTAAAATAAAAATTATCCAAGAGACAGAATCCAATTGAATAGAAGAAAAACATATTTATTCCACTCCCAAAGGCTACATAAGAGATTTAAGACAACTAAGAAAAAGGATTGATTTGGTTCTCACCCTCTGGCAGGGCATTAAATTGGGTGAGTCAGAAAAATGATAAGCAGCCTGTGAAAGTGATACAGAACAGAAGAATGAAAATTAGTTTCTTCTAAGTACTTTTAACTGCCATATTTCGTACCATCTGAGATTTTTAGCACAATAGATTATTAAAATTAAGCTTGAACATCATGAACATACAAACTAAATAACTAAATAAGCATAGTATTCTTTAAATAAAGACATTGCTAACCTCCAAAATTACATGTAAATAGTGGTTGTACTCTAAACACCGTTCAATAAACTTCAGTGGCTACATTTATTTAATAAAAGTTCAATAATAATCATTCAATTAGTATTCAATAAAAGTTCAATAAACTTTAATGGCTACATTATACAACACACCAAGGCAAAACCATTATAATGTTTAACAGAATATATTGCAAATAAAGTCACTAATTACAAGAGAGCCCCAAATACTGGCCCTTTAGTTATAAACTTCCACTGAGATGAAAATATTCTCTAACATGCAGATTTCAATCTTATCTGGTGCATATTTAAGGTTGCTCGTTTCTCATTAAACCTAAATTGCCCACATAGGCCTGTCTAGGGTTTTCCCATTACTTCCTTGAAATGAGATGAAAAAGAAAAAGAATGACATTGTTTCAAATTGTCAACACATTCTTCTAATTTATGTTAGTAGGATCATGTAGATTGGGGAATAACAACAATTGTCCAAGGACAATATGTCACCCTTCAGTATACTTTTGGAGTCAAAGGTACCACATTCCTGCCTCCCAGTACACAAAATAAAACATGCTAGCCTTTTTTTGTTTTGTTTTTTGCATTTGGGGAATTTGCAGAACTTTAAGCAGCACTAGAGTAATTTGGATGACTTAAAGCTTGCAGAGTATTACACCACACATTTTACCTAACTCCTGAAGTTCCCTTTCAAAAAACCCCTCAGCATTCCCAGCACCACTTTTAGAGTGTGGACATCAATATTTATTTTAATTTATTTATTAAATTTGTTTGCTGCTCATCTCACCTCAGAGTGACTATATATCCCATATGTCAACTCTGAAGCGAACCTGGATGAAGCCATCTTGTGCTGCCTCACAGTTGCCACGAAGCCTGAGAAAGAAGGGGAGGGGGGGGAGAAGTAGATAGCCCAGCTTACAGTCAAAATAAAAACTTTTCCTGTGGGAACCAAGGTCATCGTAACAGGTGGCTGGTGAAGGAGGAGAGGAACCTGCCAGCTGTATTCATTGGACAGTGTGACTCATGACACCTGGAAGGGGGGGGAGTTTTACTCTTTTAATTAGGTGAAAACCGTGGGAACTTTCAGAGTTAGTTTTCACCGGCTGTGCCGATATGATGTATCCAATAAACATGTTCTTAGAGGAATCTACCTGCCTCTGAGTTCTGCTTCCAATGGGTGCATTACTCGGAACACTGACACCATATATATGGTGTAGCCCTAGAGAAAAAAGTTGCAGTTCTTTGTTGTAGATATTAAAAAGAAAGTATATATAAAAAAAGACAAAACCTATAGATATCTCAAAATCTGGTGCAGACGAACTAAGGTAAAGATTCCCAAAATACAGCCTTCCACACTTCCTATAGAACTGATCTCACACCCAAGTGTGTGCACCCAAGTCCCAATGAGGAATATAATAATGAAAAGCATCTTAACTAATTGTATCAAAATTCAGTGAAAGAATTCAGGAGGACAGAGTCAGGCTTCTGTCCATTCTTCAGTGAAAGTTATTTATCAAGGCACCTACTATCCCCAAACCCAGGCCAGAAGTTTAAATTGTACACACACACACACACACACACACACACACACACACACACACACACACACAAAAGGGTAATTATTCAGTAATTTATGAAAAATTACGTTCTATTGGTAAACAGGAAATAACTCACCTGCCATCTAAGACTGGTAAAATATGAGTACACTGGTATCCAGAAGAAACTATGAGCCCACTGCAAGGCCAGCCTTGCCTTTTGTTATGATAGAAACTGTACAAGCTGTCCACACCATAAGAAACCTTTGGAACCTGGTAACATTCAAATAGGAGCTCTGACATCATTTGCCTTGAATAGAGAGGGTTGCAGACAGCCTCTGTTATCACAATTGGATGGTCAACACAGCCCTATAACAAAATTAAGACAAGAAGTGACAATCTGTGAATCCTCAACAAGACAGTTTAAGAAGATACAGTGAAGGGAGATAAAATGATGACTTCTACATTGTAACTTCATCAAATGACATGACAGACATATGTACATCAGATTTCATGATGCATACAGTATATCACCATGTTGAGATCACTGATGTTTATTACAAATTCCTACAAATAGAGCACTTAAAAATTTAATTTTACATGTAAGGACATAACCCCCAACATATGGTATCTTTGATAAGTATTACTTATTACTTATGTGTTCTTCCACAGATATGCAAACTAAAATGTGTATATGTGCATTAATGAACACAGAAGGATTTTTCTAGAAGCGTAATCTGCATACCAGATTCTGTTCACCCTTCACCAAAAAAAGCTTAAGTGCCTGTTAAATGTGCAACACTTACAAAGCAAGAATTATGCTGTTCTGATACTTGCATAATGTACTTTCTTTGAAATAGCAATGTTTCATAATTGAACTTTTTCCCACAAAGGATCTGGACTGGCTAATTTACTCTGCAGATTAGCCATGTAGAAAGCAATTTTGCAAACTGGGCATTTGTATGTTTCCATTAATTTAATCACCAGGGGAAATGCATGCACAATATAATTCTAATCTCATTCCAACTCTTTGAGAGCACATTCTTTGCCCAAGGCTCAGGTACTACTTTTATTTTTTACAAAATAATATGGATTTGAGAGTTCAAGTGCTAGGATAACAATATGCACTTGAGCCCTCTGTAAAAATATTTAATATATACCAAAAGGGAAAAAGCATTTTTATGATTTGGAAGTGTCTAACACCAAAGACTGACAATCCGGCATCTTCCACATAATTTGTGCTATCATTCCTTCTCCCTTCTCTTAGGCGCAAAATACTTCCAAAATATATTTTTTGTTTTATATAAATTAATAGTTACCCATTCTAATTTGGCAAACCATTCCAAGCATTTGACACCATCTAATGGTTACCTGATTTTTGCAGACCAGCCCTGTAAGACAAGGGCTGAATGAAAACAAATGATTCCAATGTTATATGTTGCCAAAAGATTGTCACACTGGTGTACAGAAGCTCTGACACATTCTTTAGCATCTCTTCTTTCACTTCAGTTGGGGGGAGGGGAAGTGTGAGAAAAGACTGTATTGCTGCTGTTCATGAGACAGAAATAATCACTGCACTTTAAGCAATGCCCTGATTCAATTTTTGACTGCTGGTAGAGTCCCTCTAAATGAAGTTCAACAATGAATGCAGGTTGTTTATGGTACTATTAGCATCAATACTATGTATCACTGGAACAAAAAAATGTAAAGACGGTGAAGAGCTGATTTATGTGACCAAAAATAAAGTGGACAATCTGTGGCAGCAACCATCCTGTTATAAATGAGAAAAGTTGATGAACTAATTAAGGGCAGCTGATGAATCACTCAAAGACAAATTGTTGTCAAGTTTGGCATTTTCCAGAAACATGTGTGTCACATTCTTGATGTTTTTCAATACCAGAAAGTTCATGCAAGAGGGTTTTTTACATGCTGACAGCATAGATGAAACCTTCAACAGCTGTCAGCAATTGTCATGTTATGAAAATAAAGGTAAGGAATTTCTTCACAGCACTGTAACACCTGTGCTGTTACAACAACATGAGCCTATTATTATGACCAGAAATAAGGTGTCCTTTTCTGGGAAATCATCATAAAGTTTTATCTTTGAGGGGGAAAAAATACAAAATCCAGGTTGCAGCAGGAAAAGTCAGATACAGGTGTTTGGAATATAGATGGTATTATTCACATGGTGAAGCTGGCACCACTATCAACTTGGAGTGCTACATTGCAACACTTAACACTTTGAAACAAGAAGTCAGAAGCACAAGAATGTATGACAATGTCTCCCAAAAGCCATTCAAGAGCCATGTGATGATTAAGGTGCTGGCCTAGAATCTAGGAGACTTTGAGCCAATCACACTTTCTCATCCCAATCTACCCCACAGGGTTGTTGTTGTGGGAAAATAGAAGGCAAGAATGTTAGGGTATGTTCGCTGCTTGAATTGACCAACTATACAAAAGATAGGAATAATAATAACTGTGAAGTTGATCTCTCTGTTTAATACCATTTGCCAGATTTGGTGCCATAAAACTTCCACCTTTTTGGAAAATGGAAAGAATAATATCTCACGGGTGTCTGACTCAAATGAAGAGATAGAAAAGGACTGTCAGGATCAGCATGGAATTTTTCAATGACAGTTTTAAGAAGTTTGTCCATTGTTCCCCAAAGTGCATAGCAAATGGTGGCAATTATGTGGAAAACTATATGGAGGTTACAAGAGAGTTCATTTATTATTTATGTATTTGTACCTCACCTTTATTATTTTTACAAATATCTAAAAACAATGAACATACCCAGCACTTTCCTCCTCCTATTTTACCCACAAGAAGTGATTGGCCCAGTTACCCAGATGACCTTGATAGCTAAGGCAGGACTTGAACTCATGGTCTCCTGCTTTCTAGTCTGGTGCATTAACCACTAATCCAAACTGGCTCATTTCAAGAATTATTTTGTATTTTTATTATTTATTATGTATTATTATTGTATTTTTATTATTATTGCATTTATTAAAATGTCCTATTTAAAGTGAAATTTTGGAGATGGGGCATTATTTTTCATTTAACCTTTGTAAATGTAACGTTATATGTGCCCCAAATATGCAAAAGATGCTCCATGCATGCTTTAATAAGATAGTTATGCTTTTATGCCTCCTTTTGAATATATACCGTAATTCAAGTTGGCGAACATACCTAATACATAATGCCATAGTCCTTCATATCTTGAACATACATCTGTAGGGCAGAGAACACTTCTGTATTTCTATATATTTTGCTATCTACACATCCCATATCCCTGAAGCCTTATATTACCTTCTCCCAATGTGTTTGGAAGAACACTAGATTTGTTTGTTTGTTTGAGTACACTTATCGATCTAACCCAAGTCACTAATTGATGTGTTCCAGCCTTACTAGTCACTGCGGTATGAATTCTACTGAACATCAATGTTAGGGAGGCAATGCTTGCTCCCCACGCAGAAAAATTTGTTGAGCCCCAGAGAGGCCTTCGGTACAAATGTTACCACTGAATCCATTTCCTTTACGTCCTGGCAAATCTATGCTAGCGGTTGCCGTTGGCCCTATAACAACTGGTCGCGAGTCCAAACCGGTTGAAAGCTTCTCAACTGTCGCGGCTGAAGATCCAATAGTACCAACAGGCACGCAACTTCTGCCTTCCTTACCTGCGAGGAGACGCCCAGGCGCTGGAAGCCGTGATCAAAGAGCTGCTCCTGCAGCTCCATCTGAACGGGCACGTTGCGGTCGAAAGGCGAGCGGAGGAGCCATCGGAGGGGTTCGGGGCTGCCCAGATCGTTGCCCACCTGGGTTTCTGGGCCAGCGCCGCCGCGAGCTCCCCGGCTTCGAGCAACTAAGGAGCGGAACTGGAGCAAGGGCTCGCCGGGCACCGCGGCTTGCGGGCAGGCCCAGCCCAAACGCAGCTGGAACGAACCGTTATCCAGCACCAGAGGAACCGGAGCCGGCAGCCGCACCGCCGGGTGAGCTTCCAGCATCGGGTCCGGGTCCCAGCGGACGTCGCGGAACGGGAACACCCCTCCGGCTGCCTCCATGGCGCGAGAAAAGGCTTGCCGCTAGTCAGGTCCCTCCCCGTCTTTTCTCCGACTCGAAACAAAGGCTTCTAAAGGAGTGTTCCGTTCCCGAGACGAATCACCATGGAGACCAGTATTAAACCCCGCGCGCATCGCCGGCTCCGCTTCTTCCTTAGTAGAGAGTTTCTCAACCCCTTTAAGCTTTAAGATGTGTGGACTTCAATTCCCAGAATTCCCCCAACTAGCATGTTAAAGTTCCTGAGGTTAAGAAAAATTGCTTTAGACTAGACTAGAATTGATTTGCCACTTTGCAAGCATATACGTCCAAAAACTTTTTTATTGAAATAACGGAATTTCGAACTGCATATTTAAACGTATAACACTCGAGAACCTGGAACTAGAGAACCGTTGAATAAAATATAATACCCTCCCCCAATTTAATGTTGGAAATAGGATCTACTTTTGATTAGCGAGTAGACTTGCATAAGTGGTGTTTATGGGACTTGTAGTTCCGCATGTTCGAAGGCTAACTGATTAGGGAAGACTGAAGAACAATATTAACAGGTTTTATAGATCTATTGAGATTCAAAGTTCGTTTGTACGTTAAATAAATATATGCTAATGTAAGTTTTCTTATAGTAGGGCTGACAGGGAACTTACTAAATTCCCTTACTAAGAAGGAGTGAAGCTGGATTTCTGGAGATGAATAACGGCTAATGATGGCCATCTTGAAAGTAAGAATGGTTTAATTTATAATTATCTTAAGAAGACATCTTTTGGCCAGTCATTTTAGGTAACTATCACCTAATCTCTAACTTTCATTTATAGGGATTGTTTTGGAGATTTAGCTACCCAGGATCGTAGAGGAACCATTTTCTGGATTTTCTACAGTTGAGCATCATATCGGCGTAGGATTAAAATGACATTGCTTGCTTTGATGGATGACTTTTGGTGAGGCCAGAAAGGAGGGGATGTGCTAGTCTTGGTCCTCTTAAATCTCTCAGCACAGTACCCATGATCATCTTTCTGGACTGTCTGCAAACATTGGCACTTGGAGGAACAGTTTTGCAGTAACCCTGCTCTTTCTTGAGCATGTAGTTCCAGTCATCACAGGTGTGGGGGGGGGAGAGTGATCATGCCTGGGGTTACTTCAGGATAGGGTTCCTCAGGGTTTATTCCTCTCACCCATGCTGCCACATTGCACATGTGGGTGGAATGATTTCTAAGTGGAGAATCATATGCCTATTTTAGAACCTGCACTACAATTTCATGTATTTCCCACTTCAAACTGGGAATAAACAGCTGTCAATTTCCAGGTTGTCCACCTTTGATATAGTGACTTGGTTCACACTATGCAAAGTTATAATGGGTGTTGTTTGAAATTCTATATAGAATTATTGTGGGACTTCACTCTGTTGACAGCAGTTGTATTCTTAGAACAAGGTGGCCTAAAATGGGTTGGCTGATTTGTGGCACAGTGCTATTTTAATCCAAAGAATCTTCTTTATTTATGGATTTTGTGAAACTCAGGCAGTTGGGAAAATTCAGTAAACCATGGTTCAGTTAACCTTGGATTAGCATTTTTAAAATATAAATCCACTTATTGGAAAATCTTTCAAGAGATTATGCTGTTACATACCACAGCTGCGTAAGCAGTTTTTTTAAAATGACCTTTATACGGTATTTAAATGGAATAGTTCTGTAAAAATGACTGCTTATCTTTACAAAAATATTGCTTATCTTTATTTTTCTGTTTCAAATTAAAGTACAAGGTATAAGGTGTACTGCAGTTTCTCGAATTATCATTTAATCTGTAACATTCCCCTCTTAATAGGCTTAAAGGGTTTTTTTAAATATCAGCTGTGTTGGAATGATAGCATAGCTGCTTTGTGATTCAAGTAATGATGTAGTAAAAGAGGGTAGTTACATAAAGGTATTTAGTGTCACACAGCAAAAACTTAGAAAGTCATGCGCACAGTGAGTTCGGCTGGATTTTGAACCAAAAATGAAGTATCCTCTAGTTCCTTTAATTAATGATCTAACATTTCCTTTTCTCTTCTTCTGGTTTTGTTTGCCTTTTGGGATACTATTGATCTTACTGATTTTTTGGTTTCAACATCTACTTAATGAAGGTAAGCCATATTGCACTACAATTTTTACAGTTTTCATTTAATGTGACTTGTAGGAATTATATCTGTTGTAGCACAAGGTATCTAGGAAGTGCCAAGATGGGGATGGATATTATAAATTGCTTTTTATATCCCATGATATCCAAAATATTAGCACAGCTGAAAAAATAGCACTACATTATATGTCTATTCAAATAGGATCTGCTTCACTTAAAAATGAAGATGTAGATAAAATTCCAAATATTTAGTTTTCTTCTTTATTATGTGCGAGGTCATTTAAGCAGAACTGATCAAGACTGACTCAGGCCTCTCCACCAGTTGGGGGCTGCACTGAAATAAGGTCAATGCCATTCCCTGTATCCTGATGATACTGTTGGAAGAAATATCCATCTGGTTCAGTTCCAAGCTGGGAGAAAGGCACTGGAGACAAAATGGAGGCTGATTGGAAAGAGGGTCCATTTATTGATGAAGCAGAAGCACATGGGTAGTTGTGGGCAGCTGACCATATGGAGTTGAGAATGGGATTTTTTTATACCTTCTCTTGGGCTTTGCACTTGAACTTCCTGTTCCTGTGCAAGAACATGTATTCTATTGGCTGTTGTGAGACTCCCATGGAGCCATGTACAAATCCTAGGAGTTTGTCTGAGCTAAATTTGGTTGAAGTTTGAACTTCTGGGGGTGGTGCAACTGAGATGATGCAATGAAGGGGCTTTGGGCAATTCCTATTGTGGCTGAGGGCTAATCCTACCTTTGTTGGATCTTGGGTGAGGGTATTTGCTTATGAATAGAGCTAGCTATCTCTTTATCTCTTAAGTGCTGACATCTGCTGAAGGCTATTAAGAAAGGTGGGGGCTGCTTTCCAAGAGCCTGTTTCTCCATTTCTCATCCAGGGAAATATAATATTCTGCCTTTTTAATATTTCTCAAAATATTTCATTCTTCTAGGAGAGGGTTGTGTGCTAACTTTCTACAATACTATAGGGGCTTCCACAAGTCTTTGGAGCCTGAGATGAGTAACTCTTGGTTCATGCTCCAGAGGAAATACTGTGGAAATGTGAAGGCAATATTTGCAGTGTTTCCTCTGGAGCTGCAGGGTAAGTTGTTTTTGTGTGCAAGATTTCATTTTATTTTTTAACCACCACCACCCCGACTTTTTATTTAAAGTTTTGTGTTCTCAACATATAGAAGTTAATATTTTAAAGCTGGTTGTTCCTTGTTATGAAAAGAATTCTCTACAAGGAAAGCAATGGGAAAGAAGGGGCAGCTAGTTGCTCGTCTCGGTTGGACAGCTGGAGGAAGTTCTGGTTGTTTAAGGAAGATAAGGATAGCCAGGTGTTATGCAGCTGGTTATGATTGTGTATACATGTTTGTGTCCAAGATTGGTCATGTCAAGGGAATAGGAGTTACATAGGCATGATGTACTAGCTTTTAACTAGGTTTAATTTCTTTGGTGTTTTTTAACTTTATATTTTTCACACAAGGAGAAAGATCTTGGATGACTGCAGTTTATTAAACTGATTGAACAGAAGGGTGTTGTGCTTTTAGGCTGTGTCCAAAGGCAACCGAAGTTGCTTCCATATTGTAGATTGACAGATTCACCATTTGGTAGACCTGTTAATGCAGATTCCCTGAAGTAAAAAGCAAAGACTCTTGGGATCCCATGGCTAATTGCTCTAAAACAAAAGCTACTAAAATTGTACTTTTCTACCCAAACTGTCAGTGGAAGCACATTTGAGTGCCTCTTAGTTACAAGCCAGTTTAGTTAACTGGTTAAGACACTAGGCCGGAAACCAGAAGAGTGAGTTCTACTCCAACTCATAGGCATGAAAGCCAGCTCAGTGACTTTCTGTTAGTCATACTCAGTCCAATTGAGCCAACACAATTCTAGGCTGCATAAACAGAGGGATAGAATCAAGATCACGTGAAGTGTTTTGTTTTTTTTAATAATCTGTATTAGGTTTTTTTCCTTTAAAAACAGCATATAAAAAAACATACAAAAAACACATAAGACAAACACATAGTGACACGTAACCACTTTTACAGCTTTTTTGTAGTGTTTTCATAAATATTTACACTTTACAATATTGCTATTTTTGTTTTTACCNAAGGAGAAATTTCCTGACAGTTAGAACAATTAATCAGTGGAACAACTTGCCTCCAGAAGTTGTGAATGCTCCAACACTGGAAGTTTTTAAGAAGATGTTGGACAACCATTTTTCTGAAGTGGTGTAGGGTTTCCTGCCTAGGCAGGGGGTTGGACTAGAAGACCTCCAAGGTCCCTTCCAACTCTGTTATTCTATAATTCTATAACTCACTTCACAGGATAGTGAATAGTGATAGTGTGGGAAAATAGTAATAGGTATGTTCATTACCTTGAGTTATTTATTTATGAAAATAAAGACCTGTGTAAGTAAAAATGTCAATTTTATATGCTTAGAAATATACTGGTTTATTTGAGGATATGAAGTAATCATCCCACTATATTATCGCTTGGAAATGCATATGCTGCTATCAGAATAAAACTCCTTTTTGCAACGTGTGAAGTTTGGAATGGTGCTATTCCAACCACAACTCCAGAACTATTACTGGTCTGTGTTATCAAATGCAATATTTTACAATACAAAGCAATACGGCCGCTAATTTTCCACATAGGGGAACTAGTATCCTGGATTCAATTGGTGTCATACAAAATATACACATGGGTTGTTCTTATTCCCGAAATCTAACTCTAAAGCGTTTTGAATGAGTTTATGAACAGGTAAGTCAGCAGCATTTCCTCTTGAATAATGGCGAATGTCTTGATTGCTCTTCTCAGCATGTGTAAATAACCCTCTTCAAAACATCAAAATCATAATTAGCAATCCCTATCCAATATTCAGTAATATGAAGTTGCCTTCTTCACGAAATGTTTACTCAGATTTTTCACTGTTATTAAACTCAAATGTTAATCATGCTGAAAACAATTATAGAAAATTGCCTTTCATTATTGGAGCAAGAAAAATTTCATGCATTAGAAAACAGATCAGGGATCTAATTGAGTTTTTGATTTCCATCTTTGATGAAATAACAATGGTTCGCTTTGGATATCCATGTTATGCATTTTAAAAATCTATAAAATGTACTGTAGGTACAAAATCTTGTTTAGCTGTTACACCTCCTGTATCTAACCAAAAGGCCTTTCTAGCTTGTTTTTTTTCCCATTGCATTGATATAAAATCCTGATATTTATATTTTAGCTGAAGTTCCCATTACTAAAGAAATAAAGATGCCACCCTGTGATGATCCTGATGGGAATACTGACCTCAAATCTGAACATGAATCCAGTGGAAGTAACAGCCGAAGCAAGTACAGAAAAGCCTTAAAATTTGATATGAAGACGACTCCAGTGTTAGAAAAATTGGGCTCCAGGCCTGCTCACTCGAGTTCAAAAGAAATGGAGAAAAGCCTGTCTGCCTGTATTTCACACCAACTAAACCAATGTGGCAGACAGTTTTGTTTTGAGAAGAATTTGATGTACAATACACCTATGGTAAGTAAAAGGACCTACCTGTAGTATATGAGTAATAATGATCCTCTCTTTACTAGGTTCGTAGAAGAAAGGGATCTGGCTCATGTGTGCCATTAAAGTTGGGCTACATGAAAAGTCCCCGAGCAAAGTAAGGCAGAGTAGTCCTCAGCTCTTTTTACCTAGGTTGGAAAAATTAGAGCCCCAGGTGTCTTTTTTTCTCCCCTGATTTGCATTCTATACATAAATGAGAGACTTACATTTCCTTCCACCCACCCATTATAGCTTGGCTCAGACTTACTGGCTCACATTCAGCAAATAGTTCTGGTCAATATTTAGTTCTTAGAACCCGGAGGCCAATGTTGTCTAAAGAGATTATAATCTCACCATATAACCCAGAGCATGCAGGGTTGCCATTTTTTTTTTAAAAAGTGCATGCACACGGCTCTAATACAGAGGTCTTCAAACTTGGCAACTTTAAGACTTGTGGACTTCAACTCCCAGAATTCTCCAGCCAGCTTCTGGGAGTTGAAGTCCACAAGTCTTAAAGTTGCCAAGTTTGAGGACCCCTGCTCTAATATTACAATTTTGTGCAGTTCTTCGTTGTTTTTGGCTCCTGCTGGATTTAAGAAAAACTATTTTTCAAGGTTTGTCATTTCTATAGTTACAGTATTGCAAGAGTTAGTAATTACATCTGTGCCATAATTCATTTCAAAGGGGATAAAAAATTTAGTGCTGGGTTTACACATTCCCCACAGCCAGACATGAGCAACATCTGAGAAACTGGGACCCATTTCAGCCTCTCAATTTTTTGGAGGGATCCTTTTGAGTCCTTGTTTTACCTTTGAAAGAGGGGAGGAGTTAAGACAAGGAGACAAAGCACTATTGCTACCATTCTGAAATCCCCTGAAACCAAGATATTGTTGGTGTGATCACCCACCTTTAAGAGCTACAGATGGCATACTGGGGAACTCTGTGCATGTTGCCTGTTCCTTAGCTTAGTCATGGTGTGTTAACTAAGTCAATTGCCTAGATTCTCATAACATGCTATAACAACTACACAAACAACATCATAGCTTAGCATAGTATGTGAATAGAAATGTTTACATAGATAATATTTCTAAAGTTCTGCTATACCATGATCTGTGTAGTAACAGTCTTCACTGAATTGGCTTAACTGCTAGTAATATCAACGGGAGACAAATTTGTAAATGTTTCTTAACTGGATTTTTTATTTAACTTCCGAGCTCTCTCTCTCTCTCTCTCTTTTTTTTTTTTTAGCCTTCTTCACTAGTTGCTTGAGATTTCCAACATTCTGTGGATGCAGCTGCTCTCTTCATCTCTGGTTGCTCGTATTTTCAGCTCCTTATCTGGTTGAGGGAAAAGCCTGTTGAAATCATGCTTTCCTTGAAAAAGGAAATTGGTATCTGTCATCTCTTGCAAGGAAGAGAGGGGCTAATGCCATCTATGGGGATAATTAAAATACAGCTGTTCCACCAAAGAAAGATGGATGTGTAGCAATTCTTTATAGTTTTTCCTGTTGCTAATTTCAGGTGTGCTAATTTTTTTGCTTTATCATTTAGATTTTCTGTACAAAAATAAAAACATTAAAGTGTTTCCTTGTTCTTGAACTAGGGCATTATTCTTAAATGATATTTGAATATGAAAACCAAAGAATTCCTGTATATGTATCAGCTTAACAATTCTGCTTTCTTAGAGAATACAAAGAAATGCTGTCCTGGGACAACATTTAAAACAAACAATTACTGTTACAATGTAAATGCAAAAATGTTTTTAAAAGATTATGGGGGAAGTTAATTATAGATAATTACTTATACTGGTAATGCCTCTTAGACTAAAAACAGATGAAGTGCTGGTCATTGCTAAGCTATAACTCCCAGCATCAAACGCCATTGGACAAATTTGCTGGGATTGCTGGGAGTTGCAGTTACTCCCTTTGAAGACATTTCTTACATTCTAAGTGGTTATAAGTTGATTTTTCCCTTTTGCTTTTTGTTATAACCAAGAATATTCAACTGATATAAAGAATCTCATCATTTTATCCAAATGCCTTGATATCCTTGCTAGGACTATTTTAGGGCAACAGTATTTCAATAAACTATTAACAGAGTTCAGGAAATAAGCCATGTACGTATCAGAATCTTACGTAGGTCTAATACTCGGAGCTGGTTAACCTTGGTCCTAAGCATGAAAGTGAAACATTGAATCTGTGCATCTCTGTATATGAACAGGGTGTGGGACTCTTCTTTCCCTTTGGGGAAACTTCTCACAAGGTAGTCTTGTCTCTGGAGGAATGTTTCTGTCAAGTCTCAGTGTGTAATTTGAGGTGTAATGTGGTTCAGTTAACTACAGGTAGTCCTCAATTTACAACAATTCACTTAGTGACTGTTCAAAGTTACAACAGCACTGAAAAATGTGACTTATTATGACCATTTTTCAGAGTTACGACCTTTCCAGCATCCCCATGATCATGTGAAGGAAATTCAGATGTTTGGCAACTGGTTCATACTTATGACCATTGCTGCGTCCCAAGGTTATGTGATACCATTTTGTGACCTCCTGACAAGCAAAGTCAATGGGGAAGCCAGATTCACTTAAGAACCGGGTTACTAACTTATCAGCTGCAATGCTTCACTTAAGAATTGTGGCGAGAAAGGTCGTAAAATGGGACAAACTCACAAATGTCTCATTTAACAGAAATCTTGGGCTCAATTGCGGTCGTAAGTCGAGGACTACCTGTACTTAAAATTATTTCCCCCCTCTCTAACACTACCTAATGCAGACCTAACACTATGACTAAGTATGACAATACAAGTGGGAATCTGTGTACAAGCAGAGGAAAGAAACACGAGTTGGATGTTGATTCAGGAAGAACAGACTGAACTTATTGAAAGTTCTTTAGAAAAATCCACAAAAAGTTTAGCTCATCTCTTGAATGTGCACTTATTTAGTGGTTCTTACCTGCTACTGATTTACCATTTCTCTCTCCCTGCCCTCAGTTAATACATAAAATACATATAGTATTATAATTTTAGTTCCCTAGACTTCATTAAATAGTTTGGAATCAGTCCATAGCAAACAAGTATATCAACCACTTATTCAAGTAAATACATTTTAAAGCACTTTAATTGTAAATGTCTATGGAGATTTTCAATAATCCAAGTCATGGTTGTCCCAAAAGTGTGGTTTTTTTTAAAAAAAAAAGCCAACTGGACTTTTCTTTGGTTTTTTTCCCCCTTTGACAACATTTTGCTTCTCATCCAACAAGCTACTTTAGTTCTAACTAACTGATGGGGAGTGGAAGGATTTTTATTTATTTATTTAGGGAATTTATATTGCCTATTCGCACATGGTGACTCAAGGCGGTTTACAGAATATAAAACCTCATATAAAAACAAAACTAATAAAAGATTCATATAATAAATCAATATACTAAAATCACTCCCCACCCCCAGCGACAGCACCTCACAGGAGCCATTTAATGAGCTCCATCTCGCTCTGGCTTCCCCAGACCTGCTGGCAGAACCAGGTCTTCAGTGCCTTCTGGAAGAGTGCTAGAGTGGGGGCCATTCTAATCTCTGGGGGGATGATGTTCCAGAGAGAGAGGGTCACCACGGAGAAGGCCCTTCTGGGTCCCACCAGGTGTATCTCCCTAGGGCCGTGATGGCGAACCTATGGCATGCGGGCCAGAGGTGGCATGCAGAGCCCTCTCTGTGGGCACGTGCGCTGTCGCCAGCTGCTCTTTCGGGTTCCATCACGCGCATGCGCGCCAGACAGCTGGTCTGGAGCGCATGCACACAGGCCAGCTGCTCCCTTCTGGGTTCCGGTGCTCTGGCGCGTGCGCATGCTCCAGTTTCGGCACTCGGTGCCGAAAAGGTTAACCATCACTGCCCTAGGGGATGGGACCCACAACATTCCCTGCCTTCCCGCTCTGATGGGTCAGGTAGATGTGACCAGCAAGAGTCTTCTTTCAGTCATAAATCCTTCCATTCCCCACCAGTTAGTTAGAACTGGAGAAGCTTCTTGGATGACAAGCAAAACGTTTTCAAAAGAAAAAAAAAACCCAAGAGTGTCCAGTTGCCTTAAAAAAAGAAGCACCTTTGGGTCACTTTAACGGTACTTTCACAATTTATTGCTGAACTCCTTGAAGGGACTTTTTCCGCCAATGCTGTAGTCCGGTATAATCTTATCCCGCATCCTTCGCAACTATTTTAGTTTCAGAGACGTAGTTTCTTCAATGGAAATTGCTATATTTCAGTCTTGGTCTGGGTTCATATCCTGAGGCTACGGTTCTCAAAGCATGTCCTAAATTGCAGATGTGCAAAACCCCACGGCATCGTGGGCACAAAAAAGGTGATTCCTCTTCGTTTTGCACGGCTCCTTTCCTTTCTCTCTGCCGAGGATTTAAACTCCCTCCCCCCCCTCCGCGGGCTCCGCCCCCGGCTCCTTTCATAGGCGACCTCGCAAAGCAAAACGCCTCGCACCAGCTGGAGCAGAAGGCGGGGGAGTGGCCGGTTGCTTCGGCGGCTACTTTCGCCGCAGTGCCCGCGTTCGTCCGGCTGGAGCGGAATCGGCGGGCCGGCGGGGTCTTTGTTCTTCAGAAGTGCTTCATCGCGGGGGAGGGGAAGAGAGAGGGAGCCGTTTGAAGGTGGGTGTAAAAGCTGCTTCCCCGATCCTCGTCCCATGCGCCCTTGGTTGCCAGGATAAAAGGGTGGCGGGGAAGGGAGGAGAGACAGACAGCCCAAGTTGGCCGAAATGAAAGAACGTTTCCTCCTGTTGTCGTGCAAGCGTCGCTTTTGCGAGGAGCAAAGTTGCCCCGGTGGAGAAGCCCGGATTTAAAGGGCTCCTTGGGCTCCTTCTGGAGGAGCAACTTTTCTAAACCAGAAACCAGGCTCCCAAAGAGCAGGATCCGTCCCCGAGTAGAAGCCACCCGAGTTCCTGAGCGGGAAGGAAGAAGCGGCGTGGTTGGTTACTCTAGTAGTGCTAGTTATAGAGCGCAATAGAATTAGAAGTAGAAAAAAAAAAGAAAAATAGAAGTAGAATAGAAGAAGTAGTAATCCCCGGGATTAGCGGGAGGGGACTCCTACACGGGGGAAGCGGAATGAGTTGCTGCTGGTATTCCCCTTGCAGTATTTCAAAAAATTCCCACCCTGGGGGGGGGTTTGTATGCTGTTCGCCGCAGCTCACTTGTGGCGAAGAATTGCCAGCGCAATCTAGCAACAGGAGCCTTGCGGGTTTCCTCGGGAGTAAAACGCGCTTGTGTTGGAAAAGTTCACGCTCCGAGCAAGTTCAACTCTGGAGCGCGCAAGCAAGTTTCTTGGTTTTTCCAACCTTTTACCATTATGTCTACGGAGAGATTCTCAATCATCCAGATCTTGGTTGTCCCCAAAGGCGCTTTTTCCAAAAGGCGAGTGGACTTCCTTGGGGGGGGGGGTTTCCCCCTTTGAAAACGTTTCTCTTCTCATGCAAATAGATAGAAGAACTGAAAGCTTCTTGGATGAGAAGCGAAACGTTTTCAAAGAAAAAAAAACCCAAGAAAGTCCACTCGCCTTTTGGAAAAAAAAGCACCTTTGGGACCACTTCCTCCTTTTGGGTAAATGTGCCTGGCGTTTGAGGACTTAAAAGGGATACGTGTTTCTCTCTTGCGTTCTTATATTTCACTACGTCCTTTGTTCAGTGTATTGCTATTTCCATTGTCCCCTAACTGCCAGGAGCTTATTACGACTTTTTATATTTTGTTATAGCCGCCCATTCCAAAACGCGATATTCCACATATTTTAAAGGAATAGTCATGACACGCAAAGCGAGAGATTAGTCCGCGTTAAGCTCGAAGGTGGGGTTTTGCTGTTTTTGAAATGCGTTGCTGTAATCCGGAGGGGGTGCATTGTATTTCCCTCTCTGCCTGTGCAAACCATTTAAGCAGCATTTTGTCGGCGTCAGCTGACAAGACTGCATTGTAAATGGTGATCAACTGCAAATGGATGAACCGTTAGTGCGGCAGTTGCTTTCCCGTTGGGCTTGCTCAAAAACACATGGGTTTTTTTGGTGTTTTGTTTTTTGCTTGACTTGGAATAGCTAGGTTTACTCAGTAGGATGGCTACTTCTATGCCTGAGGCAATCGGTTTGGAGGACACTCGAGTTCACATTAAAAAGAATTAGTAATATATCATTTGCAAATTGCTTCTAAAATGAACTGGAAACCAGAGCATAATCGCTGTGGATGATCTTTCTACTCTGGATAAAGTAGGACTGGTGGAGAAATAGTTTTAATGCTTTTTAAAAGAGGATTCTGTCTGGTTCCTCCAGATACATAATTCTCATCAGATTTCCCAATCTGATATTAGGAAACTAAACCCAAAATAGCTTGTGCAGGGAGTTGATAAAGAGAAGGTCAGTGATAATTGTGTTCAGTAATTATCACTCTTTTCCCCTTATGCTGACTAAATTTTTATTTGTTTATTACTTTTACAAATAACTCAAGGCAGTGAACTTACCTTAACATACCTTCCTCTTCCTATTTTCCCCATAATAACAACCTTGTGAAGTGGGTTGGGCTGAAAGAGAGTGACTGGTCCAAAATAACTCAGCTGGCTTTCATGGCTAGGGTGAGACTAGAACTCATGATCTCTTGCTTTCTATTATCTATCTATCTATCTATCTATCTATCTATCTATCTATCTATCTATCTATCTATCTATCTATCTATCTATCTATCTATCTATCTATCTATCTATCTATCTATCTATCTATCTATCTATCTATCTATCTATCTATCTATCTATCATCATATATCTGCAGACACCAGTGTACATGAGGCAGTCTTAGATAATTTTGAGTCCCCAAAATAAAATTAACAATTAGAATTTAATTTTTCAAATGGATGAGATCTCATAAGATTGCAGTAGCAGAAACATCATGCAGTTGGGGATGGGGACAGAACTTTCCAGAAGGTTTCCAGTGAGAATGCCAAACTTTTCATGAGTTCTAAGCATTGTCATGAGATTTGAGACATTGCATTTAATGTATGATTTTCTTTTATATTATGTATTCTTTTACAGTGGTAAGCCGCTCAGAATGTTTTTGGAGCTGGATGGTCTTGAAATCGAATAAATGTACACTTCAGACACTATTTATCATGTTCCACTGGTTGGAATCTACTGATATTTTTTGATGATTGAGCTTTGTTTATTAGCATAATACTTCCTGCCTCTTCCTTCTTTTCCTACCAAGTTTTAGTCTGCCTGTGCCCGCTGTCTTTAACATTCATTCAAAACAAAGCATTCAAAAGTCCAAGAGGTTTTCCTGTCATCTTTTCATCCCGGAAATTTAAAGCAATGTGCCAATTGTAACAAAATACATTTTAGAATATTTTTTAAAATACTGTCGAAGTTTCAGCTGTAAAACCCAGCTTCACAAAATTAGTCGAACAAAGGATGTTTTAGTTCTTGACTTCAGATCCAAATATGGGTGCCCAGAAGTAACCATCATCATGTTGGTAGGAACCTATGCTACTTAATGGTTTCATCTGAATTTTGTGAAATGGTGGCAATGGTTCTGGGTTCCATGGGTACTCTTTCTGGATTTCTCAATTAGCAATTAGCTGGTTTTACACAATATAATTAGCTGGTATACTAGACCAAGCTAAAGAATACATATTATAAATTTGTGCAATAATAGTAAACTACTTACTCCAGATGGTGTGGTGATGAGGGGAAGAGTTTTATTTTAATGTTTTGAGCCACCGACTCGCCTTGAGGCGAGATTGGCATCAGACAAGCGTAATAAAAACAAAAATTTCTACAACAGTTGTCCTGAATTACATTTTGATTTCTTGTTATGGGTCAATAGTTCCTATTCATTCCTTGGGGGATTAGTAGTACTGTACATGTAATCCTTGTTTAGCTATTGCCTCATTTAGCAACTATTTGAAGTTATGATAAAAAAAAGTAACTTTGAGGTCAATCCTCAGGAGAGCTGAAGTAAGATCATAAGCACAGTTGTGGTTTCACTTAGCAACCATTTTTCTTAACAAATGAGTTGCGGGTGCTGATTGTGGCCACTAAATGAGGACTGCCTGCATTGTGTTCCAGCCCTTATCCATAAAAACTGGGTTGGTGGGTGTGTTATGGTTTTTGGTATATAGAACTTACTGATGGCTGAATCAGCTTTTGGTTGTATGTATTTATCATACAAGATTTGAAGGTGGGGAACTTGGCTGGATATCAAATGGATGAAGAACTTGCTGTGATTTCTGTGGTATTACTTGTACCTTATTACACTTGGGAAATCTATTGTTTCTTAAAAGTACAGACTCTAGTTTGAGAGAATATGATGATTTAATCCAAACCGTCTGGTATTTTAATGTATTGTTACTAGAAGCTTGGGAGAGACGGGGTGTAATGGAACATATCGTAGGATAACTATCAACTCTGAAGGCATCCCTTCATCAAAGATATTTCTAACAATTATGCATTATCTAACATTAATTGAAATGTGTTATCAGTATGGTTGTTACTCACTTTATCGTACTATTTCTAGTATTAAACTCCCACTAATGACTGTATGATTGTAACTTTGTTGCTTGTATCCTTATGATTTATATTGACTGTTTCCTAATATGATTTGATTGCTTATTTGTACCCGGACTATCATTAAGTGTAGTACCTTATGATTCTTGATGAACGTATATTTTCTTTTATGTACACTGAGAGCATATGCACCAAGACAAATTCCTTGTGTGTCCAATCATACTTGGCCAATAAAATTCTATTCTATTCTATTCTATTGATGTGTGAAGATTTCTAGGTGCATATGTCTTTAGTGAAGGAAAATGAGGATAGAAAAGATATTAATTTCATTAGTGTTTTGATTTTAAAAAATCAAGAAAACAACCAGTTGAATGACCAAGTCCTACAAACAAATTGGAATGAAATTATGCAGCCTGATCTTCACTTGAACTGAACTGTAGGTATTTGCATAAAATGCAGGTGGTGGGAAAATATACATATACTATGCATGATTTTTTTCTGTGAATTAGAACAAAAATTGGACAAACAAAGTTAAAGAAACCTAGCTTAACAAATGCAATGTTCTATAGATACAGCAGTTTATTTGGAACTAGCTTCATAGCAAGTGTTCAGATTACGAATGAAGGCGAATATACGTGTCCCAGGATAATGTTGCCGAATCCAATCTGGGTCGGTCACTGGGACCAGAAGTTTACTCTTCCGAGCTTTCAGACTCGTGCTGGAGCCCATCTTCAGGGAACTTCTCTCTATCAGTGTTCAGATTATTTAATGAAATATATTAATATTTAATCATGAGCCACTGTTTGTATGACAGCAAACGATGTTATAATTTGGCAGTTCTAAAAGCACAGGATGTACTTTGTCCTTCAATTCCTCCAAGGAGCCTAGCTCTTTCACCTTGAAAACTGCATCATGGATCATTAACATTGTGATGGTTGTAACTTATTTAAAAGATTTATATGGCCACCTATCGTATGAACCATACAGTCAGCTTGCAGCAAGTTTAAAAACAATAAAAGCCAACATCTGTAACTTCGAGTCGCATTAATGTGCTGCCTGCTTTTTCTTTAAATAAGCAAACAATGATTTGAATTACTTAGGGAAGTCAATTGATTAGAGCTTCACCAGAAGGAAGAGAGATAACAACTTTTAGAACAGCTACTTGAGAAAAAAAATGTGATTTGGAGGTGCAATGCATTCTTACAAAATTTCTGAGTTATGGAGGAAAAAATGTAGCGTACTGTTTTTCCTTTCTGTTATATTACTGAAACCAAATATCTGTTGGACTGAATTGGTTGGAGATTTAGGGCTGATGAGAGGAAGTACTTTTTTACTTAGCATATAATTAAACTCTGGGGTTTATTCTACTATAAGATATTATAATGAGTTTAAAGGGGTTTAATTAAGCTATCAGTGGCTACAAGAGATGGTAGCAATGTAATAGCAATAGCCCTTAGACTTATATACTACTTGATAGTGGTTTTACAGCCCTCTCTAAGTAGTTTACAGAGTCAGCATATTGCCCCGAATAATCTGGGTCCTCATTTTGCTGACCTCAGAAGGATGGAAGACTGAGCCAACCTTGAGCTGGTCAGCAGAATCAGCTTGCAATACTCATTCTAACCACTGGCTCTAACTAGACTTCAAGCTATGGGTAGTCCTTGAGTTACAACCATAATGGAACCTACCCATCAGGATCATAAATCTGGTCACCCATGTGACTGACATGATTTTGCAACTGTTATTAAGCAAACCAGTGGTTTGCTATAGGTTGGTTTTGCCAAAATTCAGAAGTAAATGCTAATTTTTGGCAAAACTGTTGTAAAATATAGTCATGTAACTGTAGGATGCTGCAAATGGCTATGAATGCGGCTTGGTTGCTGAGCACCTGAAATGCAGTCACATGGCGGGGGATCAGAACTTCAAATCTGGGTTGTAAATACTCCCAGGGAGATCCATTGTAACTCTGAACAGTCGCTAAGCGACTAGTCATAAGTCAAGCACTGTTGTAGAAAAAGATGTAAGGAAGGAGAGAAAAGGAACTGGAAGTACCTATGTGCTAACTCCTAGATATATTGCATTTTCCAGCCAACCTCATTAAAATTCCAGTTACTGTCATGAAATACAGATTGAGTACATTAAGGAGCGCAAGGAACATGGTCTCTGGTAGCTTCTAATAAAGTTCTGCTGAACAGTAGCAAATAAACTTGAGTTTTATTAGCATATGATGTCATTTGGATTTTTAACCTTAAGCTGAAAAATGCGTTGAAAACTCTTTTGACTCCCTTTTTAAGTATACTTTGATCATATCATTTTTGGCGTTAAAAAGCCCTTCTGGTTTTTTTCCTTTCAATAAATAAATAAATAAATCCCAACACTGGAATGATCTATGGTACTTCTAAGATCACTAAGCAACTACTCCCTCTGTTGGTTGGTTTCTGCTATGATCGTTTTATTTCATAAATATGGAAAGCAGAAGAAGTGTATCTATCCAATTCTGCAGTCTACTATTAGCCTGAGCTGCGTGGCTGTTTTCCTTATCTGTTCTTGACGTGAGAAAAAATGCTTTTCGTGCATTCTCCCCCTCCTTATGTTATGTTATAGTGCATTTAAAGAAGGCTAATGACATTTGTTTATTTGTATCTCACCTTTTTATACTCAAGGGGATGAACATGTCTAATACTCCTTCCTCCTCCTGTCTTGCCCACAACAACAATCCTGTGGGATGGGATGGGATGGGATGGGATGAGAGAGTGACTGGCTCAAAGTCACCCAGCTGGCTTTTATGGCCAAAACAGACTTTGAACTCAGTGTCTCCTGGTTTGCTTTCAAAAATTTGCTTTCTGATTCTCCAGCCTAATTTTTCAAGCATAATTTACAACTAGATAATTATGCTTCATTGCCTGCTCTCTCCTTTCTCTGAGTCACTTGGAAGATAACAGCAGTGGCTTGTCATTGAGAGTTGGAAAGCATATACATTTTAATAAATTATTATTAACTTTAACATGAACTTTTTCTGTACCGAAAATGTTTGCAATCAGTAATGTTAGCTTAACATCTGTACACATCTCAAAATCTAAAAACTATATCTACTACTACTTAGAATTAAAGGCTAAAGTTATTGCCAATCTGTCTTTCTCAAACTGGTGGCAGCAATTTTGGGCTGATAGAATTTGGTTTTCCAGTTGCTTACTGGATAGGCAAGTCCCAAAGTGGTCTCTAATCACTCTTCTCTGGATCATGCCCTGCTCTGTTTCGGTGGTCCTCCGGCGCCTCTTGAACCAACAATCCTGATGTAGATCGTAACCTCCTAGTCCAGTGGTTCTCAACCTGTGGGTCGCGACCCCTTTGGGGGTCGAACGACCCTTTCACAGGGTCGCCTAAGCATGCGCTAGCCCGCCATCTTGGTGCCATGCCCCCTTTGTCATCTCATTGCGCGCGGGGAGGGGGCGGGGAGGGGGTCGCGGCATTAGGAAGGTTGAGAACCACTGTGCTAGGGGATTTGGGATACAAACACTAGCTTTTGGCTCAGGATTCTGGCTACAATAGCCCCGCACATCTGTTTGGGGGTCGAACGACCCTTTCACAGGGTCGCCTAAGCATGCGCTAGCCCGCCATCTTGGTGCCATGCCCCCTTTGTCATCTCATTGCGCGCGGGGAGGGGGCGGGGAGGGGGTCGCGGCATTAGGAAGGTCGAGAACCACTGTCCTAGTCAATCTCAAAACCATCAACCAACATTGTTCTTTACTAAAACAAGAAATCTTCAAGAGTCAGTGCTGTCTAGTTCCATCTTAAGTGGCAAGTCACTACAAATCCTACAAGTTTTTGTTTCCAAAATTTCTTCTCAATTTTTAACAGTCTATCTTCCTTTCCCAGTTCGGCAAACCCATATCTTACTCTGTGAGAAAATTTGCCTATGAGAAGCTAAGCTATGTCCTATTTTCAGATCCCCCCCCCCTTATCACACTAGAACAAAAAGCATATGCTGTATTTGATTGTCTTTTTTGTGCTTCTGTAACTGTTTCAGAAGGAGGTATGACTTCCTGTAGACTGCCCAATTGAAAAGCCTCCCCAAAACAAAGACAGTTGCTAATATGTACTCCAAAAGCAGTGTATTCTGTGCTACACTACAACATTTTTGGGTGTAAAAATAGAGTGGGGTATGATACATATCCTCCAAGTTAGCCTGCTGTTCGTTGGCAGTAGTGGAGGATGCTGTGTTGTTGCTGATGCTGATTGAAGCATTCCATTTAGCCTTTGTATGTGGAAGTGTGGGAGAAGCGATAACATCTTGTCCTTCACCTCTAGAAGCAAAGTATCTTAAACCCCTTGCAATCCTTATTTGTAGTGGGTGTCCTTCTGATGACTATCATACTTCCCCCACTGACATTGGTTTTCTGGTTACATTTGTAAGACTACCATCATGGAAGGTTTCTGATATCAGATATCACTAATTTGTTTCTCTAAGCAAATATTTTCCTGCAAGTAACTTTGTGAAGTCTTAGCTCTCTGGGGAAGATTCTAATGCTGAGAAAGGAGAAGAAGAGGACAACAACCAGCGGTTTGTATGATTGTTGTAGGACAGTGTATGAGCTCAATTACTTTGCAGATGAGTGTACTGCTAGAAGACCTGAAAGACAAGGTTAGATGCAGATCATCATGGAGAAAATCTTATCTGGTCGCTATGAGTTGACAATTATTTGACGGCATGTAATCAGTTGCAATGAGAGCTAGGTTGGTGTAGTGCAGGGGTGTGGTGTCAAACTCAAGGCCTGCAGGCTGGATCCTGCGGTGCCTCTGCCAGCGAAAATGGCGCTCAGGAGGGCCATGTGCCCAGACTCCATTTTCAGCCGCGACGGCCTCATGCAGTCCTCTGCCAGTGAAAACGGAGCTCAAGGGGCCACGGCTGCAAGAGGCCGTGTGGACAAAAACAGAGCTCGGGAGCCCATTTTCACTGGCAGAGCACTCTGGTCACCACAGGTGTCCCCGATATGAGTGACATCAAGCTGGCCACGCCCATCCCGGTCCCCCGAGGTCAAACACAACCCTGATGCGGTCCTCAATAAAATCAAGTTTGACACCCCTGGTGTAATGTTAAGGCCCTGGACTATACATCGGGAAACTGAGTTCTCATTCTACCTTAGATACAAAACCAGCTGATGACTTTGGGGCCAGCACCCTCTCTCAGCCTTAAGAAAAGGGCAGTGGTAAACCATTTCCAAAAATGTTACTAACAAAACTTGAGGGACTTGTTCAGGCAGTTACCAGGATTTTTTTTAAATTCTTATGTGTCTGCATTCTCTAGCAATAAGGAGGTTCAGAGTCTGGATTTGCTGTGATGCATCAAACCAAATATTTCTGTTGTTAGCTAATTAGCTTTATTTCCAATTGTGGTTTTCTCACAAACCTTTTATCTGTCACATGACAACCACTGAAGAATAACTATCCTAGGCAATCATATAATTTCATATGAATGTTGTGTCACTTTATTAGGAAGCATGATAAATTGATCACTTGATTGTTCCCTCCTGTGTGATCATTTGATCTTTTCTCAGAAAACAGAAAAATCTACTTCTGAAAAATCCACTGAGTGAAAGAAGAAGAAAATGCAATTCAATGGAATATAGAAACTTAACAAAGGCCACTTCCAAGAAGAGCAATAGAAAGGGAACGGAAACTGACAGCCATCATTTAACTTTTAATCTGAGAGACGTACAGGAAGATGTGTTCAGGGCCCACAGTTGGGACTGGCAACTTGGTTATTAAGCAAAGTCATAAATGCAAGGATAATGCAAAGCTGCTTTTTCATTGCTGTCATAACTGCAAATAGCTGCGAAACAAGACAGTTGCTAAATGAGGACTATCTGGCGATAAAAGTCAAACTATTTTGATAACCATTTCTTTCTTCTACAAAAGTCAACTTTAGTTTTGTTGAGAGTTGTTAATGACTTCTAACTGAAATTTAGAGGATTATTGTTTATATACTACTTTTCTATTAGTTTTAACAATTCTTCAGTCTGGAACAGGTGGGTGGGATATCAACAGTGGAAGCCACTAAGTGATGGTATGAATTTAATGGACTTTGCCTACATTACATTTATTTCATGGCTATAATGCCTGTCACAGAGAAATTGATATAATTTTTTTCTTCTTTCAGATGTGCCATTATTTCCTATATACATTATATATGTAGTACATTATGTGTGAAGTAGCTTGGCAGTAACCTATGAAGAAATTGTATACAGGTAGTCCTTGACTTACGACCACAATTGAGCCCAAAAATTTCTGTTGCTAAGTGAGATAGTTGTTAAGTGAATTTTGCCCCATTTTTACAATCGTTCTTGCCAAAATTGTTCATTGAATCACTGCAGTTGTTAAGTCAACAACATAGTTGTTAAGTGAATCTGGATTCCCAATTGACTTAGCTTGTTGGAAGGTCACAAAAGGTGATCACAGGATCCCGGGATACTGCAACCATCATAACTATGAGTCAGTTGCCAATCATCTGAAATTTTGATCATGTGACCCTGGGGATGCTGCAACAGTTGTAGGTTGAAAAACTGTCATAACTCACTTTTTTCAGTGCGGTTGTAACTTTGAACTGTCCCTAAACAAATGGTTATAAGTTGGGGACTACTTATAATGAGAGAGGAGCTCTGTGCTTTTTTTAAAACATCTCCAGCATCTCCTTCTAATATAGGGGGAAATCTAAGCAGCTTTCAATAGGAGAATCTGAGTTCTCTTCCTGCAATTTTCATCTCATAGTGTATATTTTGAGAGAAGTTCCAAATATTTCCTGAAAAATGAATAATAGTCCCTTAGCAGAGGCTATTTTTTCTCGAAGAGACAATTACAGCTACTATGGCCTAAATGATGGGCTGATCTCCACAACTGAGATGCATTAACAGCATTTATTTCCAAAAGAAGCTGTATTGGTTGGTTACCGGTAGATCCAAAATAATGTATGTTTTGGCTAAAGAAAGTAGTGAGTGAAAAAAAATGTTAAGATATGCACACATTCTAAAACCTCCTTGTTCTTCCTTAACTGTTGCAGTTCAAGAATTTACTGGCAGTGAGAGAGGACAATAAGAAGAGGGAAAGAGTGAGAAATAAGTCATTTCATTTATTTATTTAAGAAATGTACATGGTTGCCCAAATCACTCACAGTAACTTGTGGCAAATTATAAGAATTCCTCATCTTTTGATCACTTTATGGTCTGAAAAATGGGGAAGGGGGATTGTTTATTTTGTTTATCCCTAGGTATTGACTGAATTCTTATATTGCAGGAAACCATGATTGACTTGATGTACTGGTCAAATTTAGGCATAAGTCATGCCTTATAAATTATTATAAATTATTAAAGTACAGGAAACCAATCAAACAATATTGGGGCATTAGTGTAAAGTGTGAATCCTGTCCCTGTGATGATTCTCATATGTATATACATTACCTGTTCAAAGCCGCATCACAGGAAATGATTACTTACTTGTGTCAATGAACTATTTTATAATAACCATGGAGTTAACTAAAGGCTTTCCCTGTCAAATTAGACAGGAATCTTTTTTATTTTTGTTGAAAGAGTTTGAGTTGCATATGTTTGCCTGCGAACCACTCCTTAATACCACTAATCTTCATGTGTCTTGACTAGACAAAAACTTGAATTTATTTTTTTTGGTGCATCTATTTAGGATTATGATTCTAAATAACAGTACAAATGTTGTTTATATTCTCTTACTAGTTTTAAATTAGATGTATTAGGTGTACTTTCACTGATTCTGTTGTTGCCTGTGATTGTACCGTATGCTGCTAGGGCCTTTTGAATGAAAGAATGAAATCTTCATAAAAATGGTTATTTAGATAAATATGAAAACTTTGAAGAGAAGAGTCGATGTACTTCAGGTCTTATTTGCTCAATAAAAGGTGGCCTTAATGTATCAGATCTGGAAGGATATCCTTTGGGAAAGAGGTGGATAAACAAAATGAAGAGATTGACTTGTTTTTGTAGCCCAGTTGAGTCTCAAAGAAACCCAGCATTTGCAAATAACACTCTTAACATAGTAGAAGGAAATCCTGTCCTTTTGTGTAGGAATTGAGGAGAGAGATTGTCTTATTTACATCCTTAGCAGCTGATCTGAAAAGCAGCTGCTTAGACTTCATTAAAATGTGTTTTTGTGCATCTTGACTTGAGTAAATGGAATACAAGGTAGTGTTAACATAATTGATTGGGGGCCAAATGGAAACAGTTTCCTTGATCTTGACTTGACATCACATTTGGCTAGTGTGAAACAGCAAAAGGTTTTCACACTTATCACCTTACCATTTGCGATCCTATTCTTCCTCACTTGGTGTTGAAAATAACACACAATCTGATTGAATGCAGTACTCATCTGCGTTCAGATTATCCTTGAATACATAATCCATACACCATTTGAACTCAAAATAATTAGGAAGGTATTTCTGGATGCAAACACATTTTCTTGACCACTGAAATGTGTTCATATTTGGTATGAGGCAAAGAATAATCTTTAAAAACTTGCATGCAGTCCTTAGGAAGCTCACATGCATAACCTGTTCTATTTTATTTATAAATAGAATTTATTTATTTATAATTAATTCAAGGTCTCTCACCTTCCCCCTTTTAAGCATGCTACTAAAGCAGTTATTTAAAAAATCAGAGTCTTCATCTGATGATCTGGACTACAGTATCAAAAATACAGAAACTTGGAATGGATTAGTTGGGACAGGGAAATGTGATTTGATAATAGAATGGAGAAAGGAAAGGCATTGGGATAAATTGAATGGCAGCATTTATTATCAGTTTTATAAATGGCCATTTTGCATTGTGTAACTATAACATTCTAAATTTTTAAGCCTAGTTTTTTGATCACAAAGTATCTTTAACTCCTTCCTTCATTGAATTGTAAGGACCCTATGGCTTGAAAGGAGTGGGTAGGTTATGGTATAGTCCCATGATGGCAAACCTATGGCACGCGTGCCGGAAGTGGCACACAGAGCCATCTCTCTGGGCACGCCAGCAGTTGCCCGTTGCTCTTCTGGTTTCCAGCACTCCCGTGCGCACGCGCCCGAGAGCTGCTCTTCCGGTTTCCGGCGCGCCAGGGAGCTGTTCTTCCGGTTTCTGGTGCTCCCCGCGCGCGCTCCCGTTTTGGCACTCAGTGCTGAAAAGGTTCGCCAACACTGGTATAGTCAAAAGAAGACAAAAAGAGAAAAAAGAAAGCTTTCAATGAACAAGGAAACAAATTTTGTTTAGCTTATAGTGTAGATTCGGACAGAGTGCAGTTATTCTCAGAGAACTGTTAAATTAACAATAGTCTGTCAGCTCTTCAAATGGGAAAAAATATTCTGGTTTTATGCAGTCATGCATAAGTGAAGACAATTGCTGGCCTTTATCCAAAAATTATTCATAATTTAAAAGAAGCTCATAAACAAACCAGAATTTTAGAATTGACCTTCATATGACAGACTCTCATCTGAACAATAGTTTTGCTGGGTTTAGTAGTGCTTTATATACTGCAAGTAAAATAACTTATTTATATTTATATGATACGAATCACGGTTGTCTCACCAAATGAATGATCCAAAAATGGACTGTAGTAATGAATTGGAAGTGCCCCCAAAATAGGGTAAATGGAAATTTATATAAAGAAAATTATGTGAAATTCAACAAAATTAACTCAAATTTTAGAGAAAGCTAGGAAATAAAGTTCAAAGCATCTCAAAGCAAGACCTCGCTATGCAAAAAACTTTGCTGGTAGTGGTCAGATGGTAAAGGGATTTTGAAGGAAAATTTCTGATACTGGGCTTAAAATAAGATATGCAGATATGGAAATAGGTAATCCTTTAATTCTAAATTAGGAAAACTTTAGAATTATGATCTTGCATGTAGTTTCTTCTATTACAATTTCATTGGTTTTGTATAAAAATAACCACTTGTGTCTTACTGAGCAAATGATGGCTAAACGAATTATAGCTTAGCCTGAGATCTGTACACAGTCTAAAATGTAAGGAGGCACTTTCTATTGGGTCCAGAAATAGAGTAGGAACCAGTATAGTTGATGAAGCATTGGCATAAGGTAATTATGGTGATATGTTGTTGTTTAGCAGTTGCAGCTTCTACACAAAAGAGGAAGGGCATCAATAGATTTGAAGAAATTCATAAATTTGTAGAACTTAAAAGAACATTTTAATAGTTCCTTCTGCCCTAAGGCTTCTGCCCTAAAGTTTCCAATATGTTCTGCAGCTCCACTAGTATAATAAAAATGTATATGATGGTAGAATGCAGCAGATGAACTGAATAACACAGTGGGAAGGGACCTTGGAGGTCCTATAGTCCAACCTCCTGCACAAACAGGAGACCCTATATTGACATACAGACAATATAATAATGTTAACCCAGATTTTTTTCTTTCGCATCTATGCATTCATGTGTAAATTATCTTTATAAAGCCATATAGTACTCAAGGATTTAAATTCTCAGAACATTTAAAAGATTTAGTCAGTCTTAATTCTGTTTTTCCTGTCCCAAATTGCTGGTTAAGGAGGCGATTTCCCCCCTCCCCCTGCCAGAACTTCCTGTATTGGTGCTTGTTTTGTGCTAGATCAGCTACTACTTTAACTGATGTTTTTCAGCTTCGCAAGCTGTAGTTTGATATTTCTCTCCTCCCCCCCCCCCATGGGTATGGTTTAGAATACCCTTGACCTGTAGTCAGACTGGTGGTATTAATTTCCTGTCTTACTCCTGCAGAATGTGTGGTCTAAGCATACAACGTTCCGATTATGAAAAGCAAAACAAAGAGAACTGCTATCAAGCTATATCAAGAAAAAAGCATCTTTAGTCTAAGCAGAGTGTTGGGTTAATGTCAAGGACTATAGAAGTGTCTGGAGCTTGGTGGGGGAAAGCTGGATATAGTAGAAGCAGCTTTGACCTACCTTAGCAAAATGAAGTGCCTATGTGTTCTACCCAGGGGTGGGTTCTGGATCCTTTTGCTGCCGGTTCGCTCAGGGTTGCGCCATACGCGCGCACCCGCAGCAGTAAAAAAATAGCTTCTGCGCATGCACAGAAGCAAAATCCAAGATGGCGCCCACGAAGACACCGACAGTACCGGCTCCGTGACATCATCACCGAGTTACTAACGGTTCTAAAGAACCGGTTAGAACTGGTAGGAACCCACCTCTGGGTCTACCTCCAACCCCTCGCTCCAATATTTAGAGATCTTCCGTCATTAACTCTGGATAGGGTAACATTCCCCTAGTCAAAGTGAAATCTGGATTCCTGGACTCCTATTATTGTGGGATGAGTTGCAATTGTAATCAGGAAGGGCTTTGCACAAATGCATCAGTTACATCAGTTGTACCCAATCAGAGATCAGAAGGCACTGGTCATGGTTACTCATACCTTTTATCACTTCCTGGTTGGTCTATTGCAATGTGCTCTCCATGGGGCTGCCTTGGAAGAGAGTTTAGAAGCTTCAGCTGGTCCAGTATCTGGTTGTATGACGTTCTGGACACACTGTAGTATGCCAATGTAACAGCATTGTTACTTGAGCTGTGCTAACCCTGAATAGGCTTCTGGGGTACAATTCCAAGGGTTGGTTGTCACCATGAAAGCCCTACTTGTTAAAGAGTTATTTTACCTGTGAGACTACCTGACTCTTGTGATTTCTGCCTATCCCATCAGATCTGGCAGAATGAGCATGTTCTAGGTTCCCCTCTGAGAAACAGTGTCTTCATGCCTTCTCTACTCTGGCATAGAACATTCCTCTCCTCTTCCCTCCCCCCCCCAAGATTCAGATTGCCCCACCCTATTGGGCTTCTGGAAGGCCTTGAAAACATGGGTCCAGCATGTGTGTGTGTGTGTTAGAGAAATTCTTCTAATTGCTTTATGTTTAATTTGTTTTGTTTTTGTTTGCTACCCAGAGTTACCTTGGTTAAGATAAATGGCCATATACTTTTGTTTAATCAATAAATAAATGATCAGCCGAAGTAAATCAGTGTTTGAGATTAGTGTTTTATAAATGAGCAATACAATATGCCTACAAGTAAGAAGTCTGAGACATTCTTGACTCCAGGCAGAGAGACTTGCCACATTAGATAGACTGAAAATAGGTGTTCCAGTTATTTACTGTATTTTTCAGACTATAAGACGCACCGGTGTATACGACGCACCAGGATTTTGAAGAGTAAGTACCGTGTATCCCCGAAAATAAGACGGGCTTATATTTTTTGACCCCCGAAATATGGCCTTGGCCTTATGGGGGGGGGGCTTATTATTTTCGGGGTGTAGGAGGCGGGCCGGGCCGCGAGACACGCGTCTTACTGGAGTCTGGCAGCTCCGTGGCGTCTCTCGGTTGGTCTGTTTAGTTCCAGTTCCAGCTCCAGCCGTCACCATAGAGCGGGAAGCGCACTCACAGAGCGGCCGCTGCCCTGGCTGGGGTTTGGAAGCCGCAGAGCCGGAGCAAGGAAAGCAGCAGAAGTCTTTCTTTCTCTCTCCCAAACTCCGGCTCTGCGGCTTCCAAACCCCAGCCAGGGCAGCGGCTGCTTTGCGAGTGCGCTTCTCACTCTATGGTGACAGTCATTGGAGGCCTCCCCTTCCCCCTGCTCCTCTCCGCTCCAATCTCCCCGCGGGCCCACCACCTGA
>QLTV01001718.1:283341-361581 GCA_003457575.1 Thermophis baileyi
CCCTGCTCCTTTCCGCTCCAATTTCCCCGCAGTCCCCCCACCTGGGCGCTGACTGACCGGAGTGCCCGCCGGCATACTCAGGAAGCCCCTCCACCTTGGAAGTCACCAGACAGGACGGCGATTGAGCCGGACTCTTCCTGGGGAGGGGAGCCTCGCAAGACCCTTGCCTGCACTCCCTTCCTCCCGCAGGCCCCGCTTACTCTTCCCAGGCGCCCGGCAGCGAGACACCGGGCAGCCACGCTGAGGGAAGTCCTGACAGACGCAGCTCGACCGGCCTGGCCACGGCCAGTGTTCCCTGCCCGCAGCTGAGCTTGGCCGGCCGGGGCCTCTGTAGGCGGCGGCAGCAAGGGCAACAGCAACACCCGCAGCGCCTCAGTCATCCCCGCCGAGGAGAAGCAGCCGGCGACCAAACCCGAGCTGACAGCCAAACTTCTAGCCGGGCGCAGCAGCTGAAGTAGCCGGCGAGCAAGCCTTTTGGGTGGCGGGAGGGAGGGGGAGAGTGCACGTAAGACACAGACAAGGAACCTTTTGGCTGCATGCTGCATGCTGCATGCAAGAAATCTTTCTCCCCTTTCGCTCCAAGAAGCTGCGCAGGTGCGATGAGTCTCATGAAGACTCATTTCTGGCGGAGTTTGGAAGAGAGAAAGATTTCTTGTGTGCAGCGTGCAGCCAAAAGTTTCCTTGTCTGTGTCTTACGTGCACTCTCCCCCACCACCCCCCGCCACCCAAAAGGCTTGCTCGCCGGCTGTTTCTGCTGCTGCGCCCGGCTAGAAGTTTGGCTGTCCGCTCGGGTTTGGTCGCCGGCTGCTTCTCCTTAGCGGGGATGACTGAGGCGCTGCGGGTGTTGGTCTTCCCCCGCCCCCTGCTGAGAGAGAGAGGGGCATGTTTGGAAGAGCCCGGCTAGACGTTTGGCTGTCAGCTCGGCTTCCTCAGTCAGCTCGTGAGAGTTTCTTCCCCCTTCCGCTTCGCTCGAGAGCTGGAGGCGGGGGAGGGTCAGTGGACACAACACCGAGGAACGTGATGGAGCTACAAGTGTCAGGTGGGATGCACGTCTCACGTTGGGGCGCAATTTGGGGGTGGCAGGTGAGGTGGGACGGGCTGGGGTGGGCCACGAGACGCGCGTCCTACCTGGGACTTGTAGCTCCGTCGCGTTCCTTGGAGAGAGGGAGAGCAAGCGAGAGGCGGGTGCGCACACGCCCTGCGGGACTGGCTCAGCTCCTCTGGGCTCTGCCTCTGGCGGCATTTTGAAACACGCTCCTGCCTGCGAGGAGGCGGCGAGGCAGGGATCGAGGCTCGCCTCCTTTTCCTCGCAGGCAGGAGCGCATTTCAAAACTCTGCCGGAGGCAGAGCCCAGAGGAGCCGAGCCAGTCCCGCAAGGTGTGCGTGTACCCGCTCTCGCTTGCTCTCTCTCTCTCTCTCCCGGCCAAAAGAGTGCCCGCCACAAAAAGAGTGGCTCCCGGCATGTCCCCCCCTTTCCCCGCAAAGTAGTTGGGGAGCCTTATTTTTTTTGGGGGGGGGGGCTTATTTCAGCGCATGCACTGAAAAGCCTGATTGGCCTTATTATGGGGACATGAATTATTTTCAGGGAACCGGTAAGAAAAAAAAGTTTTTGCCCTCCCCCAGCCCCCAGGAGCACGCTGCAGACCTCCCAAACCCTCTGCGCACCCGTTTTCGGCCAGGACTTCAGGAAGCCAGAAATGGCTGTATTAGGTGTATAAGACGCACCAACATTTCCACCGTCTTTTAGCGAGAAAAAAAGTGCGTCTTATACTCCGAAAAATACGGTACTTCATAAATTTCCAAGTATATTGATTGTGTCCATATTTTATCTAGATATAAATAATCTCTGCACCACATGTGTCCTGTGTGATTTCTTTGTTTAGAAGGAAAGCAGCAATATATAAAAGTGCATTCTTAGAACGCCCTGCTGCTTGAGAGGTTAGTACCCCAAAATGTAGGTTAACATGTCAAATGTATTTTACACTATACTAAGAAAGCACTTTCATCATATAATTGCTTTTCCACAAACTGGATCGTTGTTATTTTGTTCTACAGTTATATTTTGTGTGTTTTATTTGTGCTAAATAAGTGAAAGATATATGTAAAAAGCTTCTTTTTTTAAACAAGTAAAAGAGAAAATTTCTCACTTTATTCATGTTATGTTATATCATTATTTTTAAAGTGTATGTATGTTTTCTGGAAAATTGTATGCATGAAAGTTCTTTTTTAAAGAGCACTAATTAATATTCACCTCCTATTAGCTCATATGCTTTTAAAGGCTTGCATCCTTCCCACACCAGAGAAACTGGCTCTTATCCAAAGAATAAAAACCTGTAGGGTGGCATTCAATTCCCAGAGAAATCAATGCTATCTCATTATTGTAATCCACAGAGAACTGCAGTTGAGTTTGCTCTTAAGAGTATTTATGTATGTTGGCTGTTTTCCCCATTGCTTGGGCTTAATAATGGGCTAAAATATTGTTGCTTGCCCTTAATTTAGTTCCACCAGGGAAGACACAAAAGTTTCAGGCCACAAAATAATATTTGATGACCACTTTCCGAAGGGAGTTTATTCGTGTTCATTTCCATACACAATCCTTGTTAGAAACAAAGTTGATTTTCCGACAATAGCCCATGATTTTAGGCCTCTGAACCTTGCAATTATTAGAGATCACTACTCCTTTCTTCTGATTGTTGAACTCCAAAACACTTAACATAGCCTGCTTTTACCAGATCTCGGTGGGGGTTGGGGTTACCTGATCTGGATGAAGAAGGAGCATGAATAGTTAAATCCCCTTGACATGAAATGTGGAAGATTTATATTGTGCCCTTTGGTTTAGTGAATGCTCCCTTGATCTTTATTAGATTTATTTGAGTGACTTACAGATTTATTTTGATGAGGCAGCTACCTGTGCTGTAAAGTTCAGGCTGTATTTGAAGTGATTCACCAAACGTGCCTAGTTTTAATCTGCCTGACTTGAATTATTTAGAGTTTTGCATCTCTTCTGAGGGCTTCCATATGGACTGTGCCAGCATGACACTTTTCTATCCTGGCATTACCCAAATCTCAGGGAAGTGCTTTGGAAGATTTTGTTACATTTATTGGTTCCTTATGCCTGATTTTCAACTTGCACTTTTAAGCTTTCTTACTAAGAAAGGGCATCAGGCAACTGGGAGAATGTGAGCTCTAGTCTTGACTTGGACACAAAGCCTGCTGGGTGATCTTGGGCCAGTCACACACTCTCAGCCCCAGAAAGAAGACAAAGGAAAGGCCTTTCTGAAAATCTTGTCAAGAAAACTACAGTAACTACAGTAGTTCAGGCAGTCATCTGGAGTCAAGACTAACCCAAAGGCACATAGATACACAAACAAACAAGTCTAAGAAAGCAGCTCCATTCAAGTGGGAGTCTAATACAAAACAGACCTCTCTATCATTAAAATATGTTTTTATCTCTTAGCCCTCCTCCTCCATCCACCTTTTGTTATTAAAATAGATGGTTCTGTTTTGTCTAGATCAGTGGCCCCCAAACCTTTGGGCACCAGGGACTGATTCCATGGAGAGAGGTTTTTCCGCAGACCGGAAGGGGCGTGGTTTTGTGTGCTGCCTTCATCCCGTGGATGGGGCTTCGCTTCTTTGCGCCGGCCAGTTTCTGGCATGCCGTGGACCGGTGGGGGTCCATGGACCAGTGTTGGGGACCCCTGCTCTAATGGCCAAGACTATGGAAAAAGACATTTTGCTTTGTGCCTTTTATTTTAAACAGGAGTTACCTTTTGAAAGAAATCTGTATATTTTTAACAGTCTTGCCATTCAAATATTCTTTTCAACATTGGTGCTGTTTCTTGGAAGAAACCTTACAGTCTGAAGTTTGGACCTACTACAAGAACTTAAAACATCTCCAGGCTCTGCAGAAACTCACACAGACTCAAATCAATTGGCACATTATTCCTATTTAAACTTTTACATCACTTACGTCCCTAGCTTGCCAATTAAGCAGTCTGATGCTCTTTCACAAAGTCATGAATATATCATTCCCTATGACCTGCCTCCTGTCTCTATCTTGCATCTGGAAAATATTGTCCTCCCCATCATCTCACTTTCTTCATTGGTCTCTTTCTGTTGGTAATAGTCTGGGATTCTGTTCATTTCTTTGTTCTTTTTGTAAAAAAAACTCTGCTAGAGAAAGAATGTAAAAAAAATCCTAAACAATTGCTATTATTAAAAAGTTGGAATACGTATCCTAGAAAGCAGCAGAAAATGATCATGTGCCCATATTCTCCACTAATTATATCTGCAATGCTCACACAGACTTTGGATGCCAATATCAGATGTGGTCCAGTCAAAAAGTATATTATTCCCTCATTGCAAACAGATAGTAATCACTGGAACAAGTCATACTAGGTTGAGTATGACTCACTTTACCTGAAAGTTGCACACTAGAGGAGACTCCATGTGCTGACCCATGTTCTTGTCAGCCCATGAGCAACCAATATGCAAGGCTTAGACTGGAGGTTACGTCACCTGCTGGCTATCTTCTTCAGTATCTGAACAATGATGTGTGAGGATCACAGGTTGCTTTGATTTGGTTGGTTCCTTGGGAAAGTTTTCACTTCGACATTGCTGATTCATTGTTCTACTCCACGTTGATTCTGTTCTCTTCACAGAATCATGGAGTTGGTATGGAACGCTGCTGAGTGCAGTATTCCCTCATGACATTGTACTTTAACAGTCATTCAACCTATAGACCAGTGATGGCGAACCTATGGTACTCGTGCCACAGGTGGCACGCGGAGCCATATCAGAGGGCACGCGAGGGGTTCCCCTATGTCAGCTCCAGCATGCATGCACGCGCCGGCCAGCTGATTTTCGGCCTTGGGGAAGGCCGTTTTGCCCTCCGGAGGCTTCAGGGAAGCTTCCTGAAGCCCCGGAGTGCGAAAAACGGCCCAACGGGCAAACCGGAAGTGCGTTTTTCTGAACTTCCGGTTTGCCCGTTGGGCCGTTTTTCACCGTCCCAGGCTTCAGTGAGGCCTTTGCGCATTCGCGGGGGGGTGGGGGGTGGTTGTGCGCATGTGCAGGGGGCATGTGGGGTTTGTGCGCATGCGTGGAGGGGAGGGAATGGGTATGGGGATGTGTGCGCGCGCTAGCGCGTGCACACACACCCTTTTGGCACGTGAACCAAAAAAGGTTCGCCATCACTGCTATAGACTCTTTCATATTGTTAATGAAGTATATATAACAATATGGTTTTATGTCAGGCTATTGGATCAGTAAAGCAAAATCTAAAATGCTGTCATGCAATTTGACAGGAGAAGAAAAACAATGCTAGAATAAAAATAAACAATCTTTAATACCGCTATAAAGGAGGTCAACTATTTAGGACTTCACAAAAAAATAATTATTTACCACATTCGATTAAGAATTATTTATCAAATTGAGAAAGTATAACAGCAGATATTTCTAAATAGAAAAAAAAATCTGAATTTGTTTTGGTTAGGAAGAATTGCATTAATTAAACTTACGTTCTATCAAGACTCGTATTTTCTTTCCTTTATGATTTCAGACATGGATCACAAAATTGACCATACTTTCTTGTTCTTACTCATACTGTTACTGAGTAACTATTTCTGAGTCCATCTGATAGTAGTATTAGCTATCCCATAATTTACTCTTCTATTGAAGAACATGTAATGTGTGACTTTCTTCTAGAGACTAGATGATCTCCAAGGTCCCTCCCACCTCTGTTATTCTGTTATCTGCTGAATTTCAGTTGCACTCTGTTTATGTTCAGGTATACATTTGAGTTAAGATTCCAATAGAGTGCAACATAATGCCTTCTCAGCAGCTCAAATGTGAATTTTCTGAGGTTATGCAGCTGCTATCTGCATCTAAGAAACAGTTGCATAAAGAGGTGTCAACAGGCACCTTTTGGCTTCAGATCCAAAGCAGTGTGCATCCCTGCTTGAAAGGATCTGGTTGGCTGAGGGAAGTTGATCATCTTGGTTGTCTGCTAATTTTGGGTGATGGGTGGGGGGAGGAATCCAGAAAAACAAGTTTGACACTCAGTTTATGGGGGAGGAGAAGAGATGGGTAAGGAGCAGGATAGAGATTGCGCCATTCAAAAGCAAGAGAGATGGTGTTTTGAAAAATCCCTTTCCTAAATTATAGTAGGAATTCCCATGCGTGTAGCATTTTGTTTAATTTGCAGTGATTTTTCTATGTATGTTAGTGTTAAAGTTTGTTTGTATCCCATATTTAATGTTAGATCCTGCATTGAAGACTATGGCCATATGCCAAAGGTGCCATGTCCTTGTGCAAGAGATTTTCAGGTCATTTCCAATATTCCAAGAATATTAGATGGATGGATGCCAATTTATGAGAACAATGTTGCCACCCATTTGCACGCATCTCCTGGTAAAGTCTGAATTTGGTGGAATTCCAGACAGCCTCAGGATTTGGATTGATTTAAAGTAATTAGAACTGTTTTTAACCAAATGATAATTAAACTCTTGATGGCTTTCTATGTATGCTTGCCAGTTTCAGCAGTCATAAGTTGCATGTGTTAATGGGCTATTACAAGTCAAAATTGTGAATTCCCCATAGTACATTGCTTTTCACTGATGTCAATGCACATATCTATTCCACAGAGCAATTACTACATATCTATAGATAGATAGATGTTGATGTTGATGTTGATACAGATATAGATACAGACATAGACAGACAGACAGACCTGCATAAGGTTTAGAGAACAAATGAAAGTATACAATATCATCAAGAGAGTAAAAGAATGGAAATGGAAATTGACTGGTCCATGTCAGGTGGACTAAGGCAGTCATAGAATGGATCCCACTGGATAAAAAGAGTCTACAAAAGAGACCTAAAACAAGATGGATCGACAACATCAGCAAGTATTGCGGGCCCATTTGGCAAAAAACAACAACTCAGGACCATATTGATTGGAAACATGTGGAAGAGGCCTTCATCCTGCAGTGGATAGACAAGGGCTAAAATGTGTGTGTGTGTGTACACACACAAACACACACACACACAGAGATGACTGCATTTGAAACATTTGTGGAAATGAAAAGGGGACAAGGTGCTCTTTCAAGAGGCAACTGGACTTTCTGATTTTTCTTTGAAGATGTTTCGCTTCTCATCCAAGAAGCTTCTTCAGCTCTTCAGACCATGACCTGGATGACTGAGAATCTCCATAGAAAAGGGACAAGATTACCTATCTTTTGATTCATCACTGAACTGTGGGAAGGTCCTTGTCTTCTTGGCAGAAAACATACTAGGAGAGGATGATAATCCTGAGCCTACTAAATGCCAGATATTCTCTGTAGAACTGGCTCTACTGATAAGATTATATTTCAGTTGACATTAGATATTATACTTTTCAGTGTGGCACTCAGTGCTCTAATCCATAATTATCAAATGATGACTGATTATTATTCAGTTAATTCTTATAAATAACACCCTGTCCTGAAAAATAGTACTTTAATTCAGTGTTCGCCCTCTTTAATGTGCTCTAGATGTGTATACTTCAAACTGTAGCATTCTCAGAAGTGGATGGGGAAACCCACATATCTTAAGAATATCCAGGTTAGGGAAAATAGATGTTTCATATTAAATGCTGTTCTTGGTATAGTACTAAAAAAATAACTTAAACTTTACTATCATGTGTCTTTTTGATCTTCCTTTAGCTCATATTGCTCTAAATTGGCAGCTGCCTGTTGTGTTGAGAATGCATCACCTCTAATACATGAGTAACCTAACCATCATATCTGGGTAACAGAATATTGGTTTGGGCAGCTTCTCCAATGTTCTTATAAGAATTTGTTGAGGATTTAAATTGCAACTTCTGTTATATTTAATTCTATCTACATTGTTTCTCAGGATTAACTTCCATCAATGATTTCTCTGGAAATACTTGGGCATCACTAGAATCATTGCCCTTTCTACCACCAGATATCAGGATTGATATTTCTCTGCAGTTCGTCTAAGGTAGTGCAGTCCAGCTGACTGAATGGAGAAACTTTGCAAGTATTCTTTAAAACAACAGCAAGCCTTTTGGTCTGATTTACAGGTAGTCTTTGACTTACAACAGTTCATTTAGTGACCATTGAAAGTTACAACGGCATTGAAAAATGTGACTTATGACCATTTTCCACAGTTACGACCTTGGCAACATCCCCTTGATCATGTGATCAAAATTCAGATGCTTGGCAGTTGGTTCATATTTATGACCGTGGCTTTGTCCCAAGGTCATGTGATCACCTTTTGTGACTACCTGACAATGGAGAAGCCAGATTCACTTCACAACTGGGTTGCTAACTTATTGACTGCAGTGATTAACAACTATGGCAAGAAATGTCGTAAAATGGGGCAAAACTCAATAAATTCTCACTTAACAACAGAAATTTTGAGCTCAATTATGGTCACAAATTAAGGAATACCTGTACTAGTTTCTGTTTCGAAGAAGTTTCTTTCTACATAGGAGGAGCATTCAGAAATGCTATTTCTAAGAGAAACTAGAAATGCTATGATTTGTTGTAGTGTTAGGGTGCTGCCCAGTTCAGCTCTAACTTTGCTGTAGATGCCAACCATATCCTTTTTTTTTTTTTTAATCTCTGCAGCCTGGTTTTTGAAGATCTGTCATGGCAGTGAGCCCTAGAAATGTACTGTAGCTTGGCTTGTTAAAAAATAAGATTATTTATAGCCTTCCCTTCCACGTAAAGACCAAAACTTAACTGTCTGCCAGCTTTTGCCAGGGCATTTTATGATCATTATTCCAACTACAGTCTGGGTTGGGCAGGTATTTCTGGTTTTATGTCTAATCAGCTGATGGGAGATAAGCATGGAGCAGGCAGACACTCTGGATCCAAACTGCCTGGCCTGACACCAGAACAAGTCCCATCTTTCCACCTTCAGTTTCACATACAAGACAGGTATCCTTTGCATTTCAAGCACAAGACAGTTGACGACAATTCTTGAATGAGTGCCTGGCTGCATACTTGAAGTCATGGGTATGTTGGCTAGATTTTATCTCTCTGTTCTCACTGGGTGTATATCAGGGTAAGAGCAAAGGAGGAGGATCTACTACCCAATTAGCAGCATTCCTGAGGAATGAGTGGGAGGTGCATTGTGTTCAGGGCTGTCTCTTGCTGAACAATCCAAACTTCTCAGCGTAGGTTCTTCTGTTCCTGGATACTTTGAGGACACAGATGAATTCAGTGGCGCCTTTCTTGGCAGCAGCAAATTATCTGGGCTATCAGTGAAGAAAATGGATAAATTTGGAAAGCATGGCAGATATGGATTTGTTAGAACTCGATTTCCTAGACCCCAAATCATCTTGCAGCCAGTCCTATCTTCTGGACACACAGATGTTTGCAGGTATGGTTTGCGTTAACTTGTGTTACTTTCTCTTGAATTTACACCAGCACATAGATGTGGCATAAGGTAGAAGAGCAGTAGTATAAAAAGCTGAAATTCAGGTAAAATGACAAAACAGCAAATTAAAAATGGCAGGAAGCTTACTAGCCATTTGCTAACATTTACTAGTAATGTTGGAAGCTTATTAGCCAGCATTAATTGACTTCAGATGGCTATGGGATAGGGGATAAGGAGCAAACTATTTGTGAATGTAGAAGATAGAAGAAGTAATTTTTAACATGCAAAATATCTTATCAAAGCTTAGAAAGTTGTAATTCCAAGAAATCTTTATTTAATACCAGAATTGAATACAGAAATTATATGTGTCAGTATTGTACTCTGTGTATAAGTGGCATGTGATCAATTTGTTAGTTGGTTCTTGCTACAATATGTCTATCGAATAGCTCCAAATATTTGTGTGTTAGTATGATGTTTTAGTATAATGGTGTTAGTGGCTTTTTGGTGCTGACCTTACAGTATTATAGTATTGGATCAACTACTTATATGCCATACACAGATGGATTTTTTTTCTTTAGCTTCCTTCAGATGGAGTAGTGCATTGTGTAGGGAACATTCATTGCCATACAGTTTCTTTTCTAGGTTTGTACCTTATTTATGATCATACTTGTTCTATAATTAATACTGCAAAAACTCACTTTTACTGTTGTAAAGGTCTTACATTCTTTTTGTGCAAATGAAAAAAAATGGT
Source organism: Thermophis baileyi (assembly GCA_003457575.1). Lineage (NCBI taxonomy): Eukaryota > Metazoa > Chordata > Lepidosauria > Squamata > Dipsadidae > Thermophis > Thermophis baileyi. The sequence goes on from QLTV01001718.1 coordinate 293,480, forward strand.
GCTCTTATCAATTAATCAGTATTAATTTTGAAAGAAATGCAGATAAATCGGCCTGTTTTAAGTTGTTTTTGCAGTCTTTTTACTTAAGTCTAGAAATTGTCTTTAGATTATGAACCCTCTGTTATATATATGTAGGCATGAGTAATAGAGCCTGTGACAACTTGACACTCACAAAATGTAATGGAAAATATACCGACACTTCAATTACTCATTCAAGTGATCACTTGTTCAATTAGTGTTATAGCAACCACAACAGGTAAATTGGATTGTGATTGAGATGTCATCAGTTTGAGCTCTATAATTTTGGTGCCATTCTTTCCAAAAACAGTGGAGATGGTCATTGACCCAGGTTCTTTTGCAACATTTATTTGGTTTCTTATTCTTCAGGCTAAGTGCCAGCTGTGCTGTGATTTCTCTAAGCTCAGAAACTGACTTGGTGACATTCCACAAGATGACCAAACTTTGTGCAGAAACTAATCGTGCATTTTCAGCCATTGTCAGTCTTTTGCAGTTTTGTTTAAAGACAAAACTTAAACATTGCCCCTTCTTTCTGTGTATTTGGCCCTGAAGTTAATCCATCTGTAAATCTTATTTCAACTAAGGTTCTGATGGTTGATATATCACTGAATTGCACATTGCTTTTGTGTGCCAAACTATCTCATTTCTCAGTGGGGTTCTGGGAAGGGGGAAGAAAGATTGCAAAGATTTTTTAGGTATGTTTTTAATTTCCATTTCTTAAGCTTGCAACTTACGGTAATTGTTCAGTACATTTTTCTTGGCTTTAGTACATTTTTCTTGGCTTTTGTTCTGGTGGGATTGGTCCATATTTTATTCCTCTACTGTTCGCAACACCTTTTATTACTTACTGAACTAGAATGACGTATAATATATCCAAAGACATGAGAGAATAAAAGCCTATTTGCTTGGTGCTGCAAAGAGGACAAACGTATGCTTCACAGGAGGAAGCGAGCATTCCACAGCTGGAGTGTAGTGAACATTGACTCAGAAGACATCTCCTGGAGAACTACTGGACAACCCTAGTGTGAGAAGATAGCCAAAGCAGGACCTCTTAAGATGTTTAATCATGTTTTTCTGAATAAACTGCAGTTGACTTGATTTACACAACAGTCTAAGCTCAAACCAAACTGCCTTATGTAATGTGCGAATCTAGCCTGTATGTGAAGGGGAGTAATACTTACAGAGGAATTTTGAGAGAGGGGAGTTTAAAAGAGCCATCAAGATTCCACTTCAAAACTGATGTGTCAACATATTTCAGCCCTAAGACCAAGACTCTTAAAACTTGATCTTCCGAATAAAATTTTAACAATAAAGTACAGTAGCTCCTTAGGACAGAATTCTAAAACTTTGTCAAGATGCAGATGAACAATGTTTAGAAATGCCAACCTTGTGCTTTCCTTGTTCCTGTTCATAAATTTGGTAAGCTGATGCTTCATAGTTGACTGATATGTAACAATTAGAAGTTCAGAAATTGAATGAGACTTGGGTTTGTAGCATTACCTTTGTGCACACAGGGGAAAACGCAGCTGGAGGTGTTGAGAGCTGCCTGGTAGCATTATTGTTTCAGTTCCCCATTTATTGCCTAATTGATTTGGAACATTATTCTATAATTTATATTCAGGTCACCACTGAATTGACATCAATGAATTAAGAGCTCTGCTTTGTTCATCTCTATCTATTGGAATTTAAACCTAGAGAATATCCTGTTGGGCTATCTGCCTGAAATAGGTAATCATTCATAGGTGGAGGACTGTGCACAGTGGACAGAACAATGGCAATTGCAGAATACGGCTAATCCGCGACCTATGACCACAATTAAGCCCAAAATTTATGTCGCTGTGAGACATTTGTAAAGTGAGTTTTGCCCCATTTCTTGCCACCGTTGTTAAATGAATCATTGCAGTAGTTTAACGGTTGTTAAAAGTGAATCTGGTTTCCCCATTGACTTTGCTTGTCAGAAGATTTAAAAGGGGGATCACATGACCCCAGGACACTGCAACCGTCATAAATATGAGTCAGTTGCCAAGAGTCTGAATTTTGATCACATGACCATGGGGATGCTGCAATGGAGGTAAGTGTGAAAAATGGTCATGTCACTTTTTTCAGTGCCGTTGTAACTTCAAACGGTCACTAAATGAACTGTTGTAAGTTGAGGACTACCTGTATGCACATTGGCATGGTTGCCTTTCTAATAGATGCCACAGAAGAATAATCGATAAATTAGGATTCTCCCTCTTCGTTTTCATTCCTTATCTCAGCATAAATTAACTTTCCTAACTTGAATCAAACTAGAGTTAGTCTTCGACTTACAACCACAATTGAGCCCAAACATTCTGTTGCTATGCAAGACAGTTTCACTTTTGCTCCATTTTATGATCTTTCTTGCCACAGTTGTTAAGTGAAACATTCAGTCATTAAGTGAATCTGGCTTCCCCCATTGACTTTGCTTGTTGGAAGCCGGTTGGGAAGGTTACAGATAGTGATCACATGACCCCGGGATAGTGCAACTGTCATAAATACATGCCAGTTGCCAAGCATCTGAATTTTGGTTACATGACCAAGGGGATATTGCAACAGTTGTAAAGGTGAAAACTGGTCATAAGTCCTTTTTTAAGTGCTGTTGTAAATTTGAAAATGAATGGTGGTAAGTCAAAGGCTACCTCTATGGCATGAAATCCCCTGGCTGGCAATGTCTTTATTCTGCTGGGTCCCCTTGCCTTCACCTTCAAAGATGGCCCCTGTTCTTAACTGAACTGGAGTTGAAGAAGTGTTTTTCTCTTAAGCCGACATCAACTACAAGCAATTTTGAAATGTTTCCAATCCCTTTTGTCCATTACTCAGTCAGGGGGCCCTAGTGGGGGAGTGGGGAGATGAATCAGGCACTATAGGAGTATTTTAGGCTGTTGTAGGTGTGCCCCATCCCCTCCGCACACTTTCACCATGATTCTTCTTACCCTCCCACCCAAAAAATGAGGTGCAGCTTTTTGAAGAAGGTTAAATACAGTATGTACGCTCTACAGAGACTGCAGGCCTAGCCATCTTTCAAAAGTTGCTACTTTCTGAAAGTACTCAGTAGCTCTTTTTATTGTCCTGGGATTGGATTGGACTGGATTGCCTATCCAAATTTTACCCCTCCTCAAATTCACTGGACAATTCCTCAGCAAGCGTGTGGAGGTGGTGTGCCCTTTCCTTTCCCATGAGTAGTAAAACAGGAGAATGTGTTTTGAGCCACCTGTCAAATCTGCACCCTTCCCAAACACTGTCCTTGCATCACAGCTATGATTGGTGGGTGGGTGGTTTTCCACTGGCTGGTAAGTGGGAAAGCAGCAAAGCCAGGGTTTAACTAATCTCTTAGCTAAACACACCCTGCTAATCTGGAAGCAGAGGCCACCATTCTGCAATAAAGCAGAATATTGTAAAATAGAGATTTTCCTCTGATAGTATTCTGCTGACTCAGGGAGTGGAGTGGAGAGCGTTTTATCATCACAGTGGACATGATAAATGTCTCTGCATGAAGTCAGCTGTAATTACAGACCTGTTACTCCATACTGGGTCAGTGCTGGATTCTAATTCTACCAAGCCACATGTCAAAGTGTAATTCATAAAGTTATTTGGATGGTATTGCAAATAGCAGATTGAGAAGTTTTTAAAACAAGGACATAGAGTTTCATAATTATGAAAGCATGGAAGTGCGAACATGCTGGTGAATGAAAAGGTCTGCATTTGTTGGAACTGTGTTTGGAGCCAGGGGAAGAACAGGGAAAGAGTTTGTAGTCTGTAAAATATCACAGAGATATTAACTCTGCAGGCACCATAGAACAGATGTTAAGGCTTTGCACTGATAAATTGCATTATTTCAAGTAGATATTCAGCCTTTTTGAATCATCTACTTTTGAATAAAGTAGAAATTGCATGGAGGTTTAGCCACTTCAGCAAAAAAATATCTTTCTCAGCAACTCTAGAGATTTCTACTAACCTATGGATGCTAACTCATATTTGCAAATAATAAAATAGGACTACCATATCTGGGCTGTAAAAGCCAAACACCATTGGATGTCATTTAAAGAGGTTCATGCTATTTAATGGTTATCCCATTTTCTTGTCATCCAGATGTGGTTGTCCTACTATAAAAGCTGATTGAACACAAAATGCTATCAGAATTAAACAAATCATGCCAAGCATTTGATCCCAGGCTCTGAATCAGGGGAGCTCTTCCCAATTGCAGATTGCTGTGCTATCCTCTATATCTTGCTTTATTCTCAACTTCACAGAATCTGCAAATCTGGTGGCAGGTTGTTTAAATATCCCATCCATTTATCAGGACCCAAGAATAGAAATGTGGCAGGAATATAAAGGCTGTGTCATTACCTTGCTGAAAGTCTGACTCGGATTTCTCTTCCTCCAGTTCATACTTATGCAAGACATATACAGTAGTATTGCTTAGTTTAACTATTGGTACTTTAGCCTGCTTCCACATCCCGCTTTTCACCCTATTCCTTTTCTCTCTATGATGGACAGGAATGTCTTTAAAAAAACATCTGTATGTAAACTAATCTCTGGGAGCCATTTTTGCTGAAAAATAAGTTTATAAAGATCAGACTAATCTTCTGAAACTCTTCTGTAATTGTCATTCTTGTTGTTTTGTTGAGTAATCTATGCAGTGTTTGGATTACAAAGCAACCACCATCTAAATATCTATTTTTTCATTGAGAAGTTGGAGCTGTGCTTTCTGCAGGATGTTTTCTTCCCTGTGTTCCTTCACGGTTGAGCACAGGCACAGGCTGTTGGGGATGAATCTATGCCCGTGATAGCGAACCTATGGCACGCGTGCCGGAAGTGGCACGCAGAGCTATCTCTCCGGGCACGCCAGCCGTTGCCCGTTGCTCTTCCGGGTGAGCTTCTGGTTTCCGGCGCATGCATGCACACCAGCCAGCTGGTCTTCGTGTGCGCATCCGTGCCAGAAACCAGAAGACCAGGTGACCTGCTTTTCCGGTTTCCGGTGCTCTCCCCCGCGCGCGCGCACGCTCCTGTTTCGGCACTCGGTGCCGAAAACGTTCGCCAACACTGATCTATGCTGTCTGCATCTCAAACTGAAGTGCAAATGGTTCTTGTAATCTGCAATTTTTCTGGAAATCTGTTCATACTCCTGCACTATTCAAAGGGTGTTCATCCCAAAGTGCATCGCTAAAAGTCTATGGAGATTATCAGTCATCCAGGTCATGGTTGTCCCAAAGGTGCTTTTTCAAGAGGCAACTGGACTTCCTGGTTTTTCTTTGAAGATGTTTCGCATCTCATCCAAGACACTTCTTTAGCTGACGTTTCGGTTCTTGGATCAGAAGCGAAACATCTTCAAAGAAAAAACAAAGTCCAGTTGCCTCTTGAAAAAGAACCTTTGGGACTCTCCATAGACATCATCTATATATTAGCAATAGCTAATATCTATATATTGCTTTCTATTGTACTTTATTTGAGGTACGGGCAGTTGGGTGGTGGACATAAGGTAGCAAAGGCATTGGTACTGGCTTGTGGATAAATTTAAAACATGAAGTTATGATACAAATCTAGGTCACTCTCATAGCTATGGAACCAGCATGTTATCTTTTGCATAGTTATCAAAAACGATCAGTTTGGGGTGAACATAAGTTGTTTCTAAATAAAGGTATTTATAGGTAGGTAACTCGTACATCAGACATCTAGCCTTTTTGAAAACCACTGGAAATAATTAGAGGAAGTTGTTTTCAGACCAAATAGCTACAGGTTCTAGATGGTGGGAACCATACAGCATTGTGTAAGTAATACCGGTATAAGTTGAGTTTCTCTTCTGCAGTTCCTCTTTGGAATGGCAGCAGAATGGTAATTATAATGTTGATTTGGGAGGTTCTCCCTTCCCAGAATAGTATTCTGTGAATCAAAATTGCCTGTTTTTCCAGCTGCTTAATTTACTTAGCCACACAGCATTCTTGCACTGCTGGGGAGACCTAATATCAGTTGATCTGGCCCTCATAGGTTTTAAGTGATTACTTACTATTATCCATTATTCAAATGACAATGCTTCAGGCAAAGACTTGGAAGCAAATGAAAGAGGGACTCGGTTTCCAATTATGTTATTCCTTCACCCCCCACACATGTATGTTTAATTTTATTTATTTTTTAAATCCCTTTCATCTGCCATCTCCTTGCCAAGTAATTATAAGACCTTGAGAGGCTAACTGGAGGCTAGCCAATGATCTGCCCTTTTTAATATATTTTAACTTTCCTGTGAATTTCTTTCAATGCACTGCTTTCCCATCCCAGCATTGTGATTTGTTACACAGGTATGCTTTGTTCATGCATCTCTGTATCCTGATTGTAGGACTAAGAAAATCACTGCATAAGAGGCCTGAGAATCATCAGTTCAGTGAAGAAGCCAGCTTTATTCAGAGGGCTTTTCCTGAATTCTGCTGTTTGCTCCAGAAATAATTAGCTAAGATTTTTCTAACTTCATGTCCTCCAACTGTGTTAGGATTACAGCTTGCATAACAATGAGTGCTTTTCAATGTTTTTAGGATTGCAAACAGTTTTCTTTTAGGTTTGTAAAGTTCTTTGTGTTTACAGACCCACTCTGAACCCTTCATGTTCTTCTGCGTGTTCTGAAGGATGTTCTCTTCTAGGTCTAGAGGAGAGGAGAGCAATTTAGGAGAGGACAAGGAAACATACGTTGTTGCCCTTGGTAGTTACGTCAACGCTTGGGCTTATTTTCTGGCTTTAGTCTACATTGATTCATTCATCATTCATTTTAGCATTGTCTATCCACTGCAGGATGAAGGCCTCTTCCACATGTTTCCAACCAATACAGGTGTGTTGGCATGTGGAAGGAATAGACCATAATCTGCCATGCTGGTCCAGTGCGGGTTGGCAGATGTGATCAGTGTTAGTCTGGAATATCCATCATGGCCTGTTCACCTTGGAAGACCCTTCTGGACATATACATGTCCGACGACATAGTCCACAATTTCATTTACCCACACAAGCCCCTTCGCCCTGATCATAGAAGGAGTAGTCTACATTACTGTGCAGTTAAATGAGAAAAATAAGGATGTTGCAGAACCTTATCTTTTCTGGAAGTTGTTGACAGTCAGCCTGCTGACGCAGTAAGCGCTGATATTATATGCAATATTTATTTGTATAATAATTGGGTGTTTTCTCTCCCCTTCTCTCTTAGCACTAGAAATTGCCCTTGCAAGATGAATCACTTTTCCCGGAAGAGCTCCTCAGAGATTCCACAGTTGGAATACAGGCCGTCCCAGACAGACTCATCAAATAATCTAGCCATGGATACCTTTTGGCTAGAAGTAGAGAGCATCAAAGAAAGCACTGAATCTGAGTCTGATGAGGGCAGCCTTACAGAAGCCAAGCTTCTAGAAGGTAAGAAGTGGCTGTAGCTTACTAGAGATCGACTTGAAAATATGTTTTGCGAACAGTAGCTTACTGGGCACAGCAGTTGTGGCAAGTGGTAAGTTCTTTCAAGTAATCTTTGTTTTGTTCTTGCGATAAAAGCTATTGTGAAATGTGAGACAAAGTGAATTGCAGCCAAAACAAATGCATTATCTAGGGAGATGATGGTATTCCTTTTTAAATTTGTATTGAAGTAGAAGCTGAAAATTTTCTTGGAGATGTTTCAACTTAAATACTTTTCTTAAGCAAGGGGTTGAAGTCAGCAGTCTAAATGATGCCTTCTGACTTGATGATTCTACATGCTAATATGTTTTGCATGATTTAAAAAAAACTTTAGGGGAAGAAGTTTAAACATGTTTATTATTGTGGAACAGGGAGCAGCAAAAGTGTTCCAGTTCTTTGACCTCACCATAGTTCTGTCATCACTAAAGTTTGTGACTGGATAAAGCCTCTCCATGCTTGTTACTGCCCTGGGTTGAAAATTTCTATTATGAAAACTTGTCTCCCAAGGGGAGAATCAGGGTCTGGAGATTTGAACAAAGTTGGGAGCAAATAGTTCAAACTTTCTTCCCTTCTTGCCAGGATCAGAGTTTTTGGCATACATTTCTGTTTATTTTTAATTATACGTAAAGGTTTGATTGTCTTCATGCTTACTTGGTCTTGAAACAGGAACCAACTCCCCCAAGTGCAATTGTTTCTACATTCACATTTTGACTTTTTGCAGCACTGTTGAAAAATAAAAGTTTCAGAAAGAAAGAAACTTCCCACAAGTTTATCACAAGTATAAACTGTTCAACTATCTTTTCACCTCCTTTTAGTTAACAAATACATAACTCTTCACCCCATAACCCAACTCTTAATTTTAGGAAAATCTAATAACAAGTTTTCCAATCCAGATGTCGGCAAAAAGTCAAAACAGAGTTCTGAAATAAACAAATTTGTTAACAAATATAAAACAAAATATAAAACTCGTCATTCCATATCTCAACTCTTAACTAGAAGCAAATTCAGTATACGATGTCTTTTCCAGTCCAGATATCAACAGTCTAGAAAGAGCCCCCAAATTAACAACTAACCCATTTTAAACCTGACCAAATATATTTCTTCTTTTTACATAAAACAATCTTTTTTTATCCATTACCCCTTGACTCATTTTTTTCCCAAAACATTAACAAGCTTCTTTTGTAAGTTCAGCAAGAAAAAAAATGCAATTACTCTTTTTTCTTCAGATCATATAAATCTCTACTCTCATGGTGAGCATTGCCTTTTAATTTTTAGAGATTCATTCACTGTTTCCAGTCATAAATTCTTGTTCACATTTCTTTTCATAATAATTTCAAATATGTTTTTTTTTCCTGCCACAATAACTTCTGGGAGAGGGTGTTCATGAAAACATTCAGAGTATAGCTGACAATGTTGATTTCAAGTCCAGTTGCCATTCCTCAGCGATAACTCTGAATACCAGTATAAGTTGCTTATCTTGTTATATCTCCAATATCAAAAATATTTTTCCACAAAAATGCATTTATTCTTTAAAATTAATGTCAACATCTGAATGTTCAAAATAAAATATTACAACTTTTTCTGAGCCCTTAATTTATTTAAAACTTTATATAGTCAAAACCTTGTCTTCCTTTTTGCTGTTTATTTTGAATTTGTAAACTTTTAAAGATACAGTTTCATTTTCTTACGCTAAAGATTGAAAACACTCAGCCTTGTCATTTTGAAGGTGTCGAATTTCTTTAAAACAATTAAAAGGTGGTTTCCAAAGCCAGGTTAGGAAGGAAGGGCAATTGTAGTGTCCTTTAAAGGGTCCAACTGAGCTAGAGCAAGAATGGTAAATTCCATTGGGTCCTGATTTTCCCCGAAGACAGCTGCATTTCAATTTTCTTGTGAGGAGCAAACATATTGAGTGCAATGTGGGCGATCTTATTTCCTCTCTCCAGAGAAGGTCAATGGAACTAATGTATTTGCAGGCTTCTTGTCTTTGCCACAGTTGTTGGCTCCTCAAAATGCTGAGCCATCTTCAGTTTGCCATTTCTTCCCTGGAAGTCTAGGAATGTTCCTTGTTCTAAATTTCATAGACAATACTGGGAGAATAAAATTAACTGATTTTGTATATACAACTATTAAGCTGAACATATTCCTAAGGCAAAGTCTGGGAAGTCTATGAACTAAACCTTAGACAGACATTTCATGTAAATTTGGACCAATGGATTGATTTTCTTTCTGCTGTTTTCTGCTAGGCAGATAAAGAACCTGGTGGAGTTCCTCATTGTTGATGTGAGGACTTTCACAAAAGAAAAACTGTCTCTGTGTTTGGAAAGTATGATGTGTGCATTTCTTTGAAATATCCTTATATGTTCCTGGCTTCTAAGTAATTGTACCTAATGGGACGAAGTGAAAGAGATGAATGCACTCTGTCAAGTAATGGGACTATTCTTGGAAATGAAGAACACCTTCTGAACAGCTACAAGAAAAAATCAGAAGTGTGCTTGTGTGTGTAGAAGAGCTTCATTTTCATTTACAGGTGTCACTGATTCCCAACTATGGGATGGTATACTTTTAATTCATACTAGGCTAAGCCTAGATTCCTTGTAGACTTATGCTGGTTCTATAAACTTTTCCAGGACAGGAGAACCAGATTTTTTTTTATTATGAAACTACAATGTATAGTTTCTAATTCTTGTTCGGTCAGTTTGTGATTCATTAAGATTGAAGGTAACTTTCACCTAAGCCTGATACAGGAGCCATGGTGCCACAGTGGTTAGAATGCAGTATTGCAGGCTAATTCTGTCGACTGCCAGTAGTTCGATTCTTACTGGCTCAAGGTTGACTCAGCCTTCAGCCTTCCATCCTTCAGAGGTCGGTAAAAAAAGGACCCAGATTGTTGGGGGCAATATGCTGAGCCTGTGAACTACTTAGAGAGAGGGCTGTAAAAGCACTATGAAACGGTATATAAGTCTAAGTGCTATTGCTATACAAACACACTTTTGATTTTTTTTTGGGGGGGGGGAATGCCATGTCCCCATGATGTCTTTATCTTGTTCTTAGTCTATATGTCTTTCTTTTTTATGATAGCATCCAAGGGAGGAAATATGTAACATCTATTAGGCTTCATCACTCATTATCTTGGAAAGAAGTCAGAATTGGCAGTGCCTGGAACAGAGGCAAGACAGATAGGACAGAGGTCAACTGTACTGTAGGGATAGCAAATGACACATGTGGTTTTCTTCCAACTCTAAAAATGGGTGGAGAGCTCAGCAGGGGAAGTCCCCTAAGAAGAGTTGGGCTTTAAAGAGATGTCAGATTTTGCTTCCCTAAATATGCTGAATATCTGGTTAGATGTAATGAAAAATGAAATAAAAATGTGGCAGAAAAAAACGCTGTTCTAAGAAGAACTGGGGGGGAAAAACTTGCTGGGAATTTTTTTTATTACTCATGTGCAGTGTCAAAATGAAACAAATGAATAAAAACAGGTTTTCATAGTTCTTTGTGTGTATCTATGAAGAAAGATGAAAGACACAGAAAAAATAATGTTGTAAACAAGACACTTCCGAAATAATGTGCATTGTGGAGTTCCTGGTGCTCTCTGAGTTTTGTTGTTTGCTTGCAGACATTTCATAACCTCAAATGACAACATCATCTGCACATCAGTGCATCATCCGAATGTGTGTTGTTTGGAACAAATATTGCATTAATTCATTAGCCTTAATGTATAATAGCTCACTAAGAACTTTTTTAGGATTAAAAGTGTACAAATACATAAAGAAAGGATTTGGAAAAATATTGAACTGAGCATTGGAGAAACAAGATTTTGCAAAGATAATCAAATATGTAAGGAATATGATGAAAATCTTTGTAAAGTAACTTTATTTATCCAGAAACAATTTTAAAAAATCAGTTTTCTAATTGAGATAGATGACCTCTCAAGTCAATCTGCTTTCAGTATAGAAAGCTATGGAGGAAAAGTGCTGAGTATAGAATATAAGAAACGTGTACATGCTACTCCTGTCTTTATTTGTTTTGCATGGATGTCCATTTTGAGATCCTCATAAACCAGAAGGTGTCTGATGAGAACTTGACTCAAAGAAATAAGATGGGTATTTAAATAGGACTGGGAGTTTCACAAGCAAGCCCATTGGGCCCTTTCAGCCCTATCATTCAGGGAAAATAATAGGAGCTTCTTAAGATATCTTTGACACATTTGTTTAGTTTTTACAATTGTATTTTGTCTGAATTATTCTGTGACTGGAGTCACACAGAACATTTAGACTAGGCATTGGGTTGTTTGTAGTTGAGGGTGCCATGACAATGTAGCCATTGTCTTTTCAGGTTGCATGAGCCATTAACCAATAATAATAACATTTTATGCAACTACAGCAGTTGTGTTTTATAGACCCAGATTCAGGCTTTTATAATGTTGGTGAATCCATCCTTTGAATAGGAAGTGCTATGCTGTTTGTTGACCTTGTTTTTTTTTTCATTCTTCCTTGCCTCTCAGAGGGGGAAGCTGAAGCTGAATGGCTACAGGATGCAGGACTCTCTGACCTAATGAAGGACCATGAAGAGAATAGCAACATTGTCCTGCTGTCTACTTTGACCAAGACTCAGGCCGCAGCTGTGCAGCGAAGGTTGGATACTTATACCCGCTCCCGACGGAAGAAAAATAAGCAGCCTATCCGTGATGTCAGAGACATTTTTGGAGTAGTTGAGTCTGGGGTACGTTCCTTTATATTGTCATTTTGCATCAGCTCTTCTCTACCCCATTTCTAACTCCAACAATTTAGAACTATCCCTCCAAAAAAAGCATTTTATCCTTTTTTTAAAATGTATCAAACTTTGCAGCCTTATCAATTACCACACTTATTTTTTAGAGAATGGGTGATTTAAGTGTAACATAGAATAGTTTTCATAAAAATATATGCTAATCGTGGGTGGTCAAAGCCATCAAAATGCTGCTTCTTCATTAAACATGGAGGATATTTTCCTTGTTAGCAATTTCAGTAATTTTCTCAACTTTGTATCCCAGGCAAACGGTCAATTTTTAACTGAGAGAGACCATACAAGCCCGTAATACATGCTTGACTTACTACCACAACTGAGCCCAAAATTTCTGTTGTTAAGCAAGACAGTTGTTAACTGAATTGTTCCCCATTTTATGACCTTTTGCCATGGTTGCTAAGTGAATCATTGCAGTTAAGTGAATCATGTCGTTAAGCGAATGTGGCTTCCCCATTGACTTTGCTTGTCAGAAGCTCCCTAAGAAGGTTGCAAATGACAATCCTAGGATCCCGAACACTTCAACCAGCATCCCCATGGTCACATGATCAAAATACAGATGCTTCGGTACTGATTCACATTTATGACGGCTGCAGTGTCCTGGGTCGTGTGATCAGCTTTTGCAACCTTCTGACAAGCAAAGTCAATGGGGAATCCAGATTCACTTAATCACCGGGTTACTAACTTAACGAATGCAACGATTCAGGCAAGAAAAGTTGTAAAATGGGGCAAACTCACTTAACAAATATTTCACATAGCAACCTAAATTTTGGGCTCAATTGTGGTTGTAACTCGAGGACTACCTGTATTAGCTTTCTGACCTTTGATCATATTAACCTGACAACAGGAGTTTAATATGAACTGGATTTTAGCTGTGAATCTTAGTTCTTGTTTCCGGCACCACAACTGAGACAATCATTGAAAACCCCCAAATATATATTGGAATGGTTTTTTTCAGTAACTGAGGTAAGGAGCATCACTCCATGGCATCTAGATAGAAAGATAGAATTTTCAAGTGTTTTTTTTTTCCTATTGTGCTCTTTGAAATGATGAAAGATTTCCTCAAATTCTACTTGACTTGAAGACGTTACATCCATGTCATCTGATTATCTTGGCAAAAATACAGATGGCTTGCCATTGCTCCATTCTAGGATATCTTTTTCATGTCTCTGGTGTAGCCTATAGCCCCGATATTTTCTGGTAGTTATCCTTTCAAGGATAATCAGGTTTAACCCAGGTAAGCTTTTTGAAATCAGCTAAGGTTGGCTACATGCTGCCATCTGCTGGGCTTCAGAATCCTATCAAGATCCATTTTGTTCATAATATTTAATAGAGTTGGAAGGGACCTTGCAGGTCATCTAGTCCAATCCCCTGCCCAAGCAGGAGACCCTACATCTGCCTCTACCTAGGATCGAACTCACAACCTCCTGATTGTGAGGCAAGAGCTCCACCTCTAGGCCACAGCAGCTGGATAGATCATGAACTGCCTTAGAAATGATTAATTATTGGTTGACAATCAATTTTGATTTTGAGGGGCCACCTCCATTATGTTGTACTAACAAACTTGCATTTTAATCTCAAACAAATTTAGCTTAATGTAATATGTAAATCAGTCTTTGTAAACTAGGGGCTTTACACATATTTGACTTAAAAAAAATTAAAAATGCAATTATTGTAAGTATTGCATTTTGAAAACATTTTCATTTCTTCTGTTTTTATGTTCAGTGTTGGGATAGCCTGCAATCAAAACAATAAACTTACTACTAATTTAGGTTACACATAAAATAGCTCACTGATGTGCTAGAATGCATACTTAAAACAAGCCATGGCTTAGTGTGATATGTAAATTCACTGGCTTTTCTTGCACTCTCTGCCTAGGAGACTGAACCAGTGATGGAGGCTGAAATGGATCAACCTCACCACAGGTCTGCATCATCTAACAACCTTCAGAAATGTAAGAAACATTATTGCATTGCTATGAATAGAAACCAGGAATATACTTTTTAGAACAGGGGTGTCAAACTCAAGGAGAAGGATCGGCCCGCGGTGCCTCTGCCAGTGAAAAAGGAGCCTGGGAGGGCTGCATGCGGGCCCCCCAGGCTCCGTTTTCACTGGCAGAGGGCTGCAGGAGGCTGTCACTGCCGAAAACAGAGCGAGTGACGTCGAGCTGGTCATGCCCACCCTGGCCATGCCCACCCGGCCCCCCGAGGTCAGACACAACCCTGATGTGGCCCTCAATGAAATTGAGTTTGACACCCCTGCTTTAGAATAAAAATGTGCAGCTGCTGTCAGCTAAAGCTCCGCCCCAGATTTTGAAGGATAGATCAAGATTTGGAAGGAGGACTCAGGAATTTAAGGGACTCTAAGCATTTGCAAGATTTTAGGCACTCATTTTATCCCATTAAGCCAGTGCTTCCCAAACTTTTTCCTTCATTATCCAAAACTTCTGGTCAGAAAGTCTTCAAGGACTGATCATAAGTTCCTTCCTTCAGCTCATTGTAACTTTAAATGGTCTATGAACAAATGATCATAATTTGAGGACTACCTATATTATAAAAATATCATTGAATCATCTTCATGTCATTTCAACAATAAATTAATTACAATAAATTACCATTGATAATTTTATCAGCTTTCATCTTAATGGAATTAATTTCAGATATAGGAGCCATGGTGGCACAGTGGTTACAATGCAGTATTGCAGGCGAATTCTGCTGATTGCCAGCAGTTCGGCGGTTCAATTCTCGCTGGCTCAAGGTTGTTTTGCCTTCCATCCTTCTGAGATCGGTAAAATGAGGACTCAGATTGTTGGGGACAATATGCTGACTCTGTAAAACCACTTAGAGAGGGCTGTAAAGCACTGTGAAGCGGTATATAAGTCTTAAGTGCTATTGCTATTGCTATATTTTAGTCCCCATGGCACTCTTTAAGTCAATTTAAATGTCCCTGTTGTGAAGAGTAATGGGTGTTTAAGTGTTTACCCAAACAAAAACCACAGTTATCCATTTTTGGATAATTTATCTAGGTTTGGGGAGTACCTTCTTTAGCCATCTCCGGGGTAAAAATATCACCCTAAATTTCCCCCCCACAAAAGTGGTCTTTGGCAAATTGCCACATGTTCTGTACCTTGCTGTGAAAGCAGAAACTCTGGGTTTTCCATGTGATTATACACTGAATATAGTTTTGTAACTCTCCAACTAGTATGGTGTGATACCATGTTTGCAAGAAATTGTAGCACTCAAGGATTGGGCTTCTAGAATTTTTTGAAGTTGCCAGTACAAATAGTCACATCAACATAACAGTGAAGGCTTAGCCATCTCTTTTGCAATGCAGTCTTATAACTTCCTCACCTCCCCACAAAATAATAGTGCTTTTTAAATTATAAAAAATGAGGAACTGAAATAGATAAAACCAGCTAGGCGGGAACACACAGACCTTTAGTTAATTGTTGCAGTTACATTTTTGCAGAGCAATCACATCTTGCTTAGAATAGAGTGAATGCATACAGTACATCTGGCTGGAATTCTTAAGAGGAAATTTTATGTGTTATGTTGTGTTTACATGACAAAAATTATTGAAAATAAAATTATTGGGTGAGCTCAACTGATTGAACAAAATAATTTCATTTAAAAAATACTGATTGACACCAGCAGCATGTATTGAAATCCTTCAAAGACAACTGGATTTTCAAATGGAAAGGGCATAGTTACACTTTTCGGCTTGTATGTTAACATAAAGCTTTTATTTAACCTCTTTATTCTGGATATAAAACCTACCGGTAGATTATTTACATTTGATTGCTACTTGGTTTTAGGACCCTGGAAACCATTTATTTTAAAAATCAATCCGTATTTCTGTAGACTGATTTTAGTCAGTAGATAGAAGTGTAAAAGGGACGCGCTGGCTCAGTGGCTAAGACGCTGAGCTTGTCGATCGAAAGGTCGGCAGTTCAGCGGTTCGAATCCCTAGCGCCGCGTAACAGAGTGAGCTCCCGTTACTTGTCCCAGCTTCTGCCAACCTAGCAGTTCGAAAGCACGTAAAAAATGCAAGTAGAAAAATAGGGATCACCTTTGGTGGGAAGTTAACAGTGTTCTGTGCACCTTTGGCATTTAGTCATGCCGGCCACATGACCACGGAGATGTCTTCGGACAGCGCCGGCTCTTCAGCTTTGAAACGGAGATGAGCACCGCCCCCTAGAGTCGGGAACGACTAGCACATATGTGTGAGGGGAACCTTTACCTTTTTAGAAGTGTAAATTTCTATCTTGTTTATTATGTTCTTTTCTTCATTCAAAATTCTTTATTTTTAGATCCAGTGGGAATCCCGGACTTTCAGTCTCCACTGAGAGATTCCGTGAGAGAAGAATTATTCAGCACTGAAGTTGCCTATTCAGAACAAGCTGCAATCCTGCTCAAAGGATCATTCCGAAGGGAAACCAGAAGAATAAAGGAAGAGAGTTGTTTGTCTGTAAGGCTTCCAATGTTTTTAAGCCAGGGTTGACCATACCATGGGCTGGATGTACTCCCATTTGTAACCACTCCCAGAAATGATTAGGGAACTGGAGGCTAAAACATATGAAGAACAGTTACAGGAACTGGGCATGACTAGTCTAGTGAAGAGAAGGACCAGGGGAGACATGATAGCAGTGTTCCAATATTTGATGGGCTGTCACAGAGAGGGGGGGGGGGGTTCAACCTGTTTTCCAAAGCACTTAAAGGCTAGACAAGGAATAATGGATGGAAACTGATCAAGGAGAGATTCAACCTAGAAATAAGGAGGAACAATCAACCAATGGAACAGCTTGCCTTCAGAAGTTGTGGGAGCTTCATCACTGGAGGGTTTCAAGAAGAGACTGGACTGCTATCTGTCAGAAATGGTGTAGGGTCTCTTGCTTGGGTGAGGGGTTGGACTAGATGACTTACAAGGTCCCTTCCAACTCTGTTAATTTGCTAAACTCTGTTAAACTCTGAAATTTGATGGCTGAATGGCAAAATGTCATCAGTAGGATTTCAGGACTTTCATTTTTTTTTAGGGTTGGGAGACTATTAATGAATGCAGTAGCTTGCCTTTCTGAGGGTGTCTGCCCCCATTCTCACTCACAAAGCATCTTCAGAACATCAACAGAAATATCTGGAAAATAATGCATCTGCTCTCCATTTTTTGGAAGTAACTTTATTACATGGATGCCCCTGCAAGCTTCTAGAAGAAGCTGAGTGGGCAATCAAATTTTATCCATCATTTTTCTAAGTTTTTTTCTATTCATTACTTTGAAGAAAGGATTTTCTCAGAATTACAAAGTGGACTCTGAGATGTCACACTAATTTCTTCTTTTTTGATTCTTTGGTTTAGAAGTTTAAGATCCCCAAGGGGAGGCTAGGAGTAACCAGGACAGAAGATCTGTCTCTGCAGGACATGAAGAAAATTCCTACCCTAGCACTTATTGAACTAACTGCACTCTGTGATATTGTTGGCTTAGAGCTGAAGAGGAACAAGGCAGTTAAACGAAAGTCATCAGGTAAACCGTTTTTCATCCATCCCTCCTTTTTTTTTCTATGGTACCTATAATATGTGTTTCCTGAAATTAGTGGGGCAGGAGGAAAGGTACAATTGCTGAATGACAAAGGGGAAAGCTTATTTGATAGCTGCTTGCCACTGTGGTTTGGGAAAGGGGTCCCCAACCCCCAGGCTGTGGACTGGCACTGGTCCATGGCCCGCCAGGCACCTGTCCGTGGCCCACCAGGCATCGGTCCATGCAAGTGAGCAAAGTCCCATCCGCACATATGTGGGATGCAGGTAGAACACAGAACGACACACTCCCAGTCCGTGGAAAAACCACTCTACACAGAATTGGTTCCTGGAACCAAAAGGTTGGAAGTTGCTGGTTTGGAAGATGCAATCTCTGTGCAAATTTATACATGTAATTTCTGCTCCTGTTTGAATTGTTACTATGATATCTTTGGAGACCAAATCACATAACAGTTTTGGGGAAACACAGCCCTATTCAAAAAACAAGAACATATTTTTCTAGGATGAATTAATCTCTGAGAGAGGCAATTGGGGTTAGGATATATAGATGAGGAAGAGAAAAGATAATCTTACCTTCTGTCTGTTCTGCAAGACCAGGGGTCTGCAACCCGCGGCTCTGGAGCCGCATGTGGCTCTTTCATCCCTCTGCTGCGGCTCCCTGTCGCTCAAAACATGCGTCACAACCACCAATGTGCGACACCCGCCGGCACACGATTTATTGAGCTTTACGACCCATCTTTTTTTTCAGAGTTCAAAATGTTTTTGTTGCATGCAGAAATAAAAATTTGTTTTCTCTGTAGCACTTCATTGATTACATAAATGCAACACACTATAATTTTTTAATACATAGCATAAAGGTAAAAAACAATATATGCAGTCTTACCTTCATTTTAGATGTCAAAAGGTTTTTGTGGCTCCCGGTGTTTTCTTTTCTGTGGGAGACGGGTCCAAATGGCTCTTTGAGTGTTTAAGGTTGCTGACCCCTGTGCAAGACCAAATGCAGTCTATCTGTTCCTCAGTACATTCAGAATATCTGTCCAGCTTCTCTGTCCAACTCTGTCCAATGAAGATTCCTGGCACCTGAGTAGAGGTTTTTTTTTTGTCCCAGAAATGAGCCTTCAACAAGTCTCCACACTGCATCCTCTGCATGCTTCAGTATTCACTAACCAGTTCAGTAATAAGGGAAGGTACCATGTTCTCCAATCATCTTCCTGCAGCCATGACTCTGCTGCTTGTACCATTGCTGTGGTATTGCTGTCATAGCTTGGCCATTATTGCTACCACATCAAGGAGCCAGCTGAATTGGAGTCTAGTCTCTATCAGCCTTCATGGGTATTGCAGCTCTTGGTTAGATCTTAAATCTTTTCTCTTTCTCCTTGAATATGTCATTGTGAAAAGTTCACAATATTTTCATAATATTGCTTGCCCATACAAACCTGTCTTGAGTCAGAAGTATAGCCCATGTATCTTCTTTTAATGACCCCATAATCCCTTGCGGGGTGGAGTCTGGGCAACTGAATGGAGCTGAGTGTTTGTTTACTGGCCGGATGCCGTTCCTGTCGCCCAGGGGTGGGTTCTAACTTACCTCGCTGCCAGTTCGCTTCCTCCCGCGCCACGTGGGCACACGTGCTTTGCGCACGCATGCGCAGGGCCGAAAAATCCAACCCCCCCAAAAATCCAAAAACAAGATGGCGACGCATGCGCAGTGCCGGAAACTCAGCTTCTGCGCATGCGCAGAAGAAAAAAAACCCGGAATTTTTTTTTTTAAAAAAAGATGGAGGCGCCTACGGACCGGCACCGACCGAACCAGATCCGTGACATCACTGTGACGTCACCAGCTGGTCGCTACCAGTTCGGGTGAACCGGTCCGAACCGGGAGGAACCCACCTCTGCTGTCGCCAATGTGGAGTTATATTCAGTAGATATATTTTCATCATGCCCAGAGAGAGAAATACCTGCCTCTACCTAGGATCGAACTCACAGCCTCCTGATTGTGAGGCGAGAGCTCCACCTCTAGGCCACCGCACCACAAGTATAGCCCATGTATGGTGGCTGTTTTTTGGTTTATTCCCACCAGCCTTCTTCACAGCTGATGTTTAACTCAAAGCTATTTTCTCTCCTGTTTCATGGTGGCTCAAGTAAAGTCCAGGGTACAGTCCATCAAAGGAAATAGGCGAATGTCAGGCAGAGATAGAGAACCACAAGAGAAAACTGAATTGGTGGACATCCTAATCACATTATGGTCTTGCTGTTTTAAGTGCAATTGTTTTTTCCCTATGGTCTACTAAGCTGTCTTTATTTGTTCAAGTTTTTGTTTTGTTTGAGAGATGAAATTGTTTTAAATACAAGTTGCTTTTATTGCAGACCACAAACTTTTTGGAGTTCCACTTGGCACTTTGCTGGAAAATGATCAGAAGCTTCTTTCAAACACCCGGGTTCCACTGATTCTACAAGCGGTAAGTTCATTTTATATCTCTTGTTATTATCAATTCTGTGTTTTGAATTTGGCTGCGATATTGTTGCTTTCTCATGATGGTTTGCCCTTTTTGCTTCACAGTTGCTTTCATGTTTGGAAAAGAAAGGGCTGGATACAGAAGGAATCCTGAGAGTTTCGGGGTCACAGTCTCGCATTAAGGTACATTGCTGTGGTTTTTAATTCAGTTTCCTCTGGAGTTCTTTGGAAATTTATTGGGCAATCTTCATGAGAACATTAGCATTTGGACCACGTTTTTTTTTGGGAAAAGATCCATTTGATCTGCAGTATCATCCCCTGTGATATATAGAAGTATATCATGGATGAGATCTAAATAAAAGTAAATAGAATGCAGACCACAGTCCATCCGTGGGTTACTAGACAGTTTTTGGTAGACTATCAGAAAATTCCTGGTGGCTGGATTGTTCTGGATTGTTTAGGAAGGGTTTTTATAAAATTGATGAATCGGTAGCCTTAGTATCCTTATTTTTAAGGCCTGTGGAAGACGGGGAAAAATATGATGCACAAGACTCTTGGTATACTTGCTCATGTTTTCAACTGTTCAACTGACTAAGGAATTCTATCCAAATATGCAAGTGGGAGTCCCCCAGAATAAAAACTTGAATGAGAAAAAGAGAAGTTTTTCTCTTTGTCTTTTTTGAATCCAATGTAGTTAACACCACATTGGTTCTTAAGTTCATGAAGACAGTGTATATTCTGATCACTTATCAAGCATTAGTTAAGTTTTAGCTCTCTATGATTTTTAGGTTTAGTCTTAGATATCTGGCACATCATGCAGATTTTTAGAAGAATATAGTTGCTTCTGCTTCCCATCACAGCTGGAATTTTCTATAAGATGCAAAGGTTTCAGAAAGATGTTAAGAGGTTTCTCAGGTGTTATGTTGGCTTAGAAAGTAAAATTATTATTCATTGTTATTATCTGCTCATAACAAAGTGAAGTCTCAACTTCACAGTAACCCATTCACTCATTATTTTATGCCTAACTGTATTTAGCTTGATAATAGCTTATCAAAGTTGGTCATTTGACTTATAAACCATGGTTAACTGTCACATATAAGCCAAGCCACTTCAAATAAAAGATAAAACAAGCCACGACTTAATGCAATATTGTAGTCAATCAGAGAATATGCTTACATTTGTTATTTCATGTTGGATGAAAAAGGAGTTCCTTTCTCTGAGAGCTTGTAACTCAGCCATCTGACCAGAAGGTGGCGGCAGCAAGCAGGAAGAATGCCACTTTTGCTAAATTCAGAGGCATTAAAAAAAAACCCAATCTTTTTGATTATTGCTGCAGTAAATCATTGTGATGTATTCAATGTGGACTGGAATACTAATCAGCTTTCCATCTCTTAGCAAGAGCTATTCAGTTTGTAAGGTGCAGTACTGTATTTTGTCACTGAGAAAATGCAATGTTACTGTTTTTCCTCACTTCCAAATGTTGATCCATCCATCGTTTGTTTCTGTAGTTGCATTTTAAGGCAGACATGCTGTTAATGTAGATCACATTTCTCTCCCCTTCATCCAGGGGCTTGTTTTAACCAAATACTCCAAAGCCTTTTTAACATCAAGGCATCTCTTTTCTCTTTCCCTTTCCTTGTTTTCTTCCCGTTGCATTAGTGTTTGGAACAAAAACTGGAAAATGAGTTCTACACTGGCTTCTTCCGGTGGGATGAGGTGCATCAAAATGACGTCTCCGGTCTGCTGAAGAGATTTATTCGAGAGTTACCCACACCTCTTCTGACAGCAGAATACTTGCCTGCCTTTGCAGCTGTGCAGAGTAAGTGCTAGGCCAAGCAGAGAAGATTTCCTAGCCTTTTTTCCTCGCCTTCCTTGGGGGTGGGTGGGTTGGCATTACGCTGTAGTGAATGTGTTGCTGGACATGTTCTGTAGCTGTCTGTGTCTATTTTCTTGCTCGGTCATAAGGATAACTTTTATATAAGCTAGAAGTAGATGCATCATCTGCTACCTCCTAGTTTCCTTGCTCCGCTTGATTTTATTGTATACTTAGATAACTTTTTTTGAAATAAAAATGGAAAAGGTATGATATGTCTCAAAACAAAACAGCAACGTTGAGCATAATAATTTCCAAGAATTGGAACCTCAGAGTTCCTTCTTAGCTTGCAGAAAGAAAGAAAAAATGATGTGTGCCTCAGGGGTGGGTTCTAACTTACCTTGCTGCCGGTTCGCTTCCTCCAGCGCCGCAGCGCACGCGTATGTGCAGTGCCCCCCCCCAAAATTAACCCCCCCCAAAAAGCCGAAAACAAGATGGCGACGCATGTGCAGTGCCGGAAACTCGGCTTCTGCGCATGCACAGAAGAATTTTTTTAAAAAAAATCCAAAAAACATTTTTTTTCCCAAAAAAACCCCCAATTCCCCCCCAAAAAGATGACGGCGCCGACAGACCGGCACCAACCGAACCGGATCCGTGATGTCATCAGCGGGTCGCTACCGGTTAGGGCGAACCGGTCCGAACCGGGAGGAACCCACCTCTGGTGTGCCTATAGCCCAGAGCTCTATTCAGAAATGTAGTTCACCTAACCTTCAGAAAAAAAGCTAGTGATAAAGGTGATCCTGGAAGGAGTGATAAAGAAAATGGTGGAGCCATAAGCCCATCAGTTTGCACTCTTATATAAATGGGTATTTTGTGCCTATCCACACCCACCCTGGTAAAACCATTTTGTGAATAGAAACCTTCCCCTGTTCTGACAGACACACAAAACCCCACGTGTGTCTGTCTTGCTCCACTTGCTCTAAGTGTTATGATCGTTCTTACACTTAATTGGAAGACGATGCAGCTTACCTAGGCATTATTTTTTTCTCCCCAGATGATGCAATTGAAGTAGTCATAGAAAATGCTATTTGGTTAAATTGTTGTTTGCGCACACTTTTGAATAACTGTAGCAGTTCCTATGATTGTAGCCGTTTCCCATCACTTAGGTTTCTTATACAGGTCATGTTGAATGTTTTGCATACGAGATGCGTGAAATGGAGCAATGGGCTGTTCAGTCTTAGAGGTTTAATTCTCAGAAGAAATGCAATTGTTCTCTCCACTACAGATATCCCAGATTTGAAACAGAGGCTGCAGGCTCTCAATCTGCTCATACTGATTTTACCAGAGCCTAACCGAAACACCCTGAAGGTAATCAGGCAAATGCTACCCAGGGAGCTATGACTTGAATAATTTCCAGTGGCAATAAATCACTGAATAAAAGCTGTAGCTTGGTAATGCACGTACATTGTTTTTTTTGGCATAAGGTCTCAGATTCCCAATTTTCTCCAGCTGTTAGAATCTTAAGTTTGCAATGTTAGGCCTGTGCTAAATATTTGGAAACTACTTGAATAGGCTGATCAGGAATTCCCTGGACTTTAGACTAGTCTGGCTTTTTTTCAGCCTTGGCAGCTTGAAGATGTGTGGACTTCAATTCCCAGAATTCCCCAGCCGGCCACTTTATTGTTGATATTCCTATAATAGCATAGAAATGGAGGGTTTTTTTTAAAAAAAGAAATGGGCAATGAGTAGTACTTCAGATACTGTGGGAATGCCACTCCCATCATCCCCACCCTTGCAAAATGACTGGTGTGATTCACGGGACTTGATGGGTTCAGTAGTTGGAAAAGCCTACTATTTGCATACAGGTTCCACAAATTTGCATACAGGTTGTACAATTGTATTTGTTTCATCACTTCTTATTCTTTATGACAAAGCAGACATCATTTTGCCATAATGATGAGGACTTGTTGGTATCTGCCAGACTCCATACCTTATCAAATGTAGATTTTTTAAAAAAATTTAAAAGTAAACAAGTTTGTGCTGTTGCAGAGAAAAAAAAACTAGCCTCTAGGAACATTTGTTTCCAAAAATGGGCTCATTAACAACAAAATAAAATTCCTGGATAGCTTCAAAATAGCGTTTGGTAATGTGTCTGCCTGTCAGGAAATAGCACATGGTTTGAAATTCTAAAGGTACCAGTAATGCAGAAGTGTTAGGAATTTCTGCTAACTCATATAAGTTAAAGACTGCAATGCCCAAACATTGAAGTATTTTTGATATGCAAAGTAGTTCTATCGTACCTTTTTAGAAGGATCATAACACTGAACAACTCACTGGGCTCAGTTTGCAGATTTGGGCAGCAGATAGGTATCATCAGTAAGCAGTCTTTAATATTCAGTCTCTCTGGACTCAAATGTTTCTCTTCTCTCCTCTCTTAGGCGCTGCTGGAATTCCTTAGGCTGGTAGTTACCAAAGAAAGAAAAAACAAGATGAGCCTTTGGAATGTTTCCACTGTGATTGCACCAAACCTCTTCATGCACAAGAGTTTGCCAAGCAAGATCCCAGAAGGAAAAGAGAAGCAGCTGGCAGAAGGAGCAGCAGATATTGTTCGAATGATGATCCATTACCAAGCTTTGCTCTGGACTGTAAGTTAGGGAAAACTTTATTTCCCAAGTCGATCTTAAATTATCATTAGCAAAACGTAATGTAATATTTTTCTGCAAAGAGAAAAGTGTTGGTTAAAAGGATCCTTTTAGCATTTAAAATAACCTCCTTTCATTTTCTATTTCATGCTAACAGTGTTTACAAATTCCATTATTTAGATTCAAAATCGTTCTTCATGTATAAATAACTGATCTAAGAACTATCTTTTTCAAGCACACAAGAAATTTCCGGATGTAATTAAACATATCAAAAAACACACATTGGTTGTTTGTTTCTCCCATCTTCGGGAGATAATTCAGAATGATTTCATGGAGATTTCTGATATGAATGAACTGTATCACTGAAAGTTTGCACACCTGTCATTTTTCATGTTTGCTTTAGGTTCCTTCTTTCTTGATAACTCAAATAAGAAAACTGAATGAGAACAGCAGCTGGAAGTATCAGTTCTATGACAGGAGGATCAAGAATCTGTTAAGAAAGATTCATGCAGACAAGGAAAAGACAGAAAAGAGCAACGCTGAAGTGAGTGAGATCTTCTCTGTTCAGCCATTTTGTATCACTAGGACAGGAGTGACAAACTAGATTTCATTGAAGGCCACATCAGGGTTGTGTTTGACCTTGGTGGGCTGGGTGGGCGTGGCCAGCTCGATATCACTCGTGTTGGGGGCGCCTGTGGTGGCCCAAGCGCTCTGCCAGCGAAAATGGAGCGCGGCCCTCCCGAGCTCCATTTTTGCTGGCAGAGGGTTGCAGGAAGCTGTTGCAGCAGAAAACGGAGCCTGGGAGGGCCATGCGTGGCCCACCCAAGCTCCGTTTTTGTTCACAGAGGTACCGTGGGCCGGTCCTTCACTGTTTCCAGGGCGGCCCCACAGGCCAGATCTAAGCACCCCGCGGGCCGGATCCGGCCTGCAGGCCTTGAGTTTTACACCCCTGCACTAGGACATAATAAATGGGACTAAAGCTATCTATCCTCCCTAATTATTTTGGTAAATGAAAATAACAGGGAGAATCTGCTCATATTGATAATGTGTAGGGATTAGCATCCAGTTGTAAGCATGGATAATTTGGAGGACAGGGTGGGAGCTGGAAAGGGTAGAAATGAAGTGCATCTGTTCTTAGTCCATGCATGAAGTCCTCTGTTTATAACCATTTGCTTAATAACAGTTTGAATTAATTGTGGCCTCTGAAAAAGTCAGTTAATGACCTAAATTTGAATTTGCAACCAACCCACGTGATTGCAAATCAAATGTTAGGAAACCGGTTCACATTTATGACTAGTTGCACTGTCCTGCGGTTAATGCCATTGGTTATTATGGGTTTGCACTTAACAATCGTGTGACTTGATTTACAACCACAGTAAAATGGTCATAAACTCAGGTCTGATCACATGATGATTCAACTTATGACCGCAATGATTGACAATGGAAATTCTAATCCCAGCTGTGGTCGTAAGTCAAGGAGTACCTAGAGCAGTGGTTCTCAACCTTTCTAATGCCGGGCCCCCCCCGGGCCCCCCCGCCCCCCCCGGTCCCCCCCCCCCCCCCGCCCCCCCCCCCCCCCGGGGTGGGGGGGACAACGGGGGGGGGCGTGGGTGTGGATGGATGTCTGTAACAATAGTATTTTCTTCTTCCTACTTTAAGAGCTGACTGAGAAGCAATACTACCCTTTAGACCAGTGGTTCTCAACCTTCCTAATGCCGTGACCCCCGCCCTGCCACCACGACCCCCTCCCCGCCCCCTCCCCGCACGGGATGAGGTGACAAAGGGGGCGTGGCGCCAGGGGTGAAATGCGGGTCCCCGAACAGCTGATAGCAATGGAAGCGGGAGACTTCACCCAGACACCGCCATTTGGGTTCTTTTACCCTCTGCGCATGCGCAAAGCGTTCTGCGCATGTGCAGAGGGTAAAAGAACCCAAATGGCGGCGGCGGGGCGGGTGGGCGAAGTCTCCCGCTTCTGTAGTTACCGGCTGTCCGGCGACCCACAGGCACGGCCGAACCGGGAGCATTTCACCCCTGCAAGTGACAGTGGCACCAGGATGGCGGGCTAATGCGCGCGGCGACCCCTGTGAAATGGTCGTTCGACCCCCAAAGGGGTCGCGACCCACAGGTTGAGAACCGCTGACCTAGAGGCTGATTTAATAGTCCATTCAAGGCATGTACACAAATGAAATGATGGTCCACAGTATTGCTTCTCCTAGATGTTACAATCATGCATAACTTGTCATCTGAAGTGATTTTTTTAGTGGCTTTGGACTATACATTCAGTTTTGATGTGCAAAAGAACATCAAAATCCTGCAAAGTAGTTTCACGTGATTCTTGCATGATTAAAAAGAAATTGGGCTGTGTTTTTTTGTGACAAATGCCTTCAAGAAAAGTAAGGTCTCTCCCTCATGTAAACACAAGGGGGCGGTCATGTTTTATCAGTTCTAGGCACTCATACCGCTCCTCTTATATGTGAAAGAAGTGGTTTTAATCATTTCTTTATGGCAGTCTTACCCTTTGCTTCTTACTGCCTGGAGGTCAGGGTGGGTTCTGGCTTACCTCACTGCCGGTTCACTTCCTCACGCGCCGTGTGGGCGCGCATGCGCAGTGCTAAAAACCCTGCTTCTGCATGTGCGCAGAAGCAAAAAACAAAATGGCGCCGCCGAGAGAGCCAGTTCGGGGGCGTGTCCAGCCGGTCATCACTGCCGGTTCGGCGAGCAGGGGGAAATTCCCGCTACCAGTTCTATAGAGCCAGTCCGAAGCGGCAGGAACCCACCTCTGCTGGAGGTGTACACACAGCAGATATTTGGAGGCAAGAGTAACTCCACACCCTGATTAACTCACTATACCTCCACATTTGTTACAGGCATTTGGATTTCTTTTTAATTCGATTCTTCCTTCATATCTCTCTTATTACCGTCTCTTTCTTTCAGCCTTGCAAAATAGTCAAAATCCAGG
Source organism: Thermophis baileyi (assembly GCA_003457575.1). NCBI lineage: Eukaryota > Metazoa > Chordata > Lepidosauria > Squamata > Dipsadidae > Thermophis > Thermophis baileyi. Next base: position 321,106 of record QLTV01001718.1, read on the forward strand.
CTTCCTTGTTCTTAAAAGACTCACTGGAAGTTCATTTAACTCACGGAACAAAAGTAGCTGATGTTCTGAGACAGTTCCAGAAGAACCTTGGTCAGAATGGCTGGAATATTGTCAACACAGTCAACATAATCAAATGGTAATAATTTCCCGTTTTCTCCCTTACCCTAAGCCTAGCATAGCTATGATTTGGTTTTACCTGTATGTTAAGCAGGAGGAATTTGAAAATGTGAGTTAAACACATTTTAAAGGAAACAAATCTGTCTCCGTGTTTTCAGTAGCTAGAGAAGTCAGCTCAATCACAGTATGCAAAGAGTTTCGGTGAGGGCTTGATGATTGACTGATTTTTCATTACTGTGGGTATCTCCTTAAGCCTAATGGAAAGTTTTAAGATTTTCCAAATTTGAAGGTGTTTTCTGGGGAATGTATATTAAGCTATAAAGTGTATCTGTACATTACAATACTTAAAAATAATTAATTATAAGATAAACTATGAATAATGTAGTTCTGTACTTTGCTACCATGAAAATTAGAACACTCCTACATAGGGACTGGTAACTGAAAGAAATTCCTCTTCGCCTGATAATTGACAAAAAATCCTAAAGTTAAAAGAATCCAAATTAACGCAAGTGTGGTTCTGCAGATTAATATCTGGTGTAATGAAACCATCTCTTGACTGTGAGGCACAGCCGAGATGGAAGAAGATACTGATGTTCAGTATCCGTGGCAACCAGACTGATTCCACCTTGAAGGAAGAGATTCCAACAAATATGTACATGTTGCATTAGATTGCCACTCTTTGAAAAACACTTTTTCTGGTTTTAAAATTGCCCTCCCATACAAATATAGTCAATCTGAAGGAATTTGGGTCTGTTCCTGAATGAGGAGGTAGGAGAGGTGAAATATTTGCTTAGTCCTGGGAAAGTAGAAAGTGTGAAAAAAAGCGACTTTATTTTGTTTTCCTTAAAAACGGGTAATGAAAGTTTGGGATAGGTTTAAATATTCTCTTATATGCCCTACAACATGAAAGTAGCATTCTTGAAATCGCTGCAGTGTCTGTTTTTTGACTTGGGCCTACTTCGAGTAGTTAATATCAGTCATTTCCCCTCAAAACTAAAAGAGAGAAAATAAATATAAGCAACATCTTTGCTAAAGATGTCTTTGCATTTAATATGGCATGCTTAATGTGCTGATATTAAAATGCTGTATGTTTTAGTTGGGAAGCTGTGCCAGAGCAAGATGGATGGAGAAAATTTGATCTATTGTTGAATGTTCTGAAGTTTGAAGATTTATCCATGTAGTTATCCACAAATCCATAACCATGTACTTTTCTTCGGAGTAAATACCAAAGTGGTTTGCTATTGCCATCTTACGGTTGTGGAAGAGGGGGGCAGGTTGGATTTCCAATTCTAGACTTCAGCCCTGGTCCTTATTCGTGTAGTCATACCCTGTTTCCCTTTTTAAGAGGGGCCTAGGTCAGCATGGTACCTAGATTTAAAGAAATTTCACATTATCAGCTGATGAAGATTGCTACTAAAGCCAGCTTTCTGAAGAGGCATTTTCTGCTAGGATGAGAAAGGTTTAATTTTGCTGCCAACTCTGATTTCCTTCTTGTCTCTTCCCCATTCAGTGCAATGTAATTTTAAAACAAGAAACCAGGCATCCGATGGAAAGAAGTATTTTGTCATGTGAATGTTATTCTTAGAGCATCAATGTCCAGTCTCTAGAGACCCTGCTTGTTAGCTGGTCCTTATGCTTTATAGTTTCTGTATAGTTGTAATTTGTAATCTTGATATTGGCTAGGATTCTTATAAAACCTTTTGGGCCTAACCCCAACCTGGATAATGCTGTCAATTTTATTCTGGTGCTGTGTTATAGAGACCTGAGTCTTCAAATTATGCTAATTGAAAGCCAGCTAAAAATATAGCAATAAGTATAATAATTATTAGTTACAGTTTAGCAATCATGACTCAAATATGTGGCTGGCTTAGAAAATCTTCTTCTGATATAATTTGTATTTGTTTGCAAGAGGTTCCCTATGCATAGGAAGTAGTTTCCTTGTCTTCTTCTGTAAATAAAATATATGCCTGTACAGTGGAAAAAGGAAGGATGTGCCACAACAGATTTAAGGCATTAGCACTTAATGCTCTATTAATGGCAAACCTTTTCCACCAGGAGCAGTGCAGTTTGCCTTTAACACATTCAAGTATCTCTTGAACTGGCTGTTGAGCTAAGTTGAAATGTTGTCAATAGGTATTGATTTTTTTAGCCTTTTTATTTTCTTGAGAAGGTTGCCTTTTGCTAGGAGTTAAGAGAAGGAAGGGAATGTCTTCACTAGACTATTGTTCCCCTGAGCAGTTTTCTCCGGCGTGTGCCCTACGGATGTGTTGTACACAACTTTCATAATCTCCACCTACCATGGTCAAATTATAGAAGTTAATTAAATTGATACTATGTCTCGAGCTGTAGAATCTTATGCAAAGATAAAATATAAAGACTCTGTAGAATCTATAATCCTAGCCTTTCTTGCTGCTATTCCATCCCTGTGGTAATTGTGTGGCTTTTTCGAGGTCAGCTACATGCTATTCACATGTGACTGATTATGTGCCATCAAGTAGGTGACCTGGTGACCACATAAACCTTCTCCACGATGTTCTGTCCCCAACTTGGCCCTTCATGTCTTCCAATGGTATATCCATTGCTACTGTAATTGAGTTCATCTGTCTTGCTGCTATCTGTCCTCTTCTCTTTTCGTCCGCTTTCCCTCTTCTCCAGAGAGCTTGGACTAATATGTCCAATGTATGATAATTTGAGTCTCATCACTTGTGCCTCAAGAGAGAACTCTGAGTTCATTTGTTCAGTGATCCATTTCTTCATTTTGGAGGTGGGCAGTGGGAGGCGGGGGAGACAACTGTCCATGATATTCTCAGCATAAATACTCTTTCTATATTCACATGTACCTTGGATTAATTTTGATCACATATAGGTTTATTATCAGTCTCTCTAACTGGAAAACTATATTTTATTATAAAATTATTGTTGTTTTAAGAGAAAGTTTTAACTGGGATTTTAAAAAAAAGATATATTTTAAATAGTTTTAAAACTTTTTTTAATCTTTTGAAAAACAGGTTTCTCTGACCTTAGATCTAGATTAATAAAAATAATTTATTTGCTGAACATTGAAATATATTGTTGTGTTTTTCTTTGTTTTGCAGTAATGGTTCAGTGGATTCGATGAACTTCCTACTCTATGAAGTTGGCGGCAACATAAGTATGTGTGCTTGCACTAATTCTTGTTCAAGGGGAATATGGACTACTAGTTTCAAGGGATAAGTTTTGGCAATGGAGTATAAACACTGTTGAAGGAATAAATAGGCTGGGCAGTAACTAAGAATTGACAGCTTTATCATTGCACAGTAACAAAGCAGCATGGAAGTTGCTGATAATTGTTTAGGTTGGGCATTCAGAGAAAATCCTTTAATCAAATGTGAGCCTGGTTCCTACAACATGACAAAAGCATAATCCTGATTTAGCATTGTGTGAAATATGAAGGATTCACCTAAGATAGTGTTTGGTAAAAGTTGTTTCACATCTGATTTTGAAAGGGTGAAAAAGAGGAGATAGCTGCCAGGTGTGAATCAAAATGCTTCCCAGAGACGTTCTTGGTAAATGCATGTTTCCAGCTACTACAAGTCCATTTATAGCATAATGCTCAGCAGACTCTTTGGTTCTATCATGAGCCTAATTCATCTCTATATTTTCTCTTTACAACTGGAAACATTTTCTTTATAGGATCTTCCACCTTCCTAATCTTTACTCGTAGCCCAGGAATAATGTTTCATGAAAATTGTTTATGAAATCATTTGAAACTAATGACTAAGCATAAAATAAACTCTAGTGAAGGGTTTATAGCTCATTTTTTAAACTAAACAAACTGTTTCCCCCTTCTAACAGATGAACATTGCCTGGATCCAGATACATATCTCTTAGACCTGTACCATGTGAACCCTCATGCAGAATGGATTATAAGGCAAACCCCGTCTTTTCCAAGAACACCTTAGGGAGACTGCTTAGTAAAAAAAACCAAACACAACGGAACCAAGAATTTGTATTAAGTTGTTTAAACAAAGGTGGAACGTTGGAACCAAGCACCATATGTTCATGAAGATAACAGTTTAAATGGAGCAGTAGCTCTAAAATTGGAAAATTAGCAGTTCCCTTTGAATGGTCATTTGAGATGATAGCCAATAGAAGGTGACAAGTGTTGTATGATAAGATGGCTTATATCAAAGGAAAGCTGGTAGGAAAAAAGGATGGAAAGCATTTGGAAAAACTCATGCAGATAATCTGATTTTAAGGTTTGTTCACATGGGAGCATATCTCAATATGCAATAGCTGGTTATCAGTGTTGACTTTTATAAAATGAAACTGAATATTTAAATTAAGGCTTCTTGTACAACCATGTAATTTTTAAAAAATATTCCTGTTGCTTTATTTCTGGAGAGCTTAATTGATAACCAGCTGCCTAGAATATAGGAGGAAAATTGATTATTATAGTGGGAGTTCTACCTTAAGAATGCTTCTGTCCAAGGACAGGATGATCATACTATGCACAAGTAATAACTGTAAGTAAAGAATGTCTTCTATAATGACTTTGAACGTTGCAGTTATACATAGATGTTGTGTTTGTATAAGTTCAGTTTTACAATGACATTTTATTTTTTCAAAAAGTATGTTCTAAGAACATCTTCCTACTAGGTTACAATAAACCATCTCAGTATTATTGTTTATATAAATTTTTCTCATATTCAAATTGGAATTCATATTGCTGTCTGTTTGTAATATATTTTCTTCTGCAAAGACCCCGAATTAGAAATTTCTTACACTGTCTTTTTCCAAGACAGTCCATAAGTATCTGAGCCATATAATAATTTAATATTGATGCCGTTCTGTTTCTTTGATATACTTTTTTTTTAATTCACTTATGGATGTGTCTAGGAAAAACCTGTTGCTTTTGTCCAGGTTGTTCTCAAGAAAGCCATGATACTTCGCTTGGACATAATTGTCCATCTGATACCAACTTTTTCAAACCACATTCCAAAGCAAACCCATGTATTAGTAACAAAATTCTTTTGTATTTTGTAACTTTTGGAAAATTCACTTTGAAGATTGTTTTTTAATGCATTGACTTGTAGCTAATTCACCAAGCCTTGGAATTTTATTGGATGATAGAATTGCAGAAGTGTGTGGAAATGATGCTGTTAAAAATTTTATGTAACTTCTCCCCCTTCTCAATGTTTAAACATCCTGAAACCTGGTACCTTTAGATGTGTTGGACCTCAGCTTCCCATAGACTGACTTGGGAATTGAAGTGCAAAATATACATGGAAGGAATTAAGTTGTTAAGATTACTTCCATTTATCACTGCAGTTTCCTCCTTCTAGATCAGGTTTGTCAAACTCAAGGCCCACAGGCCGGATCTGGCCTGTGGGGTGCTTAAATCTGGCCCATGGGGCTGGCCTGGAAATATCAAAGGACTGGCCCGCGGTGCCTCTGCCGGCCAAAACGGCTGCACGGAGGCCCCACGAGGCCCCTGCGCGGCCTGTTTTCGGCCTCCCCAGCCTCCAGCAGCCCTCTGCCGGCCACAAACAGGCCGCATGGAGGTCCCGCATGGCTCATTTTCAGCTTCCCCAGCCTCCAACAGCACTCTGCTCGCCAAAAATGTTTTGGCAGGCAAAGTGCTGCAGGAAGTGTCCGTCCCGTCTCCCCCCCCCCGCTTCCCGCCGGCCCGCGCAGGAGAACTACAATGCTGATCCGGCCCTCAAAGAAATCCAGTTTGACACCCCTGTTCTAGATAGTGATAGTTCCTCTCTTTTCCCAAGAACATTCTGATAGCATACATTGGACAGATCAGGTAAGCTTAAGAATATCAAAGCCTAACTCAGGCTAATTGTCAACTAAGTCCCATGAATATAGATACAAATTATTTTGGATACATTAGATGAAATAGATTCATGCCAATACAACAAATGATGCAGCTTGTAGAGCATGCAAGTAGTCAAATGGGAAAAAAGTTTTGATCCATCATGAGAAACTGCGTGAGATACCAAAAGTGAATAGTAGTGGATAAAAGGTGTTTACTTTAATATTTATAAAAATCTCAGTGCTATAACGATGAAGCCATACTTTTTAAAACAAATATTTCTGAAATAGATTCCTGATATAATAATGATGCTATGAGTGTTATAGAGGACACATCTGTAATATGTAAGGAAAAACACCATCCTTAATTCTGTCCTTAACTTGATTTTTTAAAGAACATTTTGGTATGTTTTGTGACAGTAGTTAAAGCAGTGAAGCATAAACTCTGCATGTTTTAATAATGGTTTTTATTAATATTTTAATGCTGTGTTTAAAACAGTTATACAATAAAGAACTAGACATATTTCCAAAATTTTTCATCCTGTTTCTTGCTGCATTTTATTTGTTTCTTTATTTACTTCATCGTAAAAAAATAAGCTGTAAATTTATTTATTTATCAAATTTATTTGCTGCCTATCTCCTGGTTCTGGGTGAGTTTACAATGATTTTGTCTATGCAATATGCTCAGCTGAAACACATGAATAAAAAAGCACATGACAGCTTAGCATTAATGAGTGACTACAATCAGGTCTACTATGATGTAGATTATTTTAAGCATAAAGTTAGTTTGACATGACTAGTTTTCCAGAACCTTGCTTGAACTTTTGGATATAAAGAACGGCTTATTTATTTTATTTTTTAAATTTATATGCCACCCATGTCTCTGATAGGTGACTCTGGGTGGCTTACAGAACTTAAAAAGATAAATAGAAAAGCAATTAAAATTAAGCACACGACCAGACAGAATATTTAACTCTGTTGGATTCTAGACTCTACTCAGCTTTTTGCTTTACTGCTATTCTGTCTATATGATTTGAGCACTTTAAACAATTGTTAACCTCACATTTTCATTTCTTATTATCTCTCTTTAAGTTCTAGCAAGCTTACCCATGGGAATCAAGCCTCATCAGCATACATCTGTATTAAGAAACTCTTTCATACTTTATTTGTAATTCTTAGAGTAGACAAAAGTGGGTTTAGTCTGTTTCTTTTGACCAGGTGGCTTATCCTCTGATTGCAAGACACTTTGTAGGAGACATAGGCAGGGATTCATTTATAAATATATCTTCTTTCATGCTGTGTCTGAAAAGGAACAAATACATTAAGTCTCCCTTCAATTTAAGTTAGAAATTCTCTGTATTTTTCCAGAGGAAAATTGGAAATATGTTTCTTCTTTCAAAGAAAAAATGAAAACAGTGGTGATTTCTTTCTGAGATAGGTCAGAAACTCAGAAACAAGAATTCTTCATAGTAATTGTCCAAAACACATCATTATCAAGCATTAAGATCTTTAAGAAATGTCTTCACAAATTAGTTGCTAATTAGCGTGACCATTGAAGGAAAGGGACATTACAAAATCCTGTGATTTTGTCCCAACCTTATTTTAATAATAGTTGGAGAAAATAGTGTTGAGCAGGGCAGGAAGGAGGCCTGGAATATAAGTAAAATTAGAATATTGAGATTAAGATGTTAAGATTCCAGAAGGAGTACAGAGAAGAGCAACAAAGATGATTAGGGGACTAGAGGCTAAACTGTACAATGAATGGTCGGGAAACTAGAAATGTCTAGTCTAATGAAGAGAAGGACTAGTTGTGACACAATAACAGTCTTTCAATTTTTGAGGGGCTGTCACAGACTGAATGGGTTCAACTATTCTCCAAAGCAGCTGAAGGCAAGACAAGAAATAACATGGAAACTTAACAAAGAGAGAGCCAACCTAGAATTAAGGAGAAATTTCCTGTCAGTGAGAAAAATTAATCAGTGGAACGGCTTGCCTCTAGAACAGGGCTGTCAAACTCCCGGCCCATGGACCGGATGCGTCACGCGCCACCCACGCCCAGTTTAGCGATGGGGGGAAAAAGTCCTGATATGTCACGTGGTGATGACGTGAGTTTGACACTCCTGCTATAGAAGATGTGGATGCTCCATGGAGGTTTTTAAGAAGAGATTGGACAGCCATTTGTCCAGAATGGAATGGAGTCTCTAGCTTGAGCAGAGGGTTGGATTAGAAGACCTCCAAGGTCCAATACTTCCAATTCTCTTATTCATTATTTTGTATTCTATCTACACCAGCGGTTCTCAACCTGTGTGTCATGACCCCTTTGGGGGTCGAACGACCCTTTCACAGGGGTCGCCTAAGCGCGCACTAGCCCACCATCTTGGTGCCACGCCCCCTTTGTCACCTCATCGCGCGTGGGACGGGGCAGGGGTCACAGCGGCGGGGCGGGGGTCGCGGCATTAGGAAGGTTGAGAACCACTGATCTACACTATTTATAGTGTTTGTTTATGGAGAATTTATATTGTCAGGAAAAAGCTATCCATGCTTATTTCTTTTAAGTTGTTTCAAACTGTTGCACACTTAAGAAACTGAGAACATTACATCTATGCAAGAAAGTGACCAAACTCAGAGAGCACCATGGATCCAACATTACATCTAGTAATCTAGATGTAGATGATCTAGTTTGAGAGCAATTCTATTTTTTTACCCTGAAACTTCAGATTATAATTATTTAATCACCTCTGTTGGTTGCTGTTGTTTCTGAGTAATTCCCTGTGGATTTGAAATAGTTTTGGAATTGCATGCAGTGCTTAAAGTATTTATAGTGTGTGTGTATGTCTGTTCACGGCATATTCCATTTTTTAAACTGAAGTTGGTTGCTGGGAGGAAAGGAAATAGGCAACAAGGGCCAAAATAGATGAGAAAGATGAAGGGAGAATAGTGGAAAATGGCTCCTTTCAGGTGCAGGCCTATGCAAATACTATAATTAACTTTAAGTGTGTATCCCCTGCTGCCTTCATTATAGCCTTTTATGTACAGATGTAAATTGAGGTGGCAGTTCTCAGTTATGCTGATGACACTGGTAAGCTACCCTTTGGACACAAGAGTAAAATTGGGTATTATTTATAACAAACCAACAGAGCTGGTTGATGAGTTAGATTCCAGTTTACAAGAGACAATTAAGAATATTACATTGTTTTCTGTCTTCTTTTTTTAACCAAAAAGCAGAGAGAAAAGCATGGGGCTTCCTTAATAACCCTTGTGACTCTACTTCATGTCCTTAGAGCACATTTGTTGTGTGTTGCATTTATTATGATCCACTTGTTATTATCCATAATTATTTTGCTTTATCCATAATTATTTTGCTTGGGGGAGGTCTCTTACTCAACAGCGAAATTTGCAACTTGATGATGAACTCTCAGCTGCCTGTATTTAAGATAAAATTACTGCAATTAAGGAAGTGATCAATCCCTGAAGCTGTCTGACTGACTTCGGACAGAACAAAAGGACAAAATTAGAACAGCTTTAGTAGCATCGAGGCAGGGAAGAGGGCTGCAAATTTTAGCAGCAACAAAGGTAGCCTTCATTTGAAGCTTCTCTATAACAATTAGAATGACAAAAACTGACTAACCCTAGTTGGGTTTACTCTTTCTACAACCAGACAACATTGGACCTATTCCAATGTGTAGAGTAGAATTAAAGAATAATCTATAAAAACAAATATAGATTTGTATGGAACATATCTGTAATATATTCCCCAGTGTTGGTGTGTTCAACAGCCTTGCTAGATGCAGTTAAGAGTTCAAATCATGCGTGGGGTTAGTTAGTTGTTGATGCATACTAACGAGTAGTTTTTTTCAAAATTATTGTGGAGGCAAAGGAAACTTGATTAGATGGAAGATTCTATTGCAAAGAAATACATGTTAAAAGGACATGTATAGTTGCTGATTTTTATCATTCATAACAACAGGTTTAATTTTGAATGATAATCACAAGTAGTTTCAAAGTCCCACTGCATCAAAAGATGACTTAGAAAGACATTATATCAGCATATCAAGATAATGCAATAATCTAATTTTCCCCATTTTTATATGCAAATTTTTAACAATTTTTTGAATGTGCATTAACTGTCATGGATAAAATGTAAAGATAGCATTCATCCTATTTCATGCAGCTATAAAAAAACAAGTTAAATGTAAGAAGAAAAGTCTGGCTATTTCAGTGAGCCCTTGAGGATTGATACAATATCGTCCTATGTTCCTCCTTTGCTGTAAGTATTGCCATGATTTCCCTAGATGTAATAGAAGTGAAGATTATTATTTTGGTTTGGCACCATTTATTGTTTTAATTTTTCAACTGTATTTCAAACCTATTCAACTGTACACCACTTAGAGTCATATGTGATTGGAACACTCTGAATGCTTAAGGAAATAAATGAAATTGTGATATGGAGGGCCTTAGTTGCATATTAGGGACGCGGTAGCTCAGTGGCTAAGACTCTGAGCTTGTCGATCAAAAGGTTGGCAGTCCAGCGGTTGGAATCTCTAGTGCCACGTAACAGAGTGAGCTCCCGTTACTTGTCCCAGCTTCTGCCAACCTAGCAGTTCGAAAGCACGTAAAAAATGCAAGTAGAAAAATAGGGACCACCTTTGGTGGGAAGGTAACAGCGTTCCGTGCGCCTTTGGCGTTTAGTCATGCCGGCCACATGACCATGGAGTCATGCTGGCCACATGACCACGGAGACATCTTCGGACAGCGCTGGCTCTTTGGCTTTGAAACGGAGATTAGCACTGCCCCCTAGAGTCGGGAATATGTGCGAGGGGAACCTTTACCTTTACCTTTATATTCACACAATCATTTATATCTACAAACATTTCAGTTCTTTAAATCCATTCAGATTGGGTTCAACAAAGTATTGGAGGCTTATAAGGCTGTCAAAAAGAAAAGTGATTTTAACAGCTCTTTCACTATGCAGAGTACTTAGAAATCATTCTCACAATAAATCTTTCAGGTTGACAGGAATGGGGTGCAGGTGAGTTTGGTATACAAAAGATTCAAGGCTCAGTCCCTGGCAACCTCAGATTGGGCTTGAAAAGGAGCCTGCTTTTATCTATGGTGAAGCCCTGCAAATCAAGATAGATAGGTCTTCTCAAATCTGCTAATTTTTTCAGATATACTGTATCTGGTTACAATTCTAACCATTCCCACCATATCTTCTCTTTTCCTCTCAGCTACGGCCTCTTCTAGGGATCTTGATAAATTGTATATTTAATTATTTTTAAATTGGCTTAATAAAAGTATTGCCTAAAATGGATTGTGAAATGTGTAAAATATATGTTCTTTCAGATAACTTTATAGCCTTTTTAAAAGATACACATTTGCTGCTAAATTCGTTGAAAGACTCCAGATGTCATTCCTCCAGGTTTTGCTTCTGTTGGTAGAATCAACAGATCCCATTATATTTACTAGTTTTCAACATATCTTACTACTGTTAAAAATACAAATGTTGCCTACAATTACAGGTATCCTTGACTTATGATCAGAATTGGGACTAAAATTTCTGTTACTAAATAAGGCAGTTTTTCAGTGAGTTGCACCTGATTTTATGACTTTGCCACGTTAAGCAAATCACTGCAGTTAAGTGAATCCTGTGGTGGTTAAGCAAATGTGACTTTCCCCGTTGACTTTGCATGTCAGAAGCCGGCTGGGAAGGTCTCAAATGGTGATCACATGACCCTGAGACACTGCACGCATCATAAATACAGATACCAAAATGCACATATTTTGATTATGTGACCATGGAGATGCTACAATGGTTATAAGTACGAGGACCAGTCATAAGTCACTTTTTTCAGTGCTCTTCTAACTTTAAATGGTCCCTTAACGAATGGTTATAAATTACCTGTAGCTTTGCTTTGGTTAGTGTTGTATAGAATGCAGCTAAATGCTTGTAATTGGCATATATTGGATGAGTGATTCCATTTTTCCCCCTGATGTGTTGGGCATTTTATGGTTTGTTTGTTTTTTAAATAACTTTTGAAATATATTGGTGGAATATTTCTCTCCCCACTCTCATGCCATATGACTAAACACAGGAATGTTCTGGAAGTTTTATAACCCAATTAGCTTTTCTGTCTCACTGCCGTACTGTTTCATGAATATTTGCCTTAATATTTATTAAATTCTTTATAGGTTGTGCATTCTAGTTTAGGTAAATTTAAACACTGATTAAAATCCACAATCTTATGATTTTTCTTGTTCAGATATGTGCAGGTTTCTCTTTCATGTGAGAGTTTTCAATAACAGGTGTTTTTTTGTTTGTTTTTACCTCAGAGAATGTTTCCCTTCTCCCCAAAAAACACACATGTACAATTTTCCGTTTTCCAGTTTCAAATTTATCCATACTAGAACTATTTTTTATATTATACAGTTGCTTTTGCAGATATCACTATTAACAACCAGCACTGTGTACCAAGTCAGATTGGTTATTTTCCCTTGAAACACAGCATAACACACAAAAATATGTCATCCAAGAAATATATATATTACTGACCTATCACTGTTGGAAAATGTAACTCAAAATAAATGAGTTCAAATGCCACTGATTCCAGAGTTGTTATTAAAACAGTTTGGCAGTGAGGAAATTGCTTTTCATAAACATCCTGAGTAGCTTTTCTGATTTTTTATGACTACTGCACAGAGAAACATACTTAAATCTGTAAAAATTCACAAACTGCATCAATAATGAGACAGGAAAATTTATCATTTCTGGATATGGACATAATGGAAGAGTACAGGACAAAAGAAAAACCCTCATTTGTCAGACTGTTGGAATATAGCATACATTTTGACATGATGAGCGATCTGATTTGGATTCTTATTTACTCAAGTTAAAGGTAGCAAGTGTATGTAGTCTAGAATACAGTAAAGTCAGGATCCAATTTGAGTTTGTCACCAGGACCAGAGGGTTTATTCTTCCAAGCTTTTGGACTTGTGCTGAAGCCCATCTTCAGGGAACATCATCTTTCTGGACAGAGAGAGAGAGACGTTCCGTGAGAATGGGCTTCAGCAGGAATTTGAAAACTTGGAAGAATAAACCTCTGGTCCCAGTGAGTGAATCAAATTGGATCCTGCAATTATCCTGAGATCTATATTTACCTTCATTCACAATGAAGTCAACCTAAGGAACCTGACTTGCTAGTTTAACTCTAATGTTGAAATTGATGTTCCTGGCAATACTGCAACTAGTTCATTACCTGATTGGCCTGTGAAGCATCTTCATTTAGTCTTTCTAGCATCATCTTTCTTTTCTGCAAACCCTAAACTAAGAAAGGGCAATTGAAGATCCTCTAGAATGGGGATCAATGAAAACAACCTAGATCACCTTGGCTTTATTGACTGCCAGCTGTATTAATAATAGTAAACAGCAAATATGTTAACTAATTCCAATCCAGCTACTCCATTCCTGCTGAAATATGATGTGAAGTTCATCATTTAGTCTTTAATTTCACACACTAAAGCAGAAAATATGGGGAATCTTAGGAGCCCTGAAGGTAGAGAAATTTATAAGCATGGGTAACATGGGACTCAGGCTTATTTTCATGGTGGAACAGACCATGGATATTGGTATGACATATTGATGTATACTATTCATTGAATGATCCATAATGTTTAAACTTAACAGTTCAATGCTACATAATTTAACCATTCACAACAGTGTATGGGACTAGGATTTTTTTTTAAAATAAGACTTTAGAAATTTAAAATAATAAAATAATAAGGATACAATAACCAACACACCACATGGAATTAAGAACTGTTGCTTTTATGTTCTAAATTTGGTTTCCAAAGGTATCAAATGTAATGGATTAAATTGAGTGGATAATTGATGTACTTCAATTTCTGTTAAAATATATGAGAAATTCTAGATTGCCAATTCATGGACTAAATCATGACGCTTGTAACAGTCTGAAGGATATAATTCATTAAATGTATTTACAAAGATGGGAGCTGTTCAGATCTTGGGGAAGATGTCCAGTCCACAGCTCAGTACAGGCTTTCCCAGCTATAATATTTTTGTCTCGTGCCATGCAGGCTCTATTTATACTCCCTGTTAAAGCGAACCTATTTCCTTCTGCAGTAGTCTCTCCTATTATTAAAAAGCAGTGAGCTACTGATGGGGAGATTTGTAATGTCCACCTACTAATTCTAGTTTTACCATCTAGATCCAATTTTGCCTACCAGAGTCAGATGTAAATGGTGATGTAGACAGCAAGGCATAGAATTGGATAATGAACATAATTGAACAGCTTGCCTTCAGAAGTTGTGGGTGCTCCATCACTGGAGATTTTTAAGAAGAGACTGGACAGTCACTTGTCTGAAATGGTATAAGGTCTCCTGCTTGAGCAGGGGGCTGGACTAGAAGACCTCCAAGATCCTTTCCAGCTCTATTCTGATTCTAATGATTCTACAGTTCTTTAGTAAACGAACAAGAAGATAAAAGTGATAAAAGATCTGAATCCTCCTGCCAAATATACTGAATTTACTATTGCCTAACATGAAAAGTTTTAAATCAGGGTTATGTATTCCACTATGTCATGATTGGTTTGTTTGGTTTGGCTTAGTACTGTATAAACCCAGCCATTATAGGTTGTAAACCATAGTTGGTTTAGTGTGCGATGTAAAGCCAGCCAACTCTGCTCAGGCAAGCTGCAGCTTAATGTGACATGTGAACCAGATCTTTAAGTCTGTACAATTTCCATATTTAAAAGTTGGATGTAGAATTACCTTTTGCTGGATTGTCTGTTAACCACAAATAAATGTGATTTGTGCACATCATTTGTGCACAACTACTTTAAAGGCCACCTTCAACAATATTTAGAGTACTATGGAACAAAGACTCTATTAGCCAGACTTTTGTTTAAGGTAGAAATGCAGCCAGAATACTGGAGAGAAATTGCTTGTCTATAAAGAGGATGCTACCGTTGGCATCAGAAAAAGACCTGTCAATAAGCATGCAAATATTGAGATTAAAAAACAGTGCCATATACTCCAAAAGAGATCAGGAGATTCCTAAGTGAAATTCAGAATGTGTTAATATCCATTAAAGAACTGGACCGGTGTAATAACAGAATTCTTGGCATGATTTTTTTAAAATGTAAAGTCTACCAGTGTGCATCTAGGATAAATTATTGCGTGGCAGCTAAATTGAAGAAAATTATGAGTATTTTTCTCCCCATCCCTCCCAGAAATCTAGACATGTAGACCAATTTGAGTTGCTAGGCAACTGAGCCTGCACATGGCTGATAACACTCAAGGCATTATTTGCCCGCCTGACTGCACTGAGTCAGAACAAAGGCCAGCTAACGAAGCTTTCAAATACTGTTGGTTCTTCCCGTTGATGGTTCACCACAGGTTTTCCCTGCATATTAGTGACAGTTACACATCCCCTACAAAGACAAATGCCTCACAGGTTTGAAAAAGCAAAAATCCAATGAAAACTAGATGACAAAGTAGATCATGTATGGCCAGTGAAAATGTCTGACAGAAATTCAGTCATTCGCTTTCCAACATGGAGGAACACTGGAAAAAGAGGTAAGAGGCAAATTAATCTGTATGTATGTGTATATGTGTGTGTATACATATACTGTACACATACATACATATCAGGGGTGGGTTCTAACTTACCTCGCTGCTAGTTTGCTTCCTCCCGCGCCACGTGGCTGCACCTTGTGGGCACGTGTGCCTTGCTCGCGCGCATGCGCAGTGTAAAAAAAATAAAAAAAACAACACCAAAAAGATGGCGATGCATGCGCAGTGCCGGAAACACGGCTTCTGCGCATGCGCAGAAGAAAAAAAAATCAAAAAAAAAATTTAAAAAAAATTAAAAAAAAGATGGCGGCGCCCACGGACCGGCACTGACCGAACCGGATCGGTGATGTCATCGTGACGTCACCAGTGGGTCGCTACCAGTTTGGGCGAACCGGTCCAAACTGGGAGGAACCCACCTCTGATACATATACATACACACGCATGCACGCACAGATCCTCTGTCACAAACTTGAATTTATTTAGACGGATTTTTGGATCCAATACACCTTTGCTACAAATATTGAAGCCAGGGGGTCCCCTGACAAGAATATAATAGCAATAGAATAAACAAATTGTGTTTATGAAACTTTGTGGATTAGATTTGATTCAGATTCAATTATTTATGCTGTGTGATTATGTCTCTTGATAATTCATGTGATGGTATTTTTTTAGTTTAGCATGAAATATGATTTGACCTATCAAGGTCTAGGTTTAGGTGGATTAAGCTTATTCAGCAATTCCTGGTTAAAGAACATGGCATATGTGTGAATACAGCCTTAATGTTTGGGGATTATAAATATCTGTCTGCTTGCTTGTTTATTTAAGAACCATTCAACTCATCATCAACCCTAGGTGGCATGCAAATTTAAAAATGACAACATAATACAATGCACTAAAATAGAATACTAAATAAGATCAACAACAACATTTTATAAGTGGGAGAGTTAATGTATGCTACCAATATTCAAGACCTGTTTCATAGTGGACACACACACATACTGACCAAGTCTATGACCTGAGGAAAAAGGTGATCAAAGCTTATTTGAAGGGAAGAAGAACTGGAGCAGAACAATGCACATACTCTGAGACAGAAGGACCACCTCTTGTTTTCTATAAACTGTCATTGCTTGATAGATGACATCCAGAGCATGCCAACCCTCTCAGATATTTTAGGACAGGGCAAAACCATGGGAGAACATGGTTCATTTTTTAAATAGCTGGGCCTTATTCCATGTAGAACTTTGCAGATAACAACCAATGTCTTCAGCTGTACTGGGAAGAGATGTTACATAGCCATGCCAACTTACAACTATAACATATGTATCTGCTTATGCTGCTGCATTTTGGGCCAGCTGAAGCTTCTGCATACTCTTCAATGACATTCAATTTGTCATTGAAGTGAAGTTAGCAGCCTTCCCTATCTAATAATCTGTGTTGGACAGTTTCCAGAATTCCTAGCCTACATAAACTAGGAATTCTGAGGGTTGTAGCTCCTGAACATTTGGAGAACACCAGGCTGGAGATGGCCACAATATAAATTGATAGCACTCACTATAGCATTCTTCCAAAGGATTGGAAAAATGGCCAATGTACACTGTACAAATTATTTGCAAGTAAAGCACACATGCATACCAGTCATATAAAGATTTAAAATATTTAGTGGCCTTTTTCTAAGACTATATCATACTTGCTCTGCACAGTAAAATTCAACTCAAATTGGAATAATGTTTTTGTTTTATTTTTTGCTAAATTTTTCATTAGCCTAGGCCCTAAGGCAGGGGTTGGCAACCTTTCACACTCAAAGAGCCACTTGGACCCGTTTCCACAGAAAACAAAACACTGGGAACCGCAAAGCCTGGGTGGGTGTGGCCAATTCGACATCACTCCCACCCAGCCACAAAACATTTTGAACACGTGTACTGGAGGGTGCAGTCAGCTGTCAAACTGAATAAAAAAAGGACTATTGTGCAAAGAGCCCAGCGGTATCGGGGCTGCAACAAAGCAAAGCGTGGTGCTTCCCCCCCACCCGAGCCTGGCAGTATCAGGGCTGCAACAAAGCAATGTGTGGTGCCCCCCCCCCACCTGAGCCCGGCGGTAGCGAGTGTCAAGCCCCAGTCCGAGGCTCGACATTCCTTGAGGGGAGAGACAGAGGGTGGTGCAGCTGGCGCCTTCCATGTGCCCAATGGCGGCAGGGATACCGACGAAGGCAGCTGGTGACAGGTCACAGCGCACGGCTGCAGGCAATCCCCACAAGGCCTCCAACTCCCAGCGCTGTGGGGCAACGGCAGATGACGTCACACCATCCTGACGCGAATCAATGCAGCTGCGCCGGGCAGACCATTTGAAAATGAGGCCTAATAGCCTCCGGACAGCTGGGTGAGGGAGGGCATCGGGATTGTTGGATGGTGGTTGGGAGGAGGGGTTGAACCGGATCCATAAAAGGTGCTGGGAGGTAGAAGCTCCCAGCGCTGGCTTTATGCTGCTTTATCAGACTCGCCGGGTGCTGAGGTCCTGGCTGCAACAAAGCAAAGCAAAGCAACCCCCTGCCCTTCAGCCGAGCGCGGAGCGAATCTCTTACCTTCTCACCGAGTAGTGATCTCCGGGGAGGCGAGGAGTGACTGGAAGGGGTGGGGCAATGGGCAGGGCCAACCACGTGAGGAGTGACTGGGAGGGGAGCGAGTCTCTTCTCAAGCCACGCAAGGAGTCACTGGGCCCGGGGCGAATGGGTGGATGAAATCAGCCAGAACTACCGCTGAAAAACCTAACTACCGGTGGGTGCGACAGGGAGCCGCAGGAGAGGGGCGAAAGAGCCACATGCAGCCCCAAAGCCGCAGGTTTCCAACCCCTGCCCTAGGGCATCAAATTGTGGGAGCTGATTTAACTGAGTTACAGCTCTGGAGGCAAATAAATACATTTCTATGAGCAAGATAAAATGATAGCCATTATGCCAAGATTTACACAACAGTAATATAACTTGTAGCTTCTTTTGTCAACAAGTTAAATAGCATAGTAACAAAAATTTCGGCAATTATTTCAAAAATATGCCCTGGAAACATGTCCTACTATTAAGTATGATTAAGCCTCCGTGTAAACAATATAGAAAATACACGACATACAGAGATATCAAGATGAAATTGATAACAGAGATATCAAGATGAAATCTCTAAATCCCTTCTGCAATTCCAAACAGTAAAGCCCTGTTCTGTATTGGGATCAATTAGAGGAGGACAGAAGGAGAAGACTAAATATGTAATTGGATGAATCTAGATATGACATTTCATGGCTGCTTATGTATTAATAGCTGAGGTATTGTGTGACACCTACAGACTGGTTTTTCTTGTTTTATAATAGTGAAATCAGTTTATAATTTGGAATTCATAAAGTCTGGGTTCATATTAGATTTAGATTTAATGAGGTCACCTGAGGTTTGCATACAATTGTCACAAGCCAGTCTACTGGAGAGCTGGGATTGAGATTTCCATACTACTGCCTACCTCTTTGCAATTTCATAGAGGGACTGTCTTTCTAAAAAAATCTTATCAAGAAAACTGCAAGAATTAATCTAGACAGTCACCAGGAGTCAACACTGACTTGAATTCATGTGTATACATACACACACACACAGAGATGCAAGTGCAGACTGGATTGGCCAAAACTATATCGTCTCTACATCTGTTATTTACTTATAATTTCAAATGGACATTCAAACTGCTCTCCTTAAAACAAAATGTACTTAGTTGACATATTAGCAAATTAAGTCCTAATTTCATAAGTAACTTTGTTGTACAATATTGTACAGCAACGAAACGTCTGCAAGAAAACAAGCACGCCCAGAGAGCTCCAAGGACTCCTCATTTCAACCCTGAGCTACAAATATTCTCCATTATTGGTAACTTTGTTAGTCTGTGACCATAATAAAGATTGATTGAAATTTCATAAGTAACACAAGAAACCAATCATTAAAAAAACCTTCCCATCTTTCCAATAAATAATAAGTGAACAGAAAAGAAGTTCTTTAAATGCTGCTAAAAAGCAAAAAGAGGGAGGAAAAATTCTCCATTTGTGAAAGGAAGCTCCATAAATATGAGGATATGAATGAGAAGACTCTATGTCTCATGCTCATCAACCTCAATGATCTGAAGTGTGGGTCAGTGATCAGGACTGTATCTGCTGGGCTTGTTTAAATGGCATTTTCTCTGCTATTGCATCTTCATGAGTTAGCAGACCTAAAGCACGGACCCAAAAGCCAAGAAATACAATCAGATAGATGTGAATAGGAGCTGAAATATATTTATGAGGAGCTGGTTATTTGATACCTTCAGTATCTCCATTAGTTGATGGCCATCCAATAAGATCAGAAGATTAGATGAGTTTCAGGTCCCTTCTATGAAACAGTGTCATCCATTGGGATGTAGAAAGCATATTTTTCTCGTTATAGTGCCTGTCCTTTCGAATAATATTCCCCTTGAGAGATTTATACAATTCCTAGCAAAAACTCCTTGAAAACCTGGTTGTCATGAGGAAATAGGATACTGGGCCCTTGTTAACTGATTTTTGCTATGCTGTGTATGTTTTTTTCCCCTAGAAGTACTGTACATGGTTCTTTTTCTCTAATTTATGGTTCATATTTTTTTAAAATGTAGGCTGCCCAGAGTCATGAGAGGTCAGGCAGTTTCTACATTTAAATAAATAACTAATAAATTTTAACTAACTAACCACACACTTTCGTCTGTTCACCTGTTGCTCTTATTCCTAAACTTGTATTAATCAGCAAAGTAAAATGCTCAGTTTCAAAGCACCTTTAAAGACCTTAATAAGAAGCGTCCAAGAAAATCAGGTTGACTAAAATCTTTTCACTTTTTAAAGAAAGAGTCTTTTAGATATATTATGCCAGATTATGAAGTATAAACTTAAATCTTACAATCCATGTGCTTTCAGGATTGACATGCATAGTTAATTTAAACTAAATCGCTGATGAGGTTTCCCCTAGGCTAGTAGTAATAAAATAATATAAGAAAAATATGAGTAGGATTGAATACAGGATATAGAAGACTACACTGATAAATGAATATGTTTCAAGGATGCATATCATACTGGCTGACTTTGCCTCATATTTAAGTCACACACACAAAATCCAATCAATCATCAGGCCCAAGAAGAGATGGCAGTTTTGAAGCAAAAATATCCTATGTTTGAGGTCTGACCACAAGATATTTATTAATTTATTAATAAAATTTGTATGCCGCCCAACTCCCAAAGGACTATGTACAAATCAAGACACGCAAATAACCAGTTAAAAGCAGCAAAAAAGGGAAATGAGTGAAACTGCAGCATGTAGTAACTCAGAACAGTGCTTGTGGATGACATCCTAATATAATCTTAGAATGTATTCTTCCAGGAGGAAAGTTGAATACAAAAATAACTTACTTCTTGCATCCTTTACCTTAATTTGATCCTTTCTAAATCAGAGGTGAACAATGGTAGCCCATTAGAGGCTTTTGAATTCGAGTTCCAGTGGGAGTGATATTGGTAAAGAATGGTAGAAATAATTTTCAAAATTGGGGAATTATTCATTGCCCACTCCTGTTTTAAATAAATAACCTTACCTTCTATCCTTCTTTGCCAAACTGATCTCTGTTCTGTTTTTATCTTTCTAGAAGACTGCATATCTCACTTTAGATGGATACAAGTTTCACTTAGTAGGTGGATTTCACACACAAAGGAAGGATGAATAATTATTCTTTGTTTTTTCTCTTGAACAAGCTTTGGGAAAATAATTTGTGGAACTTTTGCACCTGACTTGTATTTAGTTAGGATCAATTATTTTGTATCCCACATTTTCACTGTATTGTTAACAGTTCTAAAGCAGATATTGTTGATCAAAAAATATCAGATTTCCAAATATGAACATTCCGTTTAAGACCATAGTCTTAGGCAGGTATCAGTCTATATCAATATATTCATAAACTGGTGATCCCTGGGTTTGTAAATAACTTCATTCCAGGAACCATTGTATATGATCACTTTGGCACATGTTGAATTCCACAGTATACATACTAGTAGGTCATCAACAAATGCCCTTAACTGACAAGTTTCTTTTTAAAATTTGACTCCCATGATTCTCTCATCTTTTTTTTATCTCTCTAT
Source organism: Thermophis baileyi (assembly GCA_003457575.1). Lineage (NCBI taxonomy): Eukaryota > Metazoa > Chordata > Lepidosauria > Squamata > Dipsadidae > Thermophis > Thermophis baileyi. The sequence goes on from QLTV01001718.1 coordinate 342,760, forward strand.
TCAGTACCTCAAGAACTGAAATGAACAAGGGTGGAGATAGTGGGCATCTTTTTTGTTTTTGACCTTTTGAATCTCACATATTTTTGTTAATTCTTAATTAACAATTATTTGAGCTTTCTATGAGGTGTAAATTGATCTTAAAACATTTCATATTATTCTCAAGTTTCATAACTCCAGAACTCTAAACAATAAAATCCAATTCAAATTATCAAAAGTCCATCTCTCTCACCATTAACATAGATATTTGTCTCTGTTGAAGCTTAATTTGGTGGCTAATAGATGTCTTCTCATTTTTTTAAAACCTCTTTTTCCTTTTTATATCTCATCCAAAATCACTTGTATTTTCTCCTGCCTTTTCTATTTAATTCACTATTACATTGTGTGAAATATCCTGTTACAAAAGCTTTCTTTGAATCCCAAACCATTCTTACTTCTATAAATAATTAAGATTATTCTCAAAAAATATTCTATGTTCTTTTTGCAATTCTCCACTACCATTTCCTTCTACAATAACTCATTCAGTCTCCATCTTCATTTAAAAGTTAAAGATACTGTGGTGGTCTGTGAAAGTCTTTGGTAATGTCTCCACTTTATGAACATTAGTAGCTAAAGTCCTGGGACGCAGTGGCTCAGTGGCTAAGACGCTGAGCTTGTCGATCAGAAAGGTCAGCAGTTCGGCGGTTTGAATCCCTAGCCCCGCGTAACAGAGTGAGCTCCCATTACTTGTCCCAGCTTCTGCCAACCTAGCAGTTTGAAAGCATGTAAAAATGCAAGACGAAAAATAGGGACCACTTTGTTGGGAAGGTAACAGCGTTCCGTGCTCCTTTGGTGTTTAGTCATGCTAGCCACATGACCATGGAGACGTCTTCAGACAGCGCTGGCTCTTCGGCTTTGAAACGGAGATGAGCACCGCCCCCTAGAGTCGGGAACAACTAGCACATATGTGTGAGGGGAACCTTTACCTTTACCTTTAGCTAAAGTCCTGGAGATCTAAATCATGCCTATTCTTGAAAAACATCTATGTCATTCAGAAAAATAAGTATATTATTTTGAGTCACCACTTTTATATCTCCATTCATCAACAAGCTTCAAATTGTCCATTAAGTCAAAGAAAACCTTTGGTAGTTTGTCTTGTGTCTTTTTGTGGAATATTTTATTTTTTCCTGCCAGTTGAAATACTGTATCTTTTTTACATTGTAAATTAATTATCTCCAAAGGTGTTTATGAAAGTGAGGCATTTGCAAATCAATATTCCACAAAGGCCGCAAGTAGTTTGAATAGGATGATAATTCCTTGGATCCCAACTTGCTCAACCCATGATCAACTGCAAGAAACTCAATTCCTACAGAGTCCTCACAAGGACCAGCTCTCTAGAGCACAAGTGGGTGATCTCTCGATACTCTGCTTCAGGGAGAATGTCATCAGTCAGGATTTGCCTCATGGCTGCTGATCTTCACCACAGTGCTGTCCCTGCTTGCACAAATGCTCACAGAGAATCTCACCCACCTGGAAGGCAGAATAGGTTTAATATAATATATGAAAGGCTAAAATGCATGTCTGAATTAGAGTCATCAAGATAGTTGTGGGTGTGTATCGGGGTGGGTTCTAACTTACCTCGCTGCCGGTTCGCTTCCTACCGCACTGCGTGGTCGCACCTCGTGGGCGCGCGTGTGCTTCGCGCACACGCGCATGTGCAGTGCAAATAAATAAATAAATAAAAAGCCAAAAACAAGAAGGCGACGCATGCGTAGTGCCAGAAACTCGGCTTCTGCGCATGCACAGAAGAAAAAAATAAAAATTCAAAAAAATAAAAATTCAAAAAAAAGATGGCGGCATCCATGGACCGGCACCAACCGAACTGGATCCGTGATGTCATCGTGACATCACCAGCGGGTCTCTACCAGTTCAGGTGAACCAGTCGGAACCAGGAGGAACCCACCTCTGGTGTGTATACTAATCCATAGGTTGGGGGAGCATGCTATGTTCTAGTGAATGGCAACAATGGAAATCCAGAAATATGTTTTGGAAAAATGTGGGCAAAATTCTGAATGAATGCGATCCAGAAGTGATGAATCATTGCAAGTTATACCTAGTGAAAATAGTAGATCAGTTAGTTTGTGCTCTTTGGTAGAAGATTGATTAAAGATGGGAAAATATATGGAGAAATTTTAAGATGTGAAAATAGATATGGTCTGTTGCACAAAAAGAACATTTGCTGAAGGAAGCAAAAATGACTTGTATGCTTCTGCCTACTTTATGATCTGGAAGTGAAAGTTGGGGATGTCAGGGGAAAAAAGTAAACTGAATGCAGTGGAATTGGATATTTGAGTATGTATAGTAAAACAAATGCATATACAGTATATGGTTAGCTCTTTAAATATCTTTAATTTCTTTGGCTTACAATTTATTAGTCTATGGAGATTCTCAGTCATCCAGGTCATGATTGTTCCAAAGGAGCTTTTTTAAAGAGGTAACTGGACTTTCTGGTTTTTCTTTGAAGACATTTCACTTCTCATCCAAGAAATTTCTTCGGCTTTGGCTGGATGGTGGGGAATGGAAGGATTTATACTCTTTACAGAAAGCTGGTCATTTGCATTCTTTTAGAGAGTCGTTGAGGCCACCTGGAGGTTTATCTGTGTTGTCACCTGAGTAGTGCAAAGGAGTGTGAAGCAGGGGTGAAATTCAAAATTTTTCCCTACCGGTTCTGTGGGCATGACTTGGTGGGTGTGGCAGGGGAAGGATACTGCAAAATCTCCATTCCCACCCCACTCCTGGGAGAAGGATACTGCAAAATCCCCATTCCCTCCCCACTCTGGGACCAGCCAGAGGTGGTATTTGCCAGTTCTCCGAACTACTCAAAATTTCTGCTACCGGTTCTCCAGAACCTGTCAGAACCTGCTGAATTTCACCCCTGGTGTGAAGCCTTCTTGGAACTGTTGAAAGGACTGTGTTGAAGACTGGAGATAGATGATGTCATATCTGTCCCCCTCTGTTGAGAGAGAGCTGTTCAATTTTGACATAGATGGCCTCTTTGAAAAAAGCTCCTTTGGGACAATTTATTAGCCTTTTTCTGCATTTTTTGGCTTACTATTCTTTTTGTCTATACTTATTTTTCTAATTTATATATCAGCCCATCTCACAAGCAAGTGACTCTGGATGGTGTACAGGTAGTCCTCAACTTACAACAGTTCATTTAGTGGCCATTCAAAGTTACAACAGCACTGAAAAAAGTGACTTATGACCATTTTTCACACCTATGACTGTGGCAGCAATCCCATGGTTACATGAATGAAATTCAGATGCTTGGCAACTGACTCATATATAACCCTGTACAACAAAATGAAAATATTCTGTGTCTGGAAATATGCACCTTGTTATTATTTGCAAGGAAACCAAGAGGATATTGTTCCAGTTAGCCTTTGGCCACTGATAGCTTTGAGTAAGGGAGGCATTTGGTATATTTCATTTATGACATTATGATTACTCTATATTTTTTATTTTATTGTTGTACACTACTCATACTCCGTTAGATTATGACAGGTTACAAGTATTGAAAATAAACCAATAAGTAAATAATTTGAATATGTTCCACTGACTTAATATATTGCTTTAATAAACGTTTTGAGTTCCACCTGCCTTGAACAAATGTTGTTGATTTTAACTATTGCTTTCCTCCAGGGTTAATAATTTCTAATTTTTACTTTTGTCATAATTTCCATCAGCAAGAAGAACAGGTTAGACAAAACCTAATAATTAATTTGCAGGATGTGATTTTTCTGAATCCAACTAGCAGGTTGGATTTTTCAAAGTTAGACTGCTGAATGCTTCAGACCAACAAAAATGCTGAAGACTACATGCTTTCATTTCTGACTCATTCTATCTCAGTGTAAGTAAGGACAAATTGAAAAGGCTGGATTAATGGCCCAAAGACTTTTTGAGTTTAGAAATATTTACAGTACATAATTTTTACAATGTTTCAAGTTGATAATTTCCCCATCCATGAAAAATACCTTATTGATTGTAAAATGACATTTTATCCTGTTTACCATATTATTTGGTTTATACTTTGAACTAAATTATAATGTATTTAGTTTGGTTTTGGCTTAATGTGTTCTGTGAACATCATTTGTAAACCAGAGCTTGTTATTTAGCAAGTTGGGTGAAAGTATCTACCCTGTTTCTGCGAAAATAAGACCTATCCCGAAAATAAGACCTAGCATGTTTTTACCCATGCGCCTAATATAAGCTCTACCCCCAAAATAAGCCCTACTTAAGAGCCTGCACAGCCGGCCACCCATCCATTCCATCTGGTTGCTCGCAGTGCCGCGGCCACGAGTCGAGGTGGAGGGTGGAACTGTCCCACGCACCCCGCACCGGCTTACCTCAGGGCCCCAGCAGCCAGGCCATCCACATCCGGACACCTCCCTTGTGGCAGCAGCACCAACTGCCATGTGCAGCAGGAGTCCATGTGGCCACTGGCCCACTTCTGCTTGCTCGCGGCCGCAATGGAGCAGGAGGCCAAGTGGTGTACTGGTGCCATGGCTGCAAGGCGAGGCAGGTGTCGGGGTGTGGATGGCCTAGCTGCAAGGGCCCTGAGGTAAACTGGTGTGGAAGCATGTGGGGCAGCTCTACCCCCCTAGCCTTGTGGTGGTGGCACTGGCATGCTGCACGGCTTCCTGACCCACCGCGAGCAAGCAGAAGTGAGCCTCCCATACATGGGGGGGGGAATAAGACACCCTCCCCCCGAAAATAAGTCATAGTGTTTATTTTGAAACTCAAAAGAAAATAAGACCCGGTCTTATTTTGGGGGAAACACGGGTAGTTCTGATTAATTAGCATGAGGTTGTTGGCTACTGATTGGATGACTAACTGAAGAAACTGTTACCAATGCTGACAGCAAATGATATGAAAATGCACTTGGAACAGAATTTCTGCAGAAAAGTATTGGGAAAGAGTCTCAACTTCATTTGAGACTCTAGAAGAGAGAATCCTGTCACTACATTAACAGAGCTGCTTTTGCCAATCCATGGTGGTCAAACTGTCCCTCTGCCCCTTGCTGCTTCAATCTTGCAGCCATATGGATACTACTGAACAATACATATTGCTCTGCTAGAGCAGGCTAATGATGGGAAAAACAGTGGACAATTTCAAATCTTGCCTTGCAAAGGAAAATAAAATGTCATTGCATAGCTGCAAATGAATATAATCATGTTTCAAAGACTGCTTCTGAAAGAGAACAAAGAAATCTGGCAATTCCCTGATTCTGTTCTTAGGTAGTTTAGTGTTTTGGTTAAGAGCTCAGGTTTTTATTTTCATTATTGGCTCTGAGGTTCCATTAATGTGCAACATTATTTATTTATTTTTTTAAAAAAAAGATTGACACCATCCAGGCAAGATCAATGCTGAAAAGAGCAAGGGAAAATTGTTTATTACAAGGAAAATTACAGCTTTGTGAATAATGGCAAAGGAGATGCAGCTGGGGGCTCAAATGGAACCTCCATTATGCTTGTGATTAGGGATAATACATGAGGGAAAGGGAATGGCAGAAAAGCAGATTAGCTTTTATTAGGGACTAATAAACTTCAGATATTTTTTCATGTGTTTTCTACCTACTTAATTTTAGGAACAGTGTTACTGTATAAACAGGAAGCAGAAAGAACTTTGCTTTTTGAAGCACGGGGTTTTGTGTGATGCTAGTTTACTTGGTAAACTATGGTTAAAAATCCTGACATACTATTTTAGTGTGTAAATCAGACCACTTTTTCAGCCAAGCTACATTAGCGTTAAGAGGGTTGTCACACAGGTTAAAGCTATAATTTGAGCACAGTCTCAAAAAGGAACGGTTTGAATGTAGAACTAAGGAAGGGTCAGGAAGATCTCTATCTGCTCTGCTTTAAATGTACTGTAGCTCTGTCCCCAGCTGCCCCTCCTTTAAAAAAAGAAAGAAGAAGCAGCAGCATTAGAAATCTTGCCTGTTCCACCGTCTCAGATGCCAAATGCCCTGCTTAGGGAATTGCTGCTATCAGCAGCCAACAGAAGCACTGATTCTGGCTTATCTTCTTGTGGCCCAGAAAGGTCACTGTTGGTTGTTAATCAGCTCAGTATCTGGAGGCTCTTTGAGAAAGGTTAACAATGGTTTTGCTCATGTCACAGGATTGTTTTATAAACAGCCTAGCTATAACTCTACTAGATAGAGACCATGCAAAATCTGCTGTAAGTAGCAATAGCAATAGCAATAGCACTTAGACTTATATACCGCTTCATAGTGCTTTACAGCCCTCTCTAAGCGGTTTACAGAGTTAGCATATTGCCCCAACAATCTGGGTCCTCATTTTACCCACCTCAGAAGGATGGAAGGCTGAGTCAACCTTGAGCCGGTGAGATTTGAACCGCTGAACTGCAGCTAGCAGTCAGCTGAAGTAGCCTGCAGTGCTGCACTCTAACCACTGCACCACCTTGTGTACTGTGTACTGTGTTTAAAAAAAGACTACTGCCAGCTTGCAAAGTTATTCTCTCACTGCTTGAATTTATAGGGGGAGATGTAAGGTGGCTCTTAAAAACTTCCACAAGTTTTCCGATTCATTCCAGGATTACCTAAGTCTGACACCACTTCTCCCTCTCTGATACATCCTTCCTCTGTGAGCCACCACCTGATTTACATGACGGTATTAAATAATCAAACGCATAGAACTTCAAAGGAAATAATATTTAATCATATAAAAGGTGAAGGTTTTCCTGTCCAGTCATGATCGACTCTAGGACACGATGCTCATCTCCATTTCCTGGCCGAGGGAGTCAGAGCTGTCCAAAGACATTTTATGTAGTCGTGTGGCCAGAATGGTTACATGCCATAATGATCAATGGCTATGAGATTGTGAACGTTTCAGATGCAAAATATCTGAAAGGTGCAGAGATGCTTATTTCTGCCTTATTCCATTCCTATTTGCTCCTCTTTTTCCCCTGCACAAACTAAAATGAACTAAACGTTTTATCATATTGGGATTTGGAAGATGCATTTTTTTTCTGCTTTCTGCTTAGTCAATACCTTTGACTAAGGGGGCATGATGACTCAGTGGTTTAACCACTCAGTGCTTAAATACACTGAGCTTGTCAACTGTAAAGCTGACAACCCAGGTTTGAGACCCGAGCACCATGAGACGGGGTGAGCTCCCATTACTTGCCCCAACTCCTGCCAACCTAGCAGTTCAAAAGCATGCAAATGTGAGTAGATAAATAAGTACCACTTCAGTGGGAAAGTAACCGCATCCCATGCACCTCAGCATATAGTCATGCTGGCCGCATGACCATCTTTGGACAATGCTGGCTTCCTCGGCTAAGAAACAGAGTTGAGAGTTCCTAGAGTCGAACATGACTGGACGGGGAAAACCTTTACCTTTATACCTTTGACTGCTATAATTTCCCTGTAAGTAGCATAATAAGGCTATTATGTCAAAGCAAATTTGTGCTTTATTCCTTTCTTAATGGTTTTTATTCTTTTGTTTACCCTTGTATTAGTTCCAGTGAACACTATGCTTACATTGAGGATAAACTCATGATCATTTCCCATGGCATTCACAGCCAATTGATACCCAAAAATGGTGTTTATGATGATGATTTTTTAAATTACTCATGGTATACATAGTTTTTTTGTTGTGCTGAATCTCAGTTCTTAACATACTGCTTTTTATGTTTCTGGATTCTAGTTGATTGAGTAACAAAAAATTGTATTTTTCACATTGGTGTACATAGATGTATCTGCAATTACTGCTATGTGGTTGGTAGACATTTTACATTGCTTAACACTGTACTTTTTTAAAAAATCAGTTTAGATTCATAGCCATGAACTGTAACACAACTCTTAATTCTTCAACTCTACTGTATTGTTCTTAAGGTTTAATTCAATCAGTTTCTGATTTTCCAGTCCAATGATATTGCTAATAGTTTCAGTAAATTTACTTAATATTCCCCTCCACTCCAACTTGTGATCTTGTAGATATTACTGACATATAACTCACATCCCAGATAAACTATTAATTTAATTAGTGAAGGGAATCAGGGACAATAAACAAATAGCAGACTCTTAAGTGAACTCAGTGTTTCAGAGTAAGTATTTGCACAGTGAATCCCTCCAATACTCCCATCAGGCCTAACCTTCTGCTGGTTGAGAATTTGCAGCCAGTTGCTGGAGAAGAAACTGTATTTACAATGAAGTCTTGCTATTCCTTGACTCAGCAAGATGACTGCAAAACACACGGTAAGAAGGATATTAGAAAGGGAAGACTCTGTATCCATCATCACGTCATCTTTTCCATTCATCCAAATTTTAGTCTCGTTTCTTTGTAATTAACTCCGAATAAGCTAATAATCAAATGTGATATATTTTAGAACATGGCAATCTGTAAACCTTCTTTTACACCATTGTGTATATTCTAATTCTGTTCATCCATACAAACATGGAATTGCTTCTAGGTTTGTCACTACTTAGATGCCATGTATTTGGGAAAGAGTTGTAGCAGAAGGATGTTCAGCCTGTAGGGACAAACATTGGAGGAACTCCAAGTGACTTTGTGGTATTGATTGGATGACCTTGTAGCGGCCCCTTTCTCTTCTGTTTGAGAAAGAAAATGTATGAGATGTTGAACAGAACAGTTATGGAAGCTGGCCTGTCCAGACTATGATAGAAAAGGAATTCTACTGTCTCCTGACACATAGCCAGACAGTAAACTTCAAATATGACAGTTACTTTAATTAATTAAAGCATTTAATTACCCTCAGGATGCTTTAAAATGAAGGTTAATATCTGATTGAAGAAATTTAAATTGATTAGTCTATTAATCTAAATAGTCTGAAATTTGATATAGACCTATACACTATTATGGGACTATTTTACCTAGTTAATCCAATTCCTGTAAGTAATTGTGCATGATATATTTTGAAGTTTTGGAATTGCTATATATCTGAGAATTGTTTTGTGATACAAGTTTTGTGGAAATTAAACAGCATCTCTCCTGTATTGGGTCCAATCCCAGTTGTGGCACAATTGGGGGAGTCTTATGATTGCCACTTAGATTTCCGGAGTCTGCCAACCTGCCTGCCTGCCTACCTGGGGTGTTATAAGTCTGTGCTTCAGCCTGGTCTATTTAATACCCTGCTGTCTGATTGACATATGCCAATGAAAAATAAAATAGGCATGGCCCTTATATTTGGAGAGGTCAACAAGCAGCATGCCAAGTAATATCTTGGGAGAAAGCATGCTCTTAATTGAGGCTATTTACTATGCCCCCCTTTACTGCATCCTTGCGCAGAATGGCAGCATGGGCTTTCAAAAAGCCATCTTCTCTTCCAACCGGCACTGTAAAATTATTGTGCATAATTACCTTCCAGCTAAAATCCAGTTCCACCTCCTGCGTTTTAGCTTCTTTTTTGAACAGTGGAGTTAACAATCACCTCTCTCACCGGGGAGCATTTCAAATGACAGCAGGTCTGTTTAAAAATAAAATGAAAAATTTATGACTACAAAACACTTCTCTATTCATCAAATAGAATGTACAGTGATAAAGGGAAGAATAAAGAGGCCTGGGGGAATATCTGATACCCAGCAAACTGATTGGTGTATTTTATTTCAGCAAACAGAATTTGAACAAGTGTTTGACTTCCTTTTGTTAAGTCTTGGACTATGCACATTCAGCCATAATCTTGTGACTTCCGCAGAAGCATAACTATGTTATATTCTTCTTGTATCCAGTAATAGGAATTAAAATCCAGAATTTAAGATTCAGTAATCCCCATTTTTGCCATTCAGTAATTGGGGGGACCATTCAGGCCTGTATTTTCTTAGTTTTTTTTTCCTTGAAAGCATTTTGCTTCTCACCCAAGAAGCTTCCTCAGTTTGAACTGAACTTGAAGAACTTGAAACATTTTCCAAGAAAAGAAAGAAAGTCCATCCACCTTTTGTGTAAAGCACCTTTGGGAATCCTTGAGAAAAAGTGTCCAAATATTTATGATTTATCAGTATATTCAACAATGTAAGACTGTGGGTGATTCATAGGTAGATCCCGACTTCTAAAAGATTAGAAATTAGAAACTTAGGGGCAAATTTAAACAAACAACAAAAAGTTTAACACATTGTTTTTGGACATGTTATCTTAAGACATAAAAGTAATATATTTACCTAAATGTTTTTAGAATCCTGAAGGTCTGCTTAGCAGATACTGATTTTCACAAATATTTTCAAATACTTTTTAAAAAGCAGTTAAGCTAACAATGATTTTCACCCTCATGAAAGTGAATCTCAAATAGTGAATAGAATATTCTACTGAAAAGGAATTAAAACTGTATCTGTATGTTTTATGTGGCTTCTGACACATATTTGATCTATTACTGAAAAACTGTTATAAATGAATATTGATGATCATTAAAGATTGTTTTTCATGGTTTCCATGTAACTGAATGTTGGAAAACTTTCTGTAACTGGGACAGAGCAGCAAATATAGAGCAAACAAAACTAACAGAATAACAAGCATTCCACCAGTACCTGTAAAATCTAGTTCCTGGACCTAGAGTCTAAATAATAACTATTTTTCAACCGAAGAACAGAGTAGTCTATCCATCTACCACATTTTTGCAACTTTTCTTGCAAAGTTAGTCAAAACTACCAAAGATTTGACTAAAACAATAGCATACATCAGTATGCTAAGCAAAGGAAATTATGATAGAAATGACTAAAAACCACCATCCCACTGGAAAACTTACATTTAAAATCAAAATCAAATATTAAAATGCCTAAAATAAGGAATGTTATTGCTTGATGCCCAGAAGATATTGACCTCTGTAGTAACTTCCATATTTTCTTTGATGAAGATATTTGAGGAAGATCAGGGTTCTTCAGCAACTGCACATATGTGTGTGTGAAACTCACTTCAGAGGTTTATTATTTGAGCATCCATGTTGGAAGCTATAAAGTGAAGAGATTCATTGCACTGAGCTGTCCCAAAGGTGCTTCTTCTTTTTTAGGAGGCAACTGGACTTTCTTGTTTTTTCTTTTGAGGACATTTTGCTTCTCATCCAAGAAGCTTCTTCAGCTCTGACAGGATAGTGGGGAATGGAAGGATTTATATTCCTTGCAGACAGCTGGTATTCCATTATACCATTCCCCACTATCCTATCAGAGCTGAAGAAGTTTCTTGGATGAGAAGTGAAACGTCTTCAAAAGAAAAAACAAGAAAGTCCAGTTGCCTTTTGAAAAAAGCACCTTTGGGACAACCATGATCTGGATGACTGAGAATCTCTACAGACTTATTGCACTGAGTTGCATGTTAGGTAACATTCAAGCCTGCAGATTATGCTTATTGTATTAAGCTATTATAAAGAGAGGACTGAATTCTGTACCTTACCAGATCAAGTTGCAAAGTACTAACATATATTTGAATACATGTAGAAAGAATACATGTAGAATGCATGGTAAACCAGGATGGCAGGACAAAGTTTAATTAAAATATAATAATCACATGCATTATAAAGTGTTGATGACTAGACTCAGCTTTTTCCAATTTCATGACTTCAAGATTTGTTGGGCATCCTATCCCAAACTCCTATGTAATATGAATATCGATTGTAAATTTTGTGTTTGTACAGTAATCCAAATATACCTGGAGAGCATAAGTTGAAAAAGGCTCACATAAAGAGTAGAAGGATCTGAGGTAGGAGAATTATTTTGATTGCATTTTGGTCAGTATGAAAACAAACAGCTGGAATATTTCTGGAAATCTAATTTGGAAATATGAATAGCAAGGAGTTGCATTTATTTTGATAAATGAGATTTCCTGTCTCAATTAATCTTCCTTTTATGGGTCTAAAGTAAATCGTTCTTCAAAGCCATCATGATTTTATATGAACAAATTACAATTCTTTATTGAATCATTTATATTGGTCATTTGTTTGAGTTTGCAATAAACCCCACCGTGTACCGAATGTCAATTAATTGTTTTATGTATGTATACTTTACAAAACACCCTGAAGCCCAAGGCCAGTAACAGCCATATTCTTTGCTTTCATAACACTTCTGAAAGGGAGGTAACTGTTTTAGCACATGACAAACTGAAAACGCCATACACACAGGTTTTTTTTACCCCAGTCCAGTTGCTCAATGCATGGCATTCTACTGTTAAAATTGGATATATTCAGTGGTTTAAATAATGCAATTTATTTATCTAGTGTGGAATTTATTAACGTATCCCTATATTTGAAAGTCATAGGTAAAGAAAAGACGGGTTTTCTAACGATATGCAATCAGATTATTTTGCTTAGACTTTTATTTATTATCTTTTACTTCTAATGTACTAGTCATTAAGATTTCTGATTGTGGCAACTTAAATGTTTGCCAGAAAATTCAAGTTCAAACTCTGCTAAAAAATGAAGCTCTTTTGGGGGATTGGGGGAATACTAGAATTCCCCCCCCCTGAAAAGGACTGTCTGGTCTTTTGGACAGATCTCGTAGGTGTTTGAAAAAACAAAATTCTGAGCATCTCCCAGCATAAGACAACGTTTGCCTTGCAACTGGCTGTTCATTTGCCTTGCTAAAGAGAATGAGATGTAGATATGGACCGGGGATGGCAGTCTGGGATTTTTTTCACTGGTGCTTTTTTGCCGTGGTCCTTTTTTCACATTAATAAATAGTTAAAAGGCAATTAGAATGTTAATTTCTGGGGCTAATGTGCTACAGTGGAAGCCACATGGACTAATGTGGTGAGCCCATCAGTTTGAATTAACAGTGTATGGTATCCAGGGAATTCTCAGAGTGACTGAAAAAAGAAAATATAAAAAACCCCCAATCAGTTTGTTATCAAGGTTGACACTGAAAATGATGCAATCATGGTCAAGTGTCCCTGAAGGACCATATTACTGAATAAAGATAAACGCGGTACTCAACCTTTTCTTTGATTCAATGAGAAGAAAAGTATATTAATAGCTAAAGTATACATTTCATTCCAGGATCTTCTATTTTTAGTTTTTAAAAGCTACTTTGTTTGTTTATATTACCTTTCAAGTTATATAAGCAAGTTTAGTAAATATTGAAGAGTGTGATGCCGTTTTGTGATGCAACGTTTGAGATGTAATTTTGTTTTCACTCTCCCATTGTATAAAAATTTGCTTAAAGTACATAAAATGCTCCTATTCAGTATCCCACACGGTCAACTATGTCATCCTCCTCAATATGCTATTTCATCCTCCGATCCATCAGTCAGTCACTATTCTATGGCTATTAAGCATGTTTGGTTCTCGCTAACCTCATGACAACCCCAGCTTTTCAATTTGAGGCTAGAGCATCTATATGAATAAAGGACATGCCCTAAATATATCAAAAGTAATTCATCTGTATCACAATAATGACTTAGCTTTATGTGACACTGATACGTGCAGAAATCACTTGAAGGGAACATTTACTTACCCATCTGGCACTACCCAACCCATCTAACGACAATCAAACCCAATATAGAGTAACATTATAGTAAAAGCTAAAAACTATAGTATGTTTATGGGATTATATCCTGCTTAGCCTTCTAAAGAGGAAATTATTGGCTAATTCTCCAGGGATTTCTTAACAAGTGGAGAAGAAAGTCTGCTGGCACCTTGTTGTTAAGCCATGTAGGGTTATTATTATTATTATTATTATTTATAAAATTTATATGCCGCCCAACTCCTGAAGGACTCTGGGCGGCTTAAAGGACTCTGGGCGGCTTAAAGGGTTTAAAGGTCAAAAGCAGCACAAAAAAAATGTATGCTTAACTGTCTCACACAATAATCTCTAGAATTCATATTACTAAATATTGGATGGCTTGTACTCTTCAGACAAACTTTAGATAAGATTCTGCTTCCTTTTAAACTTGATATATTTTTCACAGGCATTGTGGTTAGCTGCTGCAATTATTCTTCTAACATGTAACAGAAAGCTTAAGAAATATTGATAGGAGTGGGCTATATGACTGCTTGATAGAAATAAACACAACTAGCCAAACTAAATACATACAGCTGCTATTTATTGTATTTTCCAGTTTCCTTAAAACAATATTCAAAATTTGCATTGGATGATTATTTGAAAGGACTTAAAATCTAATATCTAAAATGTTTTCATGTTAATACTGAATGAAAAGTTAATTCATTATCAGCAACCTTTCTGCCTACATATATTTGATGCAAGAGGGCAATATTGTTATATATATTGTTTTACCTTCATTTCATAGATGAAACAAGCTTTTGAACAAGACTCTCTCTCTCACACACACATTGTATATATCAGGCATTATAGAGAATTATCTCTTAAAAGCTTGCCTGGATGCAAGAAATTTGAAGTTGTACACCAAAAACATACATGCATTTTAAAAATGTTTAAAAAGAGGAAGATGAAGGAGAAATATGCAAGGCTAAAGGAGTCCCAAGGAAATGGAAATACAACTTTTTTTCAAAAGAAATAGAAGCTTTTTAGTGATTTCTTCATTTTCATTAATATTATTGAAACACAGAATTTGGATGCAATGTTTGATCATTTCCCCCCAGTTTCTAACTACAAGACTGAGTTATACTAATCTGATCACATCAGTATCAATATTCTATCTATAGGAGCTCTGACAGTTTACTATTTTTTCCCCCTGCTCATCATAAAATTTTTCATTTCTGTTATCTTGAAGCTTCTATTGGCATTGTCAGTGAAGGAAGCAATAGATTAGAGTGAAATTTCAATGTGATAGATCTGTATGTAATATGACTAGGATTCATACTGGCCCCTTTGCAGCAATAGTAATACTTTCTAGCAATTTGTATATCCAATCTATTAGTATTAGACATACCAAAAATAATGTTACCATGATATTTATGGCTTATATTGGCTCTATCACTGTAGCTTCACTAAAGAACACAATGTCCAGAAAATTTGTTCTGTACCTTTACCTATCAGAGCTGACTGTAATGGCAGCATCTTTTAAAGGAATGTACTTTTAAAACATATACTCAGTAGCCTTCTTTTCACAACATGCTTAACTGTGTGTGTGAGAGAGCATGTTAGAATAGAATAGAATAACAGAGTTGGAAGGGACCTTGGAGGTCTTCTAGTCCAACCCCCTGCTTAGGCAGGAAACCCTACACCACTTCAGATAAGTGGTTATCCAACATCTTCTTAAAAACTTCCAATGTTGGAGCATTCACAACTTCTGGAGGCAAGCTGTTCCACTGATTAATTGTTCTAACTGTCAGGAAATTTCTCCTTAGTTCTAAGTTGCTTCTCTCCTTCATTAGTTTCCAGCCATTGCTTCTTGTTCTACCTTCAGGTGCTTTGAGAATAGTTTGTCTCCCTCTTCTTTGTGGCAGCCCCTGAGATATTGGAACACTGCTATCATCTTCTCTGCACTCGTTCTGGAGTCTCCACACCTTTTTTACATCATGTCGACCAAAACTGAATGCAGTATTCCAAGTGCGGCCTTACCAAGGCATTATAAAGTGGTATTAACACTTCACGTGATCTTGATTCTATCCCTCTGTTTATGCAGCCTAGAACTGTGTTGGCTTTTTTGGCAGCTGCTGCACACTGCTGACTCATATTTAAATGGTTGTCCACTAGGACTCCAAGATCCCTCTCACAGTTATTACTGTTGAGCAAGGTACCACATATACTGTACCTGTGCATTTTGTTTGTTGTTGAACATCGTAACCAGTCTGAGGTTAGAATCCCTGATTGATTATGTTTCCTCAAGTCATTTTGAACTCCTTGTGGCCATATTGCTAGATTTTCTCCATGATGATCTATCCCTAATCCTAATCTCTTTTTTCAGGTATCCTTGAAAAGTTAGTGTAGATTAATTTTATCCCAAAGTATCCCATAGGTTTTTGAGGATAAACAAGCTTCTTTCAATCACTTCTTCAACACAGAGATGAAAACCATTTATAAGCACGTACTGCTGATACAATAAATATTTGCCTAGTTATGAGGCAGCACTTAGCTCATATTGGCTGTTCACAACCAGATACCTACAACTGAACTTGTTCAGTATGTGGATGGAAAATATGTCTGGTTTGTAGATTGATTGTAATTTTTAAAAGGATGCTGAAAGAAGGTAGTGACAAAACACTTCCATACAGATGTCAAGAATACAACACATACATATAGTATATAGTAAGAAGACTTATGCTCAACTCGAAGTAGACTTATTTTAGGAATTCCTTTGGCAAGGGGTACTGTGCAAAAAGTGGCATAAATTTTGGAAACTACATTGTTTATCTTTCTGGTCATTGTTACTGGTGAGCTGTCCATGGTACTGAACTATGATAAGTAAATAATGCAAAAAATGAAAGATGAGTGAAAGATAAAATAAAATGTGTCCAGATATGTCTTTTAAATTAGGCATTGTATCTTTCATTTATTTGATGAAATGAAGAAGAAAGGAAAAAAAGATTTAAAGGGTGTTCCTCAGGCTATAAAGATAAAGGTTTCCCTGTTAGTTGAGTCTGACTCTAGGGCAGTGATGGCAAACCGTTTAGAGACTGAGTGCACAAACTGCAACCCAAACCCCACTTATTTAGAACAAAGTGGCAAAGCACCTTCCGCTGCCCACCTCCCCTGCCACCCCCTCCCTTGCACCTCTCCCGAGCCTATCACCCCTGCTTCCCAGTTCCAACTCTGTTGGGGAATCGCTTTCCCCCTTCCCTCTCCCAAAGGGGAGAAGGAAAGACAATAGGCTAGGGGAGAAGGGGTGGCCTTCCTTCCACTTCCAACCTGCAGAGCTTCCAGCGTTCGCCTTCAGCTCCTTCATTAAAAGGGTCGCTGGAATGGATCTCGTTAAACTCTTGTATGTACATTCCTACCGCTTTTTTGCAATATAAACCTCCAGAGGGAACTTGGCAGGGTGGGTGTGGGGGGTCCTCAAATGGGATGGGGGGAGGGCGGTGTGAAGATCTATATATGAAGTCTGCTGTTGGTCAGAAAGCAAAAGGTGTGCTGGAGGCCCCGCTGCATGCCAGGGGCTCCAGCCCGGCGCTGGGCGAGATGGACATGGCTGCCATGGCGAGATGGGGCTCCAGATGGACAAGGCTGCCATGGCCGATGGCGCATTACTCAGCGAGGCAGCCAACGAGGCCGACCCTGATGCTGCGCCCCTGTGCTCCCCGGGTTGCTCAAGGCTGCTCTGCCTGGTGCCAGGCCCAAAGAATTGGAGCTGGACAAAGAAGAGGAAGCCGAGCTGGAGACGGCAGGCAGCGTGAACTGCCCATTGCTTTTGGAGCTGGAGCTCTCTCACACTGGAGAAGACTTCTTGGCTGGCTGGCTCTTGGCGCCGCTGCTGCTCTGCTGCGGCTGTCGGCACTTGGCGCGGTGATGGCGCGTGTGCCCACAGAGAAGGCTCTGAATGCCCCCTCTGGCACATGTGCCATAGGTTTGCCACCACTGCTCTAGGGGGTGGTGCTCATATTAGCTGAGGGAACTAGCCTTGTCCAAAGATATGACTATATACTGAGGTGCACAGAATGCTATTACCTTCCCACTGAAGTGGTACCTATTTATCTACTTGCATTTGCATGCTTTCAAACTGCTTGGTGGGCAGGAATGGGAGTTCACCTTGTTACAAAGTGCTAGGGTCTTGAACCCAAGCTGTCTGCTTTTCAGATGACAACCTCAGCATCTTTTAACCCATTGAACCATCGTGTCCTCTTCCTCAGGGTGTAGAAGACCATTAAAGTTGTAAACCTTCTAAATATGCTAGCTTAATTAAGTAAAAACTGTATTGTATTCCTATCAAAACACTTGTATGTTGTTCATTTTGCATATGAAAGCAGTTTCCTTCATTCTTGTTTTATTTGTGGCTAAGCAAATGAACTATGAATCAGGAAGCCCTTAATTTAAATCTCACCTTTGCCATGAATTGGCACAGAGTCAAATAGATGTTTGAGTTCAATTTGCTTTGAATTATTCCATATAATCCAGTGGCTGATCTTGAAGACAGTAGAACAAATTTACTATCAGACTCTGTAAATGTCATTGTGCTACAAGTTTTTTTTAAAAATTTTAGACTGCACATTGAGAAGTTATTTACAGTTGAGAGGGTGGGAGGAATAGGGGGGAAAAGTGGTATTTCATCAATAAGTGACATTTCTTTCACAGGTGATAACATTTTCCACCCTTAGTTCATCAGCAAATGCAGAAGGAAGTCACCATTTTGAATGTACTTTTAGAAAACAAGTTAAAAATGAAAAAAAAAAAGTCTTACTAAATGTACAAAGACTTGGAACATACTTAAACTGAGTTCCCATTGTTTGATTACAATGCTAACATATGGGTATATTATATCTATCTATCAGTGTTTCTGAAGATAAAGAAGACAATATTGTTCCTTCCTTTTCATTATGTGTTAGGTGAGGTTATAGTAGACTGAATGGAGGATATTCTGGACTATACCACTATCAGACTCCTGATTCTGAATGTGTGTGCGCGTGTGTTTCTCCAAGGCTATTCTACTTTAAAAAATGATAATGTATATTAAACTAGCTCATGGAATTGGTAATATGGAGTTAAATGTTTCCATTTTATGAGCTATTTCATTAGCCTGGAGGGAAGTATTTTTATGGAGGGAGAAACATTCAAATTGTGATTTCCCCCGATACAGAATTGTATACAGGGGTGGGCTGCTGGGGGTTTGCAGGGATTCAGGAGGATCTCTAGCTAAGATTCTGTGCAGTTCAAAGAACCCCCAAATCCCACTCCTGGCTGGCCCTGCCCACCCCGCCCCCCCCCCCCCAGGAGGCCCCCCCCACCCCCGCTTGGGTGGGGGGCGAAAAACCGGG